>JAZKJV010005015.1:0-386077 GCA_037367405.1 Ottelia alismoides
TGGTGTTTTTAGATTTTTTAGGGTTTTCAGTGATGAAAAATAGCCAAAATTGGCTAGAAAATCAAACAACAAACAAAGAACAGTAGCTAATTTTTTTAGAATTTTTGGGGGTGATTTTATATTTTTTTAGAATTTTTAAACCTAGACAGTAGCTAAAAAGGATGTTTTTGAATTTTTAAAAATACTAAATCAAATCAAAAATGTCCTCAAAAATCTGTAAAATTCCTACACCATGGCAGGCGCCATGTGTCAAAATCTCATTGGATTTGGAGGTAATTTGATATTTTATTCAAAAATCATAAGGGGGCACAGTGCACAGGGACGTAAGTGCAAATACCCGCAAGTCTGGGGGCCAAGGTGCAAAAATCCCAGCTAAACACGCGCGTGGCGCGTGCCTGGGGCACTCAGGGGCCTTTTGGTAATAAAAACCAACTCCTGGGACCTTTTGGTAACTCGTACCAAAAAGTCCAAGGGTACGGTTGCAATTTACCCACTAAAATCCGCACATGTAGAAATAAAAGGCTCACATGGGTATAAAAGCAAATACCAGAAAGTTTATATTCATTCCATAACCCAACAGAACTACAGGATAAAGGATGCAAATAGCCCAAAAGTACACGTGACGAAGCACGTGGGCTCACATACACAGGGGCATAAATGCTAATAAAAACCAACACGAGGTCCAGAGTGCAATTTACCCTACGTAAATAAAACTACTAAAATATTTACAGGACTGAAAATTAAAGACACAAACTACGAGGGGGCCTAAGTAAATTACCCCTTATTAAGTCGACGGCTCGATGGACGCCACGTGGCAGATCCGACGGACGAGATCGGTGGCGCCTTTGACCTTGAAAAGCTTGGCCGGATCGAACGGTGAAGGGTCCTCCACGTGGAGATCGGACGATCCTCGTGTGTGGTGGCCGAACCCTCGGTGAATCAACGGCTAGGATCACACCGCAGCTGATCTGACGCTATCTGCAGCTCCGCAAATGAACGGTCGTGATCTGATCTGGAGCTCTACAGGTGATCTGACGGTCGGGGAGGATGGTGGAAGAACTGGCGGCCGACGGACTTCGCCGGCCCTCTGCGTATACAATAGTCCTCGTCGACCGCTCTTAAGGTGCGGAGAAGCTTCCCCTTGAAGCTCCGCACCCGATGCAATGCTCCGATGGAGGAGAGGAGCTCAGGAGAGCTCCGGCGACGTGAACAACCTGGAGCTGCTGTGCTTTGAAGCTCCGACCTCCGGATGAGGTCGATGGACCTGGAAACCTGCACAGAAAGAAAGAGGGGTCGAGGGAAAACTGCCTCGACCCGTCAGAGCGGGCGGAAGGTGGCTGGTGCGGTGAAATGGAAGCTCTCCGGCGAGTGGCGGAGGAAGGAGAGCCGGTACCCTGCTCCTGGGCGAGACAGGGGGTGTGAAGGGGCGGAGCAGGTGGAGAGAAGTCTGGCGGAGGTGATGGCGGTGTCGGATGATCAAGGGAATGGGCGGAGACGGCTGGCGGAGACGGCGGAGCTACGCTACTGCAAATCGAAAACTCCTAATTTACGCTAAACTAGTGGCTAACTACGCTACCTGATGGACGCATTCGACTGGGCTGGAGCCGATGAGGCTCCCGGTCGTTGCCTCAAGGGGTCGTCGAGGTCCCCGAGGCTCAGCGCGCTCGCGGCGGCGCACGGCGGCGATTACCACCGGATCAGTGATTTCCGGCTGCCCGGGCCTCGCTGCAACTCCACCGGCCACGGCTGTCACTCAGGGATGATGGAGGAGCTCACAGGCGCCGAGGGGAAGATCAAAGATGGCGTGAATAGGTCGCCGGTGACGACACTAAATAGTGTGGAAGATTCGAGAAGATGATGATCGGGTGAGGTGCTCGGGCTTCGGATCTAGCAAACCCACCCCGGGCGAGGGTCCTGGATGTCCAGCATGCAATCGGAGCCCGGGGTTAGCGGTAATGGCGGTCGGATCGGGCGGGAGAAAATCGAGAAATCGGGTCGGTCCGCTGATCCGCGAAAGAGGAAGGTCCGCAGGGGAAGTTGACCGGGGTCAACAAACCCCCGTGGACCAATTAGGAGTCGCCAATTATTGCATCTTTATTTGATTTTTTTTGGGCCATAAAATGGCTGAATTTCCAAAAACTTAAAACATGAAATATTTTTAATTTATTTTTTTCTATTTTTTTGTGATTTTTAATTAATTTTTGGAAAATAAAAATAAGGTATATACATAATATAGCTATACATAGGTATATATACAATATATTTTTGTATTTTAATTTTGTAATTTTTATTTGATTTTTGTTTTGATTCTTTTTATTTATTTTATTTACAATATATAATAAAGAGTATTTACAAAAAGTTTCGAAAATTAAATAAATTTATTTACAAGGTGAAATAGATAGGGGGGGTGGTTTATGCACATGGTGTAAGGGTATTTTTGGTCTTTTTGATTTTTAGATTTTTATCTTGTTTTTAATAGCTTCTAAATATATATAAATATTTACAAATATTTACAACATATTTTTGGGTGAGGAAAATATAATTTATTTATTTACAAGTATATACACATGTGAGCCCCTATCTCCCTCTACTTGGCTTTCATGCGGTCAGGCCCATGCTGAGCCCTACCTTGGGTTAGGTTGCTCAATATTTATTCTAAATATTTCCCTCTTTTTCTTTTTCATCTTTATTCTTTTATTTTTGCACAAAAACATGCTAATTATCTATATTTACAAAAATGCATGCTTTTGCTAATTAAGCCTATTTACAGATATCTACATGCATTTGCATAGGTTTTTGTAGCTAAAATATAAGAATAAAGAGTGATGAATGGGTATTCATCACCCCCCTATACTATACTTTGCTAGTCCCTTAGCAAACACTTATTTGAAAAAGAAGTGAAACAGAAAGGAAAAGAAAAAGAAAAAGAGAATGTACATGGATCAAGGTTGATTATTAAACTTGCCTTTGTTAAATTGAGGTATGGAGCTTAATCAGATCTTTGGATTATTAATGTGTCGGAACCTTATTTAGACTTAAGCTTAAAACCTAACAGCCTCTAAGTTCCACTATTCTATAACCAAGACTCCTCAATGCTCCAGATCAGAACAAGTCATCAATCACAAACCCTAAAGACCATGAATCTTTTCTTGTCCTGTGAAAGTGAAGTCTAAGCTCTCCACCTCAGAAATGGCAACTTGACAACCCTCCCCAACAAGGTAACTCTATGACCTCAATCTGGCCACTCTTTCCTCGAGGAGCGGGATATTCCCTTCTAAGTTCAAGTACAACCGGCTCAAGAAGAGGGGGAAGAAGAGAATGGGTCAAGGCCAGTGTAGCCAAGTACCCTTGGGAGCTTGACCAGTGTAGCCAAGTCTCCCTGCTGCAAGCTACAACAGGTGGATCATGAAACCAAGCTTTGCTTATTGCACTTATATACATACTCCGGTGGGATTATCATTTTCTCTCAGACCCACCACTTTTTTGGAGTTCTTTTCTTTTTGCATTTTTTTTTCGAGTGCATCTATACAACATGTACATGTGCAGCATATATACAAGGAGTTTTTCCTCTTGATCCAGTAGACTATCCCTCTTTTGAAGCTTTATTGCAACCCACAACTCCCGTCGTTAGACTTCATGGCAACCAGACCAAGTTGAGACGCACTTCCTTCACTAAATGAAGAAGAGAGGTTCCGCCTAGAAGTACTACCCTCATATGCTACCCCAAGCCAAGGAAGACTGCCTCCTCACCATCTCATCCGTAGAGAGCTCGGTGCATAGTGCGGTTGTCCAAGTAAAGCCATAATCTATATGAGTCATGTGTTGTTGTTAAGTGCTCTACTTAGGCTCATTGAGATGACATGTGATCATAGCCTAGTGGACTCAAAGAATTAAGTCACCATGGACCTGAAAAGCCTTAAACCTAAGTCCTATAAGGTTCCTCTTAGAAATTAGGTGGATTAAGATCTTAATCAAGCTCCATTTCTTAATTTGATTCCAGGCTTAGTTTAAATGTCAACTATCATCCAGAAAACTATATACATATGTACAAAAAGATGCATATTTACACAAATTATACAATCATGCAAAATTTTTGAAAAATGTTTTGAAATCATGAATGATGATGCATGAAGTGCAAGTTTTGCAAAAAGGTATTTACACACATTTACACAAGATTTTTGCAAACTTTTGATTTTTCAAAACATTTTGGAAAAATTTTGTACTATATACATAATTTTGATACAAAAATATTTACACAAGCTTTACACACAAAAGATTTTTGAAATCATTTTTACAAAAATAATTTGTACACTAGCTATGTATGTGCAAATAAAAGAAGATTATGTACATGAAAATTTTTAATTTTTGTGATTTTTAGCCATTTTTATTTATTAACACACTCACACAAAGTACGAGTTATGGCTAAAGTATATATGAAATATATACACACCCCCCTATACTTAGCTCGAACGATGTCCTCAGAGTCAAGAGCGATGAAGAAGACATAACTCGTGCTGTGTATAGGGAAGTGAAAAGGAAGGCTATACAAAAGGAAAATGAAAAGGTCAAGATGGACTCGGGTCTTCCCCCTATACTTAGGATCAAGTAATCCTAAGTATAGCAGGCTGTACACGAAGGGAAAACCGAGTGGAGAATGTACAGGGTCTACCCCCCCCTATACTTAGGGTAAGATATCCCTAAGTATAGGCAGCAAAACAGGGGTAGAAAGACACGAAGAAAATGACGAATATATACAAGAAGGAGGACATCACTCCCCCTATACTTAAGGTGAAGAACCTTAAGTATAGGCAACACAACAGAAGTGATGGAACAGAACGAAGAACAACCCGGTGTTTTCACCCCCCTATACTTAGGATGAGCAATATCCTAAGTATAGCAAAGATAATCCTAAGCGAGACCTGGGGTGAAAACAAGAACGGAAGAAAGAAGGATCAAAATAAGACGAAACACGTATATACAAAAGAGTACAATGTTGAGGTGCCTCTCAACGAGCGCTAGATTTTACGCCCCTAGCTGGGCGCAAAAAGGCTAGGATAACGCAGTGTCAAGGTTCAAGACGGCATCGGTAAGGCGAATGCCGTACTGTCGCCGCAGTCTCGGTGTGAGAACAACGACGAACTCAGCAGTGTAAAGTAAGACACCCAGGTATGCAATCAAGCGGGTGTCTGCTACCGGCCAAAGATATGGAAATAAGTGATCAGGATCCGGTAGCACAAAGGAAATCATCGGCTCTGGTTCAGACTGGAGTAGAAATGCGGAGCCGAAGAAATCAAACGTGGAGAAGGATGGATCAGTCATGGAATCCTCCACGTCAATCATCGTCTCAAAAAGATGTGGAAGGTCAGGATCAGGAGACTCTCTAAGAAGACTGATATCCGATGAATGAAATGGAAGAAGATCAGGCAGATCATCGAATATCTCCAGGATGGGCTCATCCTCGCGAGGGTCGTCGAGGTGAGAAGAATCAGAATCAGAATTATTTAAGGACTCGGTTTCGTGTTCCGCCAGATCAGAAACACTCTCAGCAGGTGAAACCGAGTACCCATCGATTGCTGCATCCTCCCGCAGATAACCCTCGGGGAGAGATGCAGGATCAGAAGTGAGAAGAAGAGGATCAGGATCTAGATGGGCATCTGCGCTGCTATCAAGTATCCACTCAGTGCACCAGGCTGCATCATCATCTGAAGTGTAAGTCTCGGCAATCTGGAAGCAGGAGAAGGTACTAGTCAACACCGCGGAAGCTGGAAAAGTGTCTGTAGCTGATCCTCGCTCTGCGGCTATGCTGGCTGTCGGCTGGTCCTCAGGAAATGTATCTATCGCAACAAAGTGGAGGACAAAAGGCTCGAAGACAGGACACTCTACATCTGTGCTCTCAAAGTGCTGTCCCTCCTCAAGCTGTGGCTGCTGGGCTGAGTCCTGGTGACTGACTGCATCCGAGAAGTGTCTCTGCAGGAAGGAGACTGACTCCTCCGGGACTGGAAGCTGAAGTGTATGAATCAATGGCTGCAAAAGCTGGGGCTCCTCCGGATCCTGGAGTATCAGAAGATCTGATATCCAAGACTCGTCAACAGAGAACTCTGGGGCTGACTCGAACTCCAACTGGAAGGCCAACGGGAACTCAAGTAGACTCTGGGTCCGAACCTCTGCTATCGCAGTCATCTCCTCTGTCAATGGTGCGGCATCATCCAAATCTTCGGGCTGGTGTGTAGAAGCTGAATCACCATGTAAAGTGACACACCGCACTGGTACAACATCGTCCACATGTGTTGTCCCGACCATGGCATCTCGCGAATAAGATCTCTGTGACAGTAATCTCGAGATGGTATCCAGGAAGTGAATGTCGGAACTGCGGTGTGAACCACCACATGTGGTAATCACCAGTGCTATCTGCTCTGCGGTCATCCCCCGCATGGAGATCTCTATCAAGTCTGTAAGTGGAAGTCCGTGCTCTGGAAATCTCCTCAAGAGGTCAAGAAACCTCGGCCATGCCTCGTGCAATGGCTCCAGGGGGTCAACTGAAAAGTCCATGATCAAAGACCGCATAAACTCTGCTCTACGTGGAGGGAAGTATCTCTGCAAGAACTCTCGGCGTAGCTCTCCCCACGTATCGAATGTCCTCCCCAATCGTCGGTGCCATCTCATGGCTCTGTCGTGAAGCGTAAATGGTAAGGTCCTGCTCATCAACTCCTCTGCAGTGACGTCTGAATATCTCTGCGCTCTACAAAACTCCTCGAAAGCTGACAGGTGAAGATACGGCTCCTCGTGCGCCTCTCCTGAAAATGTCGGCAGTCGCTGAATGTAATCCAACTCCAAGATGAATGGACCAACTGTAGAAGCTGACTGAGCTCCATGTGCTATCTGCTCCTCCATCCTTCCGGAATAGGATATGTCTGCTAATCTCCACTGCTCTCTCTGGTCACCAACGGAGTGCGCTCTCAACTCAGCAACAGCATCGTCCGGGTCTGGCATCTGCTCTAGCTGGTATCCTCGGACGTCTAGCACAGCATGCCCAGAGTGATGAGATGAAAGGGAGGGAGGGAGCGGGAGGTTGGACGGAGATCCATCCTCCCTAGAAGGTGGACTGGAGTGATGGTCAGAAGACGGAGAAGAAGCCGTAAGAGTCGGCTCAAAGTGAGGGGGATCCATCATCCAGGGGTAAAGGAGAAGAGAAATGAAGGGAGGTGAGGGAGGGGAACAAGATCGAAGGGATCTGGCAATCAAACAAGATGAACAAGCAAACCCCCAATTCACCTACGCACACAGAGCTGAAGACCGAAGAGATCGGTCAATTATCTTGTCAATTTTATTTTTAGGTGATCATCCAGTCTATCAGAGCGATTACGTGAGGTAAATAGGTGTCCAAATCTCTCTCAACCGACTGTCCCGTACTAAAAGCCGGTAATCAGTCAAGAAAAGATCGGAGGCTCTATCCTAATGTGCGGATCACTCTCTCGCTCATCCAAACCAGACAAGGAGGGGGTTACTCTCCCCAAGACAGATTTTCAGTGAAGTGTCTTTTAGGTCAAGTATGATTAGCAGTCCCGATTTTATTGTTTTTGTTTTTAGATATTTTTCAATAAAAAGAAACGCCTAACGAATTTTTCGGTTCTCCTGATTATTAAATCCAAAATCGGGGGGAGAAGACGAAAAAGCCGATGCACGAGAAATCAATGATGCATGCAAAGTCAGAAATGCGTACCTTGCTCCAGCTCTCTACATGCAAAATGATCCGCGCATAAAATAAAGACAGAATTAAAACTAAGCTAAATGATGCAACGGGAAGCCGAGTCCTAGACGAGCAACTTCTAGCGAAGAACCGTCTAACCGGTCACCGACCTCCAAGCCAAAGGATCCGGTCTTGGCTCGTCCCTCCCCTGCCCGACAAATCGGGGGTAGGAGTAAGCGCTTTACAGGACGAGCTATGGCACGTAGGCTACGGAGGCTAGCGAGTCGGTTATTTTTATTATTTATTTAAAGTAGGTCCAATTACGGTTCTATAGGAACAAATATGCAATTAAGTGTGTGGACCCTACTCAATTACGTCACAATCACCAGAAAGTCCTAAATCTAGGGGCTCGAGCAAAAACCGCGCAAATCCGGAAAATGACAGTAAGAAATAAAAAGAAAGCCGCGAAGAAAACCGCGAAAAACCGCAAGTCCTAATGGGTCCCCCGAGCACACCGGTGCTCGGCGAAACAGACCCGCTACGGTCTCAAGTCCAAACAGTCTCAGAAGTGTCCTGTATTATTACAATAATAATGAATAAAATAAACTAAAACTATCCTAATACCTCACCCACTCACTCTCTCTCTCTCGCTCTCTCCTGCAGCTTCGTAGAGAAAGAAGCCGCCTCCAAGTGCCGCGGCTGCACCGGCTCCTCGAAAGTCGCCTCCGCGGTCCTCGGGCCCTCGCAAGACAGAGAGAAGAAAAGTGGTCAGACCAATAAAATTAATCAAATGATAGAGAAAAATAAAAGAAAATATAAGTGAGGGTATATGTGCAAAACTGGAAAATAAAATAATCACACAAAATGAAACAAAAATAAAAATAAAAATAAAAGAAAATATAAATAAAACAAAATAAAACAAAAAGAAACTAAATACAAAAACCGCGAAAAGCCGCGAGCTCCGAAGAGCCGCGAAAAACCGCGAAAATAAAAACGAAAATAAAAACAACACTACTAAGCCGTGCTCCCCGGCAACGGCGCCATTCTGATGAGCGACCCGAGCGAACGAGGTAAAGGTACTAAATAGGTCGTTGCGACCTCTATCACTCAGAGTCACTCAATCAAGAAAAATATCGAACCGCGAAATAGAAATAAAATCAATCAATCAAGGCAAGCGGTCCTAGCTATGAGATTCACCTGGTATAGCTCACAGGGTCGAACACAAGGAGCACGGGTTGGCCTAGGGCCTACGAAGTAGTGAAAAGAAAATAAAAGAAAAACAAAATATTTTTTAGTGGTTTTTAATAATTTTTATATTTTTTTAAGATTTTAGAATATGAAGAAAATAAAAGAAGGCAAATATAAACACACTTTGGCAATTTATTTAACACACCAAAAATCAAGCAAAAATTCAAGAAAAATGGTTTTTATGTTTTTTAAGTTTTTAAGTGTTTTTGGTTAATTTTTGAGATTTTTCTAATGTGTATTTTATTTTCTAAAAATCGAACAGCGCTAAAAAGAAAGGGTACTGTCCAGCAAGGCCCAAAACCCAAAGATAAAATATCTAAGGATCTCAGAGGGCCCTGGAGGTAATTTTCCTGTATTCTAGAGAAAATAAGGAAAATTTGGGCACCAAAATTATTGTTTTTGGATTTTTAGATTATTTATTATAATTTTTATGAGTTTTTAGGTGTTTTTAGATTTTTAGGGGTTTTCAGTGATGAAAAATAGCCAAAATTGGCTAGAAAATCAAACAACAAACAAAGAACAGTAGCTAATTTTTTTAGAATTTTTGGGGGTGATTTTATATTTTTTTTGGAATTTTTAAACCTAGACAGTAGCTAAAAAGGATGTTTTTGAATTTTTAAAAATACTAAATCAAATCAAAAATGTCCTCAAAAATCCGTAAAATTCCTACACCATGGCAGGCGCCATGTGTCAAAATCTCATTGGATTTGGAGGTAATTTGATATTTTATTCAAAAATCATAAGGGGGCACAGTGCACAGGGACGTAAGTGCAAATACCCGCAAGTCTGGGGGCCAAGGTGCAAAAATCCCAGCTAAACACGCGCGTGGCGCGTGCCTGGGGCACTCAGGGGCCTTTTGGTAATAAAAACCAACTCCTGGGACCTTTTGGTAACTCGTACCAAAAAGTCCAAGGGTACGGTTGCAATTTACCCACTAAAATCCGCACATGTAGAAATAAAAGGCTCACAGGGGTATAAAAGCAAATACGAGAAAGTTTATATTCATTCCATAACCCAACAGAACTACAGGATAAAGGATGCAAATAGCCCAAAAGTACACGTGACGAAGCACGTGGGCTCACATACACAGGGGCATAAATGCTAATAAAAACCAACACGAGGTCCAGAGTGCAATTTACCCTACGTAAATAAAACTACTAAAATATTTACAGGACTGAAAATTAAAGACACAAACTACGAGGGGGCCTAAGTAAATTACCCCTTATTAAGTCGACGGCTCGATGGACGCCACGTGGCAGATCCGACGGACGAGATCGGTGGCACCTTTGACCTTGAAAAGCTTGGCCGGATCGAATGGTGGAGGGTCCTCCACGTGGAGATCGGACGATCCTCGTGTGTGGTGGCCGAACCCTCGGTGAATCAACGGCTAGGATCACACCGCAGCTGATCTGACGCTATCTGCAGCTCCGCAAATGAACGGTCGTGATCTGATCTGGAGCTCTACAGGTGATCTGACGGTCGGGGAGGATGGTGGAAGAACTGGCGGCCGGCGGACTTCGCCGGCCCTCTGCGTGAACAGTAGTCCTCGTCGACCGCTCCTAAGGTGCGGAGAAGCTTCCCCTTGAAGCTCCGCACCCGATGCAATGCTCCGATGGAGGAGAGGAGCTCAGGAGAGCTCCGGCGACGTGAACAACCTGGAGCTGCTGTAATTTGAAGCTCCGACCTCCAGATGAGGTCGATGGACCTGGAAACCTGCACAGAAAGAAAGAGGGGTCGAGGGCAAACTGCCTCGACCCGTCAGAGCGGGCGGAAGGTGGCTGGTGCGGTGAAATGGAAGCTCTCCGGCGAGTGGCGGAGGAAGGAGAGCCGGTACCCTGCTCCTGGGCGAGACAGGGGGTGTGAAGGGGCGGAGCAGGTGGAGAGAAGTCTGGCGGAGGTGATGGCGGTGTCGGATGATCAAGGGAATGGGCGGAGACGGCTGGCGGAGACGGCGGAGCTACGCTACTGCAAATCGAAAACTCCTAATTTATGCTAAACTAGTGGCTAACTACGCTACCTGATGGACGCATTCGACTGGGCTGGAGCCGATGAGGCTCCCGGTCATTGCCTCAAGGGGTCGTCGAGGTCCCCGAGGCTCAACGCGCTCGCGGCGGCGCACGGCGGCGATTACCACCGGATCAGTGATTTCCGGCTGCCCGGGCCTCGCTGCAACTCCACCGGCCACGGCTGTCACTCAGGGATGATGGAGGAGCTCACAGGCGCCGAGGGGAAGATCAAAGATGGCGTGAATAGGTCGCCGGTGACGACACTAAATAGTGTGGAAGATCCGAGAAGATGATGATCGGGCGAGGTGCTCGGGCTTCGGATCTAGCAAACCCACCCCGGGCGAGGGTCCTGGATGTCCAGCGTGCAATCGGAGCCCGGGGTTAGCGGTAATGGCGGTCGGATCGGGCGGGAGAAAAATCGAGAAATCGGGTCGGTCCGCTGATCCGCGAAAGAGGAAGGTCCGCGGGGGAAGTTGACCGGGGTCAACAAACCCCCGTGGACCAATCAGGAGTCGCCAATTATTGCATCTTTATTTGATTTTTTTTGGGCCATAAAATGGCTGAATTTCCAAAAACTTAAAACATGAAATATTTTTAATTTATTTTTTTCTATTTTTTTGTGATTTTTAATTAATTTTTGGAAAATAAAAATAAGGTATATACATAATATAGCTATACATAGGTATATATACAATATATTTTTGTATTTTAATTTTGTAATTTTTATTTGATTTTTGTTTTGATTCTTTTTATTTATTTTATTTACAATATATAATAAAGAGTATTTACAAAAAGTTTCGAAAATTAAATAAATTTATTTACAAGGTGAAATAGATAAGGGGGGGTGGTTTATGCACATGGTGTAAGGGTATTTTTGGTCTTTTTGATTTTTAGATTTTTATCTTGTTTTTAATAGCTTCTAAATATATATAAATATTTACAAATATTTACAACATATTTTTGGGTGAGGAAAATATAATTTATTTATTTACAAGTATATACACATGTGAGCCCCTATCTCCCTCTACTTGGCTTTCATGCGGTCAGGCCCATGCTGAGCCCTACCTTGGGTTAGGTTGCTCAATATTTATTCTAAATATTTCCCTCTTTTTCTTTTTCATCTTTATTCTTTTATTTTTGCACAAAAACATGCTAATTATCTATATTTACAAAAATGCATGCTTTTGCTAATTAAGCCTATTTACAGATATCTACATGCATTTGCATAGGTTTTTGTAGCTAAAATATAAGAATAAAGAGTGATGAATGGGTATTCATCAAGTATCACGCAGATGGAGCAGATGGCACAGGTCTTGAGCGACATGAAGACACAGCTCATGTGTCTCCAGGAGGCACGGACGGCTTCTCAGCCCCGTCTTCAGTCGCGGGGCGACGCCGGCAGCAGCAGCAGCTCGTCCCAGCGCTCCAGCACCCCAGTGCAGCCTAGACAGGTTCACCTTGTACAGGCGGAGCCGTACCAGCAGCCGCAACCCACCTACCAGTCTCCACCATCTCCAGAGATGCAGATGGTGGTCTACCAGCCGGACCAGCCTCTGGCAGTACTCCCGCCAGCCCCCTTTGATGCCGAGCCGTTGATGGATGTCAACGGGATCTGGTACGACCGTCCCCAGCCTGGGATCCGACGAGACCATCCCGGATTCAGGTGGGGGAGTGGTGGTGCCCAGCCCCAGCAGCAGCCGTCAGGACAGGGAGGGCAGTACTCCCATCAGAGAGACCAGCACCAGCCCCAGCAGCAGCCCCCAGCGTATCAGCAGCAGTCATCCTACGGTCCGCGTCCCTATCAGCAGCAGGGACAGCCTTGGAGACGTGAGCAGCAGGCTCACCAGGGATACCAGCAGCACCCTCCATCCTACCCCTCTTACCCATCACAGCAGTTCCAGCAGCCTCACCCACAGAGAGGCCACCCGTCGGGCTCCCACGAGAGCCCCGCTTTGGATGACATCGCCCGCCTCCTCACGGACCAGCAGGCTACATTCCGACGGGAGATGGACGAGTTCCGCCAGGAGATGCGGGACCTGGTGAGAGGGAAGGCCGCCATACCAGCCCAGATAGAGCCCAATCCGAACAGCCTCAAGAGGAAATCTGAGCATGTAGTACATACTGAGTCAGCCACTCCTAATGACCCATTTGATGATACATCTTCGGATTTATTTGATGCTGATTTTATCACACTTAGGAGCGGTAGGACCCCAGCAGGCGGCGGCGCCTCATCTGAGCACCATCCCGAGGCGCCACAGGAGGAGGAGGAGAGCGGTACTGAGGCCGCTCCAGACGATGACGGTGGTACTGAGGCCACCAAGGATGCTGATCCCACCGGCGGTACTGAGGCCGCTGCTTCACCAGATCTAGGTGGTGGTACTGATGCCACCCATGCAGACGAGCCA
The DNA here is from genome assembly GCA_037367405.1 of Ottelia alismoides. Lineage (NCBI taxonomy): Eukaryota > Viridiplantae > Streptophyta > Magnoliopsida > Alismatales > Hydrocharitaceae > Ottelia > Ottelia alismoides. The sequence goes on from JAZKJV010005015.1 coordinate 13,347, forward strand.
GCCAGCGGTACTGATGCCGCACGACGTCTACCTTCAGCAGCAGCAGAGCAGCCAGCCCGTGGTGGTACTGAGGCCACCGGTGTTTGTAGAGACAGAGATGTTGTTTTTCCTCGTGTCCATGTATCTCAGAATTCTGCTATGAATAAAGGAAAAGGTTTACTTTCTTTTGGTCCCACTGTGGTGCATGATGTATGTGTGGATCCGGTCCTTGAACCGTCTAGACCTTTTCCTAGTCCTTCATCTGAGAAGGACCCAGTGATCCCCTTCCCTAGAGCCCTTCAGATGGGGAAGGGGAAGAAAAATGATCCAAAAAAGAGAGAGCTTGAGGAGTTCAGCCAGAGCATGATTGACCGATTCCATATCCAGCTGACCCTCCAAGAGGCTTTGCAGCACATCCCCCTTCTCCAGAGATCTTTGAGAGAGAGGACTACAGTCAGGAGAAGGAAGAGGAACCACACTTCAGAGATACATGTGCTGACCAAAGCCACGTGCTTTGCGATCCAGAACCGACTGCCAGCCAAGAGGCCAGATTCAGGGGCCCCGTATGTCAGATGCCAGATTAGTGAGCAGTGGTTCGACCGTACTCTTCTAGATAGCGGATCGTCGATTAACCTTCTTCCGGCAGCCCTTCTCGACCGCTTCGAGTTGGGCACTCTTCGACAGAGCAGGACAGTCCTTCAGTTCGCTGATCGATCTGTCAAGAGGCCGAAGGGGTTATTACGAGACGTTATCGTCACTATTCAGGGCCTGCAATTCCCCGTGGACTTCGTAGTGTTGGACATGGAGATCCCTGAGTCAGTGACCGATACCCCCATCATCCTTGGTCGTCCGTTCTTGGCCACAGCCAAGGCGGTGACTGATCATGATAGCGGGAAGGTGTACTTTCTCGTCCAGGGCGAGAGTATACAAATAGAGACGGTCGAGGACTATAGAGCCAGATTCAGATCCCGCTCAGATGCGAGTACCGATTCAGAGCAGCTGACAGACACAGAGCCAGACATCCACCAGGACTGTGATTTTGTGATCACAGATGATGAGGCAGCTTGGGCAGACCTTGAGACACAGACCACCCTCTCACTTTCAGACACAGCTGAGGCAGAGATGATAGCAGAGGAGAGTCTGGAGAGCACAGACCTGGTTCAGGATACCATTGCGGCAGCAGAGCCGGTCCTCGATCGCAGCACGATGACTAGTGGTGGTGGTGCTGATGCCACCTTGTTTCCCGGTGGTACTGATGCCACCGTTTCTGATACAGATCCCTCGAATTCAGAGTCTGATTGGGCCGATTGCTATGATCAGATGCCAGACTTGAGTCCAGTTGAGCCTATTGATGAGGAGGAGGTAGATGCAGAGCCGAGCAGAGACAGTGCAGTAGAGCCGCCTTCTCCCGATCCAGTTTGCGAGAGTATGCTTTCACTTTCCCAGGCAGATTTGGCCGACCTTGCAGCGTTCACTCAGTTTCTTCCGCATCCAGATTTGCCGGCACCCAGCATTCCAGAGCTGAAGCCGCTCCCTACTTCGCTGAAGTATCGATTCCTTGCGGGCGATCCAGAGATGTACCCAGTCATCATCTCCGCTGAGTTGACTGGAGAGCAGGAATCACGTTTGATGGGGGTTCTTGAAAAGAACCGCAAGGCGATCGGATGGAGCGTAGCAGATCTCCATGGGATTAGTCCATCAGTGTGCTCCCACCATATCTATCTCGAGGAAGGGGCGAAGCCGTCGCGTGAGTTCCAGCGGCGACTAAACCCCAACCTGAGAGAGGTTGTGATGAAGGAAATATCGAAGTGGTGGGGTGCAGGTTTTATTTATCCCATTTCCGACTCCAAGTGGGTCAGCCCCTTGCATGTGGTGCCCAAGAAGACGGGCATCACGACTGTGATCAGTGAGTCAGGAGAGGAGATTGCTACACGAGCACCCACCTCTTGGAGGGTTTGTGTTGACTACAGGAGACTCAACCAAGCCACCAAGAAGGACCATTTCCCCCTGCCTTTTATTGACCAGATCATTGAGAGACTGGCAGGGAAGAGCCATTATTGCTTCCTGGATGGGTACTCGGGCTACAACCAAGTGGCCATCGCTCCTGAGGATCAGGAGAAGACCACCTTTACCTGTCCCTTCGGCACATATGCTTTTCGACGCATGCCATTTGGGCTATGCAACGCCCCAGCGACTTTTCAAAGGTGCATGCTGTCGATCTTTTCGGACATGGTAGGGGAGTGCCTAGAGGTCTTCATGGACGATTTTTCGGTCTACGGCGACGGATTCGACTCCTGTCTTGACTGCCTAGACCGAGTACTCCAGCGATGTATTGAGTATCACTTGGTGCTATCTTGGGAGAAGAGTCACTTCATGGTGACTCAAGGGACGGTGCTTGGCCACATCATCTCCAACAGGGGCATGGAGGTTGATCCGGCCAAGGTTGATGTCATTAGAAAACTCACACCGCCGTCCAATCTGAGACAGTTACGGTCATTTCTAGGGCACGTTGGATTTTATAGGAGATTTATTCAGGATTTCAGCAGGATTGCCCGGCCGTTGACTGACCTCTTGACGAAAGACACCGATTTCCTTGTCGATGACAAGTGTCTTTCGTCGTTTGCTACTCTCCAGCAGTGTGTGATTGAGGCTCCTGTCCTCCAGCCGCCTGATTGGTCTCTCCCATTCGAGATCATGACGGACGCCTCCGATTTTGCCGTAGGGGCAGTGCTGGGACAGAGGAGGGATGGAGTACCATTTGCTATACACTATGCTAGCCGCACATTGGATTCCGCCCAGCGGAATTATACAGTCACAGAGAAGGAGATGCTAGCCGTAGTGTTTGCCCTGGATAAGTTTAGATCATATATCATCGGATCTAGAGTGACTTTGTTTACAGATCACACCGCCATCAGGTACCTCATGGCAAAGAAGGATGCCAAGGCCAGACTGACTAGATGGATCCTTCTACTCCAGGAGTTCGGCATTGAGATCAAGGATAAGCCTGGAGTCAAGAATGTGGTGGCGGATCATCTCTTCCGATTAGAGCAGCCTGAGGATTCTGAGCAGATTGATCCTATTAGAGATACCTTCCCAGATGAGGCGATCCTTGCTATCGCCTCACTCCCATGATACGCCGATATTGTGAACTTTCTCGTTGTTGGGAAAGTCCCACAAGATTGGCCCAGGCAGAGGCTTGAGACCTTCCTAGCGAAGGCCAAGTCTTACCATTGGGAGGATCCCATCCTTTACCACGAAGGAGGGGATAGCGTCTGGCGTCGGTGTATTCCTCAGGAGGAACACCATAGCGTCCTCACTTACTGCCACAAGCTTGAGGCAGGAGGACATCATTCTGGGAGGAGAACGGCACAGAAAGTGCTCCAATCCGGCTTGTGGTGGCCTACCCTCTTCAAGGACTCAGATGAGTTCGTGAAGAGGTGTACTGACTGTCAGAGGATGGGCACTTGTGGACAGCGTGATATGATACCGATGCAGCCCATTCACTTCTGTGAGGTTTTTGACGCATGGGGCATCGATTTCATGGGTCCATTCCCTAAGAGTCAGGGATTCGAGTACATTCTGTTGGCCGTAGACTATGTGAGTCGTTGGGTGGAGGCTATCCCCGCCCGAGCCGCTGATGCGAGGACAGTTTGCAGATTTTTGAGGAAGCATATCATCACGCGGTTCGGGGTTCCACGAGTTCTTATTTCTGATGGGGGATCTCACTTCATCAACGACCAGGTGAAGGCACTTGCTAGCGAGTTCGGCATAGACCATCGTGTTGCTACACCGTACCATCCACAGACGAATGGTTTGGCCGAAGTGTCGAATAGGGAGATCAAGACTATTCTGCAGAAAGTCGTCCGCCCTGACCGAAAGGATTGGTCACAGCTTTTGGACTCGGTCTTGTGGGCATATAGGACGTCTTTCAAGACACCTTTGGGCACATCTCCCTTTCGCCTCGTATATGGCAAGCCATGCCATTTACCTGTTGAGCTGAGGCACAAGTCACTTTGGGCAGTTACAGACATACTTATGGATCCAGATGGTATAGGAGACCAGAGGAGGGCAGAGCTAGCTGCCCTGGAGGAGCTTAGAGATGCAGCTTTCTCAAGCAGCCTACATTATAAGGAGAGAGTCAAGGAGTGGCATGATTCCCATATCAGCCACAAGCATTTTGAGATTGGACAGAGAGTATGGCTGTTCGATGCGAGGCTTAGACTATTTCCAGGGAAGCTACAGAGCAAATGGAAAGGACCTTATCTGGTTCGGAAGGTACACGACAACGGTAGCATCGACATATCTGAGTTGTCTTCTGAGAGTACCTTCCGAGTGAACGGCCAACGGCTCAAACCATTTCTAGATCATGAGCCCGGGTCGTTGATATTGCCCCTATTCATTTTGCGTGAGATGTGGTCTTTGACTCACATCTAATGCATCTCACGCCTGAGCTTTACTGATCCTCCGCTGTATATAGATCCAGATGTCCATATCACCACATTCCTTAGTTCCACATCCCTTTCTTCATCTTGTGATTATGCTATACTTAGGGTGCACTTTACCCTAAGTATAGGGGGGATGTGCGACATTTCGGGTATTTCTTTTGTTTCTGTCTACCCTGTTTTGCTGCCTATACTTAGGGATATCTTACCCTAAGTATAGGGGGGGTAGACCCTGTACATTCTCCACTCGGTTTTCCCTTTGTGTACAGCCTGCTATACTTAGGATTACTTGATCCTAAGTATAGGGGGAAGACCCGAGTCCCTTTTGACTTTTTACTCTCCTTTTGTATAGCCTTCCTTTTCACTTCCCTATACATAGCACGAGTTATGTCTTCTTCATCGCTCTTGACTCCGAGGACATCGTTCGAGCTAAGTATAGGGGGGTGTGTATATATTTCATATATACTTTAGCCATAACTCGTACTTTGTGTGAGTGTGTTAATAAATAAAAATGGCTAAAAACCACAAAAATTAAAAAATTTTCATGTACATAATCTTCTTTTATTTGCACATACATAGCTAGTGTACAAATTATTTTTGTAAAAATGATTTCAAAAATCTTTTGTGTGTAAAGCTTGTGTAAATATTTTGGTATCAAATTATGTATATAGTACAAAATTTTTCCAAAATGTTTTGAAAATCAAAAGTTTGCAAAAATCTTGTGTAAATGTGTGTAAATATCTTTTTGCAAAACTTGCACTTCATGCATCATCATTCATGATTTTCAAAACAATTTTTCAAAAATTTTGCATGATTGTAAAATAGTGTTAAATAAGCATCTTTTTGTACATATGTATATAGTTTTCTGGATGATAGTTGACATTTAAACTAGCCTGGAATCAAATTGAGAATGGAGCTTGATTAAGATCTTAATCCACCTAATTTCTAAGAGGAACCTTATAGGGCTTAGGTTTAAGGCTTTTCAGGTCCATGATGACTTAATTCTTTGAGTCCACTAGGCTATGATCACATGTCATCTCAATGAGCCTAAGTAGAGCACTTAACAACAACACATGACTCATATAGATTATGGCTTTACTTGGACAACCGCACTATGCATCGAGCTCTCTACGGATGAGGTGGTGAGGAGGCAGTCTTCCTTGGCTTGGGGTAGCATATGAGGGTAGTACTTCTAGGCCGGAACCTCTCTTCTTCATTTTAGTGAAGGAAGTGCGTCTCAACTTGGTCTGGTTGCCATGAGGTCTAACGACGGGAGTTGGGTTGCAATAAAGCTTCAAAAGAGGGATAGTCTACTGGCTCAAGAGGAAAAACTCCTTGTATATATGCTGCACATGTACATGTTGTATAGATGCACTCGAAAAAAAAAATGTGTGCAAAAAGAAAAGAACTCCAAAAAAGTGGTGGGTCTGAGAGAAAATGATAATCCCACCGGAGTATGTATATAAGTGCAATAAGCAAAGCTTGGTTTCATGATCCACCTGTTGTAGCTTGCAGCAGGGAGACTTGGCTACACTGGTCAAGCTCCCAAGGGTACTTGGCTACACTGGCCTTGACCCATTCTCTTCTTCCCCCTCTTCTTGAGCCGGTTGTACTTGAACTTAGAAGGGAATACCCCGCTCCTCGAGGAAAGAGTGACCAGATTGAGGTCATAGAGTTACCTTGTTGGGGAGGGTTGTCAAGTTGCCATTTCTGAGGTGGAGAGCTTAGACCTCACTTTCACAGGACAAGAAAAGATTCATGGTCTTCAGGGTTTGTGATTGATGACTTGTTCTGATCTGGAGCATTGAGGAGTCTTGGTTATAGATTGGTGGAACTTAGAGGCTGTTAGGTTTTAAGCTTAAGTCTAAATAAGGTTCCGACACATTAATAATCCAAAGATCTGATTGAGCTCCATACCTCAATTTAATGAAGGCAAGTTTAATAATCAACCTTGATCCATGTACATTCTCTTTTTCTTTTTCTTTCTTTCTTTTTCACTTCTTTTTCAAATAAGTGTTTGCTAAGGGACTAGTAAAGTATAGTATAGGGGGGTGATGAATACCCATTCATCACTCTTTATTCTTATATTTTAGCTACAAAAACCTATGCAAATGCATGTAGATATGTGTAAATAGGAAAAATTAGCAAAAGCATGCATGTTTGTAAATACTTATAATTAGCATGTTTTTGTGCAAAAATAAAAGAATAAAGATGAAAAAGAAAAAGAGGGAAATATTTAGAATAAATATTGAGCAACCTAACCCAAGGGAGGGCTCAGCATGGGCCTGACCGCATAAAAGCCAAGTAGAGGGAGATAGGGGCACTTGTGTATATATTTTTATAAATAAATAAAATTATATTTTCCTCACCCAAAAATATGTTGTAAAAATTTGTAAATATTTGTACATATTTTTTTAAAAGTATAAAAACAAAATAAAAATTTAAAAATCAAAAAAACCAAAAACACCCCTTCACCATGTACATAGATCACCCTTTCTTATCTATTTAACCTTGTAAATAAATTTATTTATTTTCAAAACTTTTTGTAAATAATCTATTGTATATATTGTAAATAAAATAAATAAAAAGAAACAAAACAAAAATCAAATAAAAATTACAAAATTAAAAGTACAAAAAATATCTTGTATATATGCCATGTATATAGTTGTAAATAACTAATTATTTCACCTATGTATATAAATAATAAAAATAAAATAAAAATAGCCTTTTATTCCTCATTTTATTCTATAAATAAATAAAATATAAAATAGGAATAAAAATGTATAAAAATAACTAATTAAAAATCAAAAATTAAAAACCCTATATTGTATATATACCTATATATAGCTCTAATATGTAAATACCTTATTTTTATTTCCAAAAATTAATTAAAAATCATAAAAAAATAGAAAAAAATAAATTAAAAATATTTCATGTTTTAAGTTTTTGAAAATTCGGCCATTTAAAGGCCCAAAAAAATCAAATAAACATTTAGGCCTTGGCGGGCTCTGATTGGTCCACGGGGGATTGTTGACCCCCGGTCAACTCCCCCCCTGGACCACAGAGTCGCGGATCTGCTTTTGGACCCGACTTCTCGATTTTATACCCGCTTGATCCGACCCCCGAATCCGCTAACCCCGGACTCTAATCCGAGCCTGATCTTCCCTGATCCACGCCCGGGGTGGGGTATTGGGATCCGCGCTCCGAGCTTCTTACCCGACTCCCATCTAGCCGGACCCCTAGTGATATAAAGCCTGAGCTCAGCCGCCTCCTCTTTCCATCTTTGGCTCGCCACTCTCATTCCCGTGACCTCCAGAGCAATCACCGAGGTGACAGCTCGCGTTTGCCCCTGTTGCAGTGAGGAGAGGGTGCCCCGACCATCGATCCGGCAGCCCTGTGCCGCCGTGCTCCGCCACTCAGCCGGAGCTCGAGCCTCAGGCCTTGACGCCCTTCGAGGCGACGACCGGGAGCTAGCCAAGCTCCAGCATAGTCTTCCGCTCCGCCCAGGTACCCTTCTAGCTCGCCTATGTAGCTTAATTTAGAGTTTCCCCTAAATCGCATCTTCGCCGAGTTCCTTCGATTCCGGCCACATCGAGTATCATTTTGATCATCGGAACCCACGCTCACCTTTGCCATCCTCCGACGCACCTTCTACGCCCATTCGTTCAACCCAGCTCGCCCCGGAGCTGGGATTCGAGCTCCACCATCCTCCGCTCGCCGGAGCTCATCCGCCCCGACGCATCGATCACCCTCACGCCGCTTCATCGGGTCGAGGCACTTTGCCCTCGACCCGCGAAGCTTTTGGTTCACTTTGCAGGTCAAGAGGAGGGCATCTGAGCCCCCCTCACTTTCAGACCAGGAGCTCGTCGCCGCCGACCTCGCCGGAGCCCCTCCAGGGCTCGGCTGGGTCATCTGAAGCCATCACCAGCTGCGGGACTCCATCGCGGACCTTATCCGATCATCCGAGGCAGCTGAGGAGGTCTACATCACGCGCACAAGGCCGACGAAGCTCGCCGGCCGAGTGTTCTTCCAGTATCCTCCTTCACCGTCCGATCAACCCCTCCGCTCCAGTTCGCATCACAGCCGTCCATTCATCAAGGAGCAGCTACCGTCGATCATCGTGAGGGGCTGATCCGGACCGTTGGCACAGAGGAGAGAGGCCCCAGCACCTGAGCCGTTTGATCACCCACGTGGCCCCCTCTGCACCGTCGATTGGCCCAAGTGCGGAAGAGAAGAAGAGCGCCCGCCGTCCGAGACCGTTGGATCATCCACGTGGCGCGCATCCAGCCGTCGACGAATAAAGGGGTAATTTACTTAGGCCCCCATCGTAGTTTGTGTTTTTAATTCTAGTCCTGTAAATAGTTTAAGTCTTTTATTTACGTAGGGTAAATTGCACCTCGGACCTTGTGCTTGTTTTTATTTGCATTAATACCCCTGTGTATGTGAGCCCACGTGCTTCGTCACGTGTTTAGTTGGGTTATTTGCATCTCTTATCCTGTAGTTCTGGATGGTTATTGAATGAATATATACTTTCTGGTATTTGCATTTATACCCCTGTGAGCATTTTATTTGAACATGTGCGGATTTTAGTGGGTTATTTGCGCCCAAGCCCCTGGACTTTTTGGTACGAGTTACCAAAAGGTCCAAGAACTTGGTTTTTATTACCAGAAGGTCCCTGAGTGCCCCAGGCACGCGCCACGCACGTGATTTGCTGGGCAAATTGCACCTGGACCCCCAGAGTTTCGGGTATTTGCACTTAAGTCCCTGTGCACAGTGCCCCCTTTTGATTTTTGAATAAAATATCAAACCACCTCCAAATCCGATGAAAATTTGACACATGGCTCCTGCCATGTTGTAGGATTTTTGAGAATTTTGGAGGACATTTTTTATTTTATTTGGTATTTTTAAAAAAATTCAAAAACATCTATTTTAGCTACTGTCTAGGTTTAAAAATCCCAAAAAAATATAAAAACATCCCCAAAAATTCTAAAAAAATTAGTTACTGTTCTTTGTGTGTTGTTTGATTTTCTAGCCAATTTTAGCTATTTTTCATTGAGTAAAAACCGTAAAAATCTAAAAACACCTAAAAACTCATAAAAATTATAATAAATAATCTAAAAATCCAAAAACAATAATTTTGGTGCTCAAATTTTCCTTATTTTATCTAGAATATAGGAAAATTACCTCCAGAACCTGTTGAGATCCTTAGATATTTTATTTAAGGGTTTTGGTTCTGGCTGGACAGTACCCAGTCTTTTTCTTACTGTTTGGTTTTTAGAAAATAAAATACACATTAGAAAAATCTCAAAAATTAACCAAAAACACTTAAAAACTTAAAAAACATAAAAACCATTTTTCTTGAATTTTTGCTTGATTTTTGGTGTGTTGAATAAATTGATCAAGTGTGCTTGCTTTTACTTTCTTTTATTTTCTTCACCTATTAAAAATCCAAAAAAAATATAAAAATTATTAAAAACCACTAAAAACATTTTCTTTTATTTTTATATTATTTTTACTACTTCGTAGGCCTCTGGCCAACCCGTGCTCCTTGTGTTCGACCCTGGGAGCTATACCAGGTTAATCCCATAGCTAGACCGCTCTCGTTTTTGTTTTGATTGATTTGACCTATTTTGAGTGGTTGATTTTTCTTGATATTCTCCGTCTGAGTGATTGAGGTCGCAACGACCACTTCCAGACCTTTACCTTGGTCATTTACTCGGGTTATCAAAGATCAATAGCCGCATATTTGATAAATTTTCTGTCCCATACAATCATCTCTCCCATCTCTTGATTTTAATCTCATCATGGAAATTTTTCCAAATTTCAGATCCAACCCATCATTTCTCTCAACTCCTTCAAAAATGAATGAACACCACTATGAAAACAAATCTATGTCGGTTTGGCCTAAATCCACTACTTCCTCTTCGTTTAATCCTCCAACATTTGCGGGAAGCTTTCAACCGCAGATGACTTCGACCTCATTAAATCCTTTCTCAAATCATCCAACCACACCATCTTGGACTGAACCGTCTTATTCTCACTCTCTCGCCAATGAAACATTTCAAGAGCAAAATCTCTTTAAATCCCAAGACTGGCAGAGAACCCAAACCCAGATGGAAAGACATGCGCTTAATGATCATCATCGTTGGATTGACCATGACAGACCCCTTGTCAGACATGATACTCATACAGAGGACTGGACTGAACTTCTAGACACATATAAACCCTGTATGCTGACTCCACAATACCAAGAACTGACTAATCATGATCAAAGGATTGAACTCCACTCAGATCAAATACACATGCCTGGATCGTATGAGCAACCTCCTTCCATAATTTTTGAGGAAAAATCTTCAAGAAATGATCGTACAATGGATACTCCAAGAAATTCTCCTCTCCGTACGTACAGAAAATGGAAGACGGAATTATTGAACAAAATCCGAGTGCTCCCATGATTGATCATGAACAAAATTGTGAGGATAATGTTTCGAGGATAAAAATAAGATTTGAATTGATGGAGGATAGATTTCAAAAATTTGCCGACCGAGTAATCTCATTCTATGGTGGATCGGGTGTGAAACTAAATGAGGAAATGATTGGATCCCATGATGAAAATTTTGAGGATATTCAAAGACCTAGGGATAATTCAAACATCAATACTCCCGCTCATCATTATTCCCCTAGAAATGCTTACGCCCCTAACCTTAACTCTGAATGTCAAGGCCCCTTCTCATCTAAGGAAGACACCACACCGCCACACCACACAGAAAATACAAAAAAATTTGAAAATCCAGAAAATCTCATAAAAATTGAATCTGAAGAAGATCTAAGGAATTTGGATCCTGCTTTACGGGAAGCACTGGAAAAATACTTGATTTTTGAACTTCCCATTATAAAGGCCATTGAACACTTCCCTGACCTTAAGAAATTTCTAATGGACAGATTAATAATCAAAAAGTCAGGAAGGATTAGAACAAAAACTGAAAGACATATCTTGTCAATGGCCTCCTCCTTGGTGTTGAGGAGAAAAACCAAGAGCCGCATAGTGAAGTGGTTGCCTAGATTTGACTGTGAAATCAAAGGCACAATTTTTACACATGCTCATATTGATGACGATTCACCGATCAATATCCTCCCGACCTCTGTATTTCAAGAACTCAAACTCGGGCCAATTCGGAAGATACGAGAGATTGTACAATTAGCCGACCGATCAATAAAACGGCCGAGAGGAACCATTTCTGTCATCATGAAATTACAAGGTGCTCCGCTCAAGGTAGAATTCACGATCATTGATATTGAGCATCAAGGAGAATTCACCCAGTCTCCAATCATTCTCGGAAAACCATTCTTGGCATTGGCCAAGGCGAGTATCGATTGTGAGACTCGGGAAATAAATTTTACGGCATTGGAATCACTACGATCTGATACAGTCTTTGAGGAACCACAATTTTCTGAGATAACCCACGAAGTCCCTAACAACCGCAACCATAAAACGGTAGAAGAGCCCTACCCCGCTGCTACACCTGAGATTGCGTTTGTTAATGAGACTATTGGTTTAGAGACTCTCCCCGATATCTCAATTCCCGCTGATTTCAAAGTAGACAAATCCTTCTACTACGATCCTGAGACATTCGCATGGTCGCACCCTGGAGCAACATACTCTGATTATCTTGACCAAATCCTCCCAAATCAAGAGTGCACCAACATTCAGGAAACAAAGAACGAACACGTAGCCCGAACATCGACCAAGGAGAATAATTTTAATGGCTATTCATCTGGGTACTCAAGTGAACCGACATCTTCACGAAACAAGAAAAAGAAAGTCACCTTTGATCTTTCGGAAGAGGAATCGGTTGATGATCCCTCATCAGGTCCGGAAAAGGTAGTCTACATGAGCGAAGTCTGTTCAGCATCTCTAAAGCCATATCTTCGCAAGGATCCAAAATTTGATTCTCGTTGGACAACTCCCGTTCCTAATTATTACTCATCCAAAGCTGATGCTCCTACCTTTCACAAGTACACTGGAATTATTTCTTATGAGCTGACTGAGACCGGAGCATCTGAATATTCATCTGAGGACAAATCGACTGATCTTAAAAAGGAACGAAGCTTGAGGAAACAATTGAAGAAACAAAAAGACATGAACATCTGGAGTATGTCCACTTTCAAATACTATTCCTCTGAGGATAACTCTGATGATGGATATCTTTCATCCGACTCAAACACTTCGTCTACTATCCATCATGATACTTCTAAGGATGACACTGATAATAGTTGGGAATCATATGCCTCATCTCTGACTCATCATTACGATCTCCCACCGCAGGCTCACAAGAAGATCAGCCGTAAACCGCCTTAATCATCGGCTACCCACCCTCCCTCCCGACCACATCGGTCTCCTTGTACAGCTTCTTCCTCTACTTAGGCCAAGGCCTAAGTATAGGGGGGGACCGATGCCATCTGTATATACCATTTCCCTCATATCATTCCGATCTCCAGCTCACTCCATATCCATCCTTCTTCTATACTTAGGCTGACCAGAGCCTAAGTATAGGGGAACCGACACCCACCTGTATATACTCTCCTCATTCACATAACCCGACCGCTTCATTTTTTTCTCTTTTCTTTTCCGCCCTTCTTTTATACTTAGACTATTCACAGTCTAAGTATAGGGGGGCGATTTTGTAAATCTTGTTCTTTTTTTTTTCACTCTCTTACGCTTAGCCCGAGCTATGTCTTCTTTACGCTTCTTGTGCTTTGAGGACACAACACTCGCTAAGTATAGGGGGGTCTGTATATATACTTTGTATATATTTTAGCCATACCTCGTACTTTCGCGTAAGTCTATATGTATTTACGGGGTGAGTTTTTCTTAAAAAAATGTTTTTGCCACTAACACTGACTTTGCCCAAAATTTTTTAAAAAAATGGCTTCTTATTTATTCAAAAAAAAAACAAAAAAAACAAAAAAAAATCAAAAACAAAAAAATGTGTCTGCATTTCACACACTCGCATTTCATCAAGCATCGCATTTGCATATGTGAAAAGTCTTTGGCTTCTGAACCGAGTTATGAGCAGAAACCGAGAATGGTCTGGACTTGACCTTAATCCACCTAATCTTCAGAGGAACTTCACCGAGAAATAGGATTTTAGAGTCTTCAGGTCTTTGACTTAATTCTTTGAGTTCCACATGACAATGTACAGCGTTTGACTCTTAGTGTCTAACCTGGTCTCTTCATTCTGGGTACAACTCTGGAATAGGGAATTAATTTGTACTCTCGCACTATGCACTTAGCTCAACTCAGACGGGATGTTGGAGGACTGTGTGAGTTTCTTTTCTAGTAGCGTGGAAATCTAAAGACCGGAGTACGGGTTGAAATAAAGCTTCGGAAAAGGGATGGACGGCTGGGCACAATTTTTTCTAAGACCCCAAAAATGTACGGAAACAAAAGATTCTATATCCGTAGGGGCACAACAAGATCCAAGCAAAACCACCAAAAATTCCAAATACAAAGAAGCAACTACCAAATAAAATCTGACCAAAAGGTCCAAGCTTCCAGAAACCTGCAGATCTTGGTGAAGACTCGGCTACACTGGCCATCTTCACAAGGAGAGGTGACTACACTGGCCACCCTCCAGTTCTTTCTCATTCTTCTATCTTCTCCCCAATTCGATTGTGAACACAGCGCGACAGACCTTAGAAGGAAATACCTGACTCCCCGAGGACGAGTTATTGGAGAGGAGGCTTGTGCAGTAGTCCGGCATTCTGGGTGGGAAGAGCTAAAATATTTCACACACAGAGTCGGTTATTCAATGTTCAAAGAGTATACTTTGGGAAGATGATTGATCTAAGATGACTTCTGAGCCGAAACTGTAGCAATGATGTGTAGAACTTGAGGGCTGTTGATTTTAAATTCTAAGTCTCACAGAAGTTCCGACACACAAATAATCCAAAGGTTGAGTTTAGGCTTACTTTCACCTTCAGCTCATGGTCTTGGTATGGAACCCAATCTCATTTCACCTCATGGCATTTCTTTTTTTTTTTTTTGCTCAGGACGAGCATGGTTTAAGTATAGGGGATGATGAATCTCGTATTCATCACTCTAAATCTCATTTATTAAGCTCAAATCCCTAAAAATCAACAGCATTCTTGCATCTATTTTGCATAATTAGCATTCATGCATGTTTCCATAAGAATTGCATTTTAGCACAAAAATCTGCACAAAATAAGAAGCCAAAAATCCAAGCTAAAATGACCTGTAAATAAGCCTAACTTCCCAGATTTTTAAACACATTCATGCTAACTCCGAATAACTCAAAACACTTCCATTGTGTACATATCACTAATAAGAATAAAGGAAAAATACAAAAAAATAACTACCCAAATAAGTGGACCAAAAACCCAAACCCTAATTTCAGGATTTTCGGACTAAAAGCCACATATCTTCTCCATCCAGTGTCCGATTTAATCCTACTCACTTTTGAACTAATGTGCATTCAATTACCTTCAAAACAAGACCAAGTTCAAGTGAATCGGAGCACATATGTGAAAGTTGGGTTTTGGGCCTCTTTGTACATTGTATATTTTCGCGGTTTTGACCTTGTATTTTATGTATATATTTTCTTAATAAATAAAAATTCAAAAAAAATTAGAATTAAGTGTTTTTTTTATCTTTGATTTTGTCCATATTTTTCCAGATTTTTATCGTGTTTAAAAATGACAAAAAAAATTATAAAACCAAAATCAGGTATTCTATGTACATAGGATACCCCAAAAAAAATTCACTTTTTTACATTTGACCGATTTGGTTTTGATGTCTTCATGAAAGTTGTAGATCTCGTCGAGACGAGTAATTTTCGTGAAGGAAGTTTTTCGATCCGAGGTCATTTACTATTTTATTTTCGATTTTACAAGATAATTATTCTCTGAATTTCTGGTGGTGACACGTGGCAGCCCCAGAGGCCGCCACGTGTCAGCTATTTTTGGTATTATTATATCTCCGTTTTATTAAAAAAATAAAATAAAAAAATAAAAAAAAATAAATATAAAGACGCACGTGCGTCGCACGTGCCTCCAAGGCACGTGCTCCGCACGCGCGAGCCTCCGCCTCTCGCCTTTAGTTGCCACGTGGATCGATCTTGGCCGTCCGATCTCGCCGATCGGACGGCCGCTGGCCATCTCCTTCCCAGGTCGCCCCCTTCCCAACGGGACCTCCGCCTCCGCCGCGAATCTCGCGCCACCATATCCCGCTCCGACCGCCGCGCATCTCCATCAAATCAATCCCCCGTCGCCCCCGATATCCTTCCTTCTCCGGCCATATCTCTGCCCTATAAAATAACCGCCGCAAACCCCGATGAAGGTATCCGCCGACTGCACGAGACAAGACACCGGTGGTGACAGCCCGGTGCCCTCGTCTTCTCCGACGAGATCCGGCTACCTCCCCATAGCCGTCGCAGCGCCACCCTCGGCCCTCTGCTCCAGCTCCGAAGTTCTCGTCGAGCCTATTATCTTCGCCGCCACCGCAACCCCAGCTCCGCCTCGACGACTCCGCCTCGACGCCGTCGCCACCGACCCCCTGCGCCCTCGACGACCACCGCTTCATCGACCAGGACCACCGCCGCCGCCTTCGTCATCGGCTCCAACGCAGCGCCACCGGAGGCTCCGCTCCACCTCCGCCCAACCACCGCAGGAGGCGGTGGTTCTCCATCGCCACTGGCCCTCCCGCCGCGACAGCCCCTCGGCCCTCACCACCTTCGTCACCACCTTTGCGCCGCCGCAACCGCCCTCTAGGCCGTGTGTCGGCCAGAGGGAGGTCGACGTCGTCATCACCTCCAGCACCCTCGGCCGCGACAACCTCCGTCCGCCTCCACACCGCCTCGCCGGCCGGCCCAAAGCCGAGGCCCCCCCGCACGCCCCTCGCACGTGCGTGGGGGAACGTCCCCAGCAAGCACCCCCAGGGGTCACGTGTTCCGCACGTGACCCGCTGGGTCAATTACAACAACCCCCTGGAGTTCTCATATTTGCGCATCAGTCCAAAACCAGAGGGCACGTGCTGCGCACGTGCCTCTCTGGGAAATTTGCAAGAATACCCTCTGGGGTATAGGTAACTACACAAAGTCCCCCACTGCAGTTTACTTTATTTCTTTTATTTATTATATTGCATCTGGACCCCTGTGTTCCCCCTCAGTTTTGAATACTTTCTCTACATTATTTTATCAATCTAAAAATCGCACGATGTTTGGTAAATTGATTCTCGACACTTTGACATGTTGTGGGTAATTTTGTGATTGATGGTTAATTAATAAATAATTGTTTTGTGAAAACTTGCATATTTTTACCCATCTCTTGCTCTAAAATTGATAGTTGATTAACCGTGGCTCTAAAATTCTCGAAAAATCATATCTTGTAGAGTTAATTATTCTTAACATTGTGCCCAAAAAGATTTGCATTTGCATGCATATTTTATCCTGTAAAAATCATTTAGCACATTTTAGTATTTAATTTTTTAATAGGTATTAAACCCTACATTTTCGAGGTTTAGGATTTTTCTGAGATCCGTCACCTAGTGATAGATCTCAGATAATTTTGATCCTTGAAAATAAGTAGGTTTGCTATTTATTAAAATTAAATATTAAAAATCATTTTTGTTTGCATTTAAAAATCCATAAAAAATCATATTGCATCCAAAAATTCCAAAAAATTACAGTGCATCCATTTCATTATAGTTTACATTGTGGCCAAGTTTCATATTTTTCGGACATCATTTGAATGTAATTTGCATTTTAGTCCCTAAAATAAGGCCAAATTTGCATTTTGCATCCTTTATTGCATTTAAATTCCAAAAAAAGACCGCCTCGAAAACCGAACACGAACTTTGATAGACTTAAGTCTAGGTTGTTCCTTTGCCTCCTTGTGATCGACCTTGGGACTTGCCCAAGTAAAATAAACAAAAACCACGACATTAAAAATTGAATAACTTATTTGTGGTATTTTCTTGATCGTTTCCGATTGCCGCCTACAACGCACGACACGATAAAAACAACTTCTTAAAAGCCGCAGATCCGGAATCGTCACCTAGTCAGAATTAGTCGGGTACTCAGTCAGCCACCCCACTGACTAGACTAGTCGGACCTACTAGTCGGGCTAGTCAAACGACTTTTACAACATTGTCGACATGTTTTAGATGGAGGGCATAAGAGTCTCTATTTTTTGACAAAATTCGAGTGACATATTGGAGGGATATATAGATGAATATATATGGTGATATTTTTGAAAAAATTTAAAAAATATCGAAAATGGGGCGGGGCAGCCCCAACGACCCATATATAGGGAAAAAGGAGTATGCTCCCTATGTGTAGCCAACTTACATGCTCCCACCCCTTTTCCCCGGTATTTTTTTTATTTTTCTGAAATAAAAACATATTGGAATTTAGATCACAATGTGTCATCATGGTGTCATTAAAAAATTTAACTTAATTCAAGACTTTTATCCCATCCATCAAGACTGTCAAATTTTAATGATCTCAGAATTGCTGAAATTGACTCCTTTAGATGGAGGGCATAGAGTCTCTGTTTCTGACGAACTTGGAATGAAATGTTAGGGGGACATAGTGATGGATATACATATTTTCATTTTCCAAAAAATAAAAAATATAAGGAAAATAGAGGTGGGAGTAGCCAATTGGCTACACCCAAGATGTAGCCTCATCTAACACGTATATATAAGAGCCAAAAACTGTGAGAGCATAAGAGCAGTGAATCTGGACACTAGATTATGCTCTTCTCTCTCCTCCTGCAATCAATGAGGAAAGAGATAACAGAATTTAGTGGTCCAGAATCACTGCTCTCATTCTCTCACAGTTTTTGGCTCTCCTAGTGGTCCAGAATCATTGTTGCCATGCTCTCACAGTTTTTTTGGGTCACACACACACACACAAGGTTGATCCTGTGAGAGTCAAAAACTGTGAGAGCATGAGAGCAGTGATTGTGGACCACTAGATTCTGTCATCTCTCTCCTCATTGATTGTAGGAGGAGAGAGAAAGCAGAATCTAGTGGTCCAGATTCACTGTTCTCATGCTCCACAGTTTTTGGCTCTCAAAGCAGCCCTCACACACACATATGAGTGATCCTGTGAGATGGAATTTTTGTGAGATGAGAAATTCTGAACCACTAGATTATGTCTTCTCTCTCCTAATTTTCCTTTCTCCTGGTTGAAAACTAGTGGTCCAAAATGTTCCTCACCATCTCACAAAATTACATCTCACAGGATCACTTATATATATATATGAGGACTGATATTGTGAGAGTCAAAAAACTGTGAGAGCATGAGAGCAGTGAGTCTGGACCACTAGATTCTGTCATCTCTCTCCTGATTGATTGGAGGAGAGAGATTAACATAATCTAGTGGTCCAGAATCATTGCTCTCATGCTCTCGCAGTTTTTGACTCTCACAGGATCTCTCTCTCTATATATATATATATATGTGGGAAAAGGGAAGCTACACAGGGTGGGTGCATCCAATTAAACTACACCCGAACATTTTTCTCATTGATTTTTTATTTTTTTGAAGGAAATCTATGGGGATTTACTTAATTTATTAAGTGGAATACGTGTTTCAAATTTCATGCAAAACAAGCATTCCTAACATGTCCATCTAGATAGGATCAATTTCAATAATTCTGAGACCGTTAAAATGTGATAGTCTTGATGGAGATTATAGAAGTGTCGAATTTTGTTTGAAATTGGTATCATATCATGGTGATATATGGCGATTTAAATCCCCCTAGGTTTCATTTCAAAAGCACAAAAAATCAATGAAAAAATGGCCGGGTACAGCTAATTAGCTACACCCCCGGGTGCAGCTTCCCCAACCCCTATATATATATATATATATATATATATATATATATATATATATATATGAGGATGGGGAGCTTGCACCAAGGTGCATGTAACTTTACATGCACCGACGCTTATATCTTCCATATTTTTTTACTTTTTGAAAAATACCACCATGTATATTTATCCATATATCCTCCAATATGTCATTCGAATTTCGTCAGAAACAGAGACTCCTATGACCTCTATCTAGAACAGGTCGATTACAACAATTCTAAGACCATTAAAATTACGTGTTCTGGATGGAGGTCATAGGAGTCTCTGTTTCTGACGAATTTGAATGACATATTGGAGGGATATATGGATGAATATACATGGTGGTATTTTTCAAAAGTAAAAAAATATGGAAGATATAAGCGCCGGTGCATGTAAAGTTACATGCACCTTGGTGCAAGCTCCCCATCCTCTCTCTCTCTCTCTCTCTCTCTCTCTATATATATATATATATATAGGGTGCACTTGAATTGAGGTGGCACCTTTCCTTGATTAAGGAAAGGTTTCATCTTAGGCCGTGGGATGAAGATTGTACGAAGGAGATTGAAACCACTATGTGGTTTTCGTGACAACTAACATTCCTATAATGAGGGATGGTTAAATTAATGCTAATAAAATATTACACGTCACTAATCATTCTATATTTAGCAAATAAGCATGTTTAAGAACACAACATTTCGGCAAAATCTTGGTTGATTAAAAGCAACTTATTTTGAGATAATCTGTTATGATATTACAAAATATTGTGCTATTTTACATCTTTATGTCATATTTTACAACATATAATCTACCGCTTATATGGGAAAAATGCTAAAAGACGTTGACATATTGCGTTTATTCAAATGAATTTTACACATATTAAGTAAAAAAAATTACATTCGGTTACGTAATAAAATACGAAATTGAAAAAGACATTGCAAACTCTCGTATACGCATATACATAAATAGAAATTTAGACATAAGGAAATTTAACATTGAATTACGTTATATATCTATAATTTACACGATACAAACGACAACTACAATTTTATAAAATATTTTACAATGTCATTATGATAACTGTAGAATATTTTTTACAAACTTTTAAACAAGCTTACCAACACTTTTCATATTTTACGTATAAATTGTATATTTTACAAAAGGCTACACTATTATGTTAATGTATATCTCAATTAATATATGAACGTAACGTATAGGAATGTATATTTATTTTCTCAGACTCTTGATCACCTATACTTACAATTGTATGTTAATATATTACAAATGTAAAATTTATTTTACAAGAATTGAGTGTATTTTACTGAGTTTTCTTACATTTTGCATTAAGTAATTGACAAAGTTGCATCTATTTTACATTATTAGTATACATTTTACAAAAGCATGTTATATTTTACATCTTCATCTTCTATTCTACAATTTGAGTTTTCGCTTGGTTTGATGTTCCCGACTCTACAAATAAAATGGGAAGATATACATGGTAAATGCTGGCAATGATGCTCTCATGGTGAAATTTGAATTATATAACATATTAAAATTTTATCTTTGAAATTTTTGATGCTTTCAATAGAGAACATAAGCATTGATAACTAAACAATGTATGAAATCCTGAATTACGGATTTGAAAAATTAAATTAGTGATTTTATATACAACAGGAAAATATCGCTTTAGAATGAGATTGCAGATGATATGAATAATTTTTGCGAGAAACACATGTCTGATTCAAAGAATCAAACGCTAAACGCAAAAATGAATCTTTACATTAAAAATTGTGCATAAAGATTGATGAAAACATATACTGGAATTTTAAACAAAGGAAAAAAGAAGAAGAACAAACATATTGAGTAGATGAAGATAAAATACTGACCTGTTTAGACGTAGAGAAGATAAAGCAGAAATGATTCTCAAAAGCAAAAGATAGCTACCAATGGTTGAAGAGCAAAGGAAAAAGGGGAAATGAAGTTTTCGATAATTAATTAATTACCAAATTAATGATTACTCATTGATTAAGTTAAATCAATTTGTAATTAAAATTCAAATTCTTTCTATTTTTAGACAAAACCGAAAACGAGCTCCCGTTTAATTTCAAAAATACAAAATTGCCAATAATTCAAATAAAGAGTTATGTGAATAAATTAAAGCGAATTTAAGGAAATTAACATATGAAGTATATTCATAAAATAAAGTTACAAGAAAACCTAATTTGAAATTAATCAAAAAGAACTTACCGCATAAGGGCGACGACGGCAAGGCGGGCGATCTTCTAGCTAATTCGATCCAGGAGAGAGCTTCCACTCGAGAAATCACTATCTAAGGAGAAAGAGGGACATCAGGCGACGATGGAGGAGATGCAATCCAACCTGGTTGAACCAACGATGGAACAGGATGAAGACTCAGATCAATACAGTGGGGGTGCGAAGATGGAACTCCAGATCCATCGGCCGAAACAGCAAATCAAAAGTAAGTATTTTTCATTTTTATACGACTATTTTAACAATTTTAGTCAAATTTATCTCTGGTAACTGGTATGAACAGAAGGACAACAACTACAAATTATCAAAACAAAGGAATTCGATGTTGATAAGGATGCTATGAAGCTTAATGATGATTTGGAAGTAT
The DNA here is from genome assembly GCA_037367405.1 of Ottelia alismoides. Lineage (NCBI taxonomy): Eukaryota > Viridiplantae > Streptophyta > Magnoliopsida > Alismatales > Hydrocharitaceae > Ottelia > Ottelia alismoides. The sequence goes on from JAZKJV010005015.1 coordinate 35,278, forward strand.
GAATACTTATTTTTACTTAGATATAAATTGGGTTTTTTATTTGTAAGAACAAATCACTGATTATTTCAAACACAATATATTTTTTCTCTTCTTTAGGCAAATGTTATGTACAACACAGGTGCTACATTGAACATTTTGTTCAGTTCATTGATAACCATAGACCCACGCCCAAACAACAAGCAATACTGTCAAAGACGGCTTTTGGGAGAATAATTAACATTAGCCATGTTGACATACAAAGAAAAAATCTTCAATGGTTGGTTGAGCAATACCAAGGAGGCAGAAATTTCAGATTTGGGAACAAGGTAGTGAGTTTCAGTGATGAAGAAGTTGGAGCAATTTTGGGCCTGCCAAGCTCCGGATTTTCAATAACAGTGAGAGGAAGACACCTTCAATGGAAATCTTTTTATCTCACAAAATATTTGCAGAAGGAATGATTTTCAATAGAAGGAAGTTGAATAACATACTCGAGGACTACTACAATAGAGATGATGACAACTCTGTCTCTATTTATGTTACATGCTTGATACTTTTGATGTTTGCCACATTCTTTTTCCCAGATAGTTCTTATTCTTTTCCAAAAGATTTGTTACACTATGTAGAATCACTTGAAGATACAAGATACTTTAACTGGTCTGGGGCTGTAGCACGGATGATACTATTCAACATGGATGATGTTGTGAGTAGAGTTCAGAAGAGAAGGGCAGGTTCATCAAGGGTAACTCTTGGTTACCTTACAAGATGTGTTGCCTGCTTATATGTGAGTATTTTGAAAATATATTTTATTAAATGATAAAAAAAATATTAATAACACCAATGTATCAGGTATGGATGATGGAGTACTGCTGCAAGGAGCTTGTGGTCAGTAGAGATCTTAGGCCACGAATAAGGAAGTGGGCTGGACCAATCAAAGGAGTTTCAAGAGCATTGGTTCAATAAGTTGTGATCAAGTAAGCCTTTTTGAGATGATTAATAAATACTGAATGACTCGTAATTTGTTTTTTTCCAATAATAAATTATCTTGTTTATATAGATATTGCCTGCTTTACAACTTCAAAAAAATGAAACTGTAAAGATAGGAGCAGACGAGTATGTCTTTCCTTTTGAGAAGTTTACAATGGATGGTTTTGCGGTTAGAAGACCAGAAATTTTGAATCGTACAACCAATCCCAGTACCAGATGATGCTTTAAAAAGGAAAGGAAAGCAACTGCTGGAAGAAATGACTGTCCAAAAAAAAGATGCTTGTGTTTCCAGTGCAGACATTGTAAAAAAAAAGAAACAAAAAACATGTATGTGTGATGCATTTTCCATTGAGATAGAGGAGCTGAAAGAGAAGATCAAAGAAATAAGTGAAACATGTAGGATAAAAGTTGAAGAACATATCAGAATAAATTCAGAATTGAAGAAGGAGAATATTAGGTTGACAACTATGATTACGGAGCTGAATGAAAAAATAAAAATGATTCCTGATCATGATATGAATGATCTTGGTCATAAAACATTAGATTCAGAAGAAACTTTGGAGAATATATCTGGAAATAAAGATGAAGGTGACATTGAAGACAATGACCAAGGCATGGATGCAACAACACGAAATGTATCTGATGTCAATGCAGGAGATTTGGAACCTAGTGACTCAGATATCGGAGAAAGACTTCAGAATTTGATTTCTGAAATCTGTGATGAAGATGCACTGTATCAATCTCAAGATACAACAAAAAAAGATCACCTCTCAAGAGTGACATGCCTTCTTTCGATCTGAACATTGGTGACCATTCAAAATCAGAAAATGAGAACACACAGCCTATTACAAAAAGAAAAAAGAGGGAAAAAGTCACTGTGCAACAGAGCTCAATAATAAGAAGATTGAAACAAAGAAGAGAGGCAAGAAAATTTGTACAAGAAGCAGAGAAGCAAGGGAAAGAGGAAATTGGAAGACAAGAGAGTGACACATCCAGTGAGGTAAGCCATAAAAAATAAAACAAATCCTTTTATGTCATTGAATACACAACTATGTATATTATAATTATGATATCAACTGTTTCTAACCTTGTCTATAATTGATTGAATAAGAATCAGTATCTCTGCGATCTAGTAACCGATTTCATTGGTTACGAAAAAGTGTCAGAACAGACAAAGAAAACGATCCAAGAATTTCTTCGCGATCCTGCCGACAAGTAAGTAATTTACCACAGATTTCATCTTTTATATGTAGAAAATCATTAACTTTAGATATATAATCTTAATTAAATAAAATTCATCAGATTAAACGCCACATACTTCACTCCGGGAATCGGAGTTGTAAAGGAAGGGATATTCATAACTTCTTGTACGAAAGAATGATTGAGGATACGGTACGTATGTTTATAATATCTACCATTTTATATTTGTTTATGACCAAATTGTTTTGATATTGTAGATAATCGACATGTTTATGGATGTGCTGCACCATAAATACTGCACAACTAATGATCTTGTCCCATTTGTATTCACACCAATATTTCAAATGGTGAGATTATGATTACTGATGTAATTAATCTCAAATATCTTTAATCATCATAATTTAGTATTATTACTTGTATTTTTGCAGCAATATTTTGTGAACCTGGTGGTCAATGCTACGGAAAGTGAATTTGATAAGCTTGAAGAGCTATACAAAGAAGGATTAATCATGCCAGAGTTGGAGAAAATCTTCATGTTATCCACACAAGAAACCATTGGCATCTTCTTGTTACCGATTTTTAAAGCAAGAAAGTTCCTTTCATACAATTCTATGAAAGGAACAAAATTCCATAAGAAGGATGTATTGAAATGGGTATGAGATAATTAAAGTTTATATTTTATTAAAATTCTTGATTGACTGTTAATAACATTCTTTTTTAATTACATGTCAGCATGGATGGATTTCTGAGTACTTCATGGACAGCATACCAGATGACTGCCTTGCAGGTTGGGAGATCATTTACGTGCAGATTGCCCGCAGCAACCTTCACAGAGTCTGGATTGTGGGATTTACGTGATGAAGATGATGGAGTACTTATGTGAAGGAAGGGCGTTGGACTTCACCTACGATGATATCGACAGATTCAGATCTGAAATAGCTTCATTGTTGTTGACGTGTGGTCACATAGAGAACTCGACGACACAATGATAAAGCTAGATGACATATTAAATACATATCTTAGGGTTTTTTTATTTTAAGTCAGAACTATGTACTCTTTAATTGTCTTAAATTGTGTAGGTTTCCACAGTTTCTACTTTATAACTTCTTTAGAACCAAACATTTCATTTAAATCTGACGAGTAACCTATGTTTGCATTGACTATATGTTACATGTTGTATTTTTTTTCCAAACCTGGTTTTGCAGCCCAGGTAGCTGCCTTTTATTTCATCAACCATGATAGAACAAGCGGAGCCCTTCATGGGGGATTACAGATAAGAGTCATCTAGAACAGGAGATGATATAAAAAAGTAACTAAAATACAATCTGTTGTTCAGTCAGAATCTGGTCTTTACAGACCCAGCACAGAGTACATTTGCTTAGCCATCTTCTTCCCAGTAATTGGGTCTTCTTCCTGCTTGTATTTGCCTCCTTCATAATGACTTTTTGGTATCACCGTTAGATGCAAAGGGATCTCTTTTTCAAATTCATCAGCTTGTATCTTCACGTCCATACTCCATGACAGAGATAAAAGGGGGATCTTCCAAATCTTTCCATATGTCACAAAAAGAAAATTCAAAGGAATTAAGATTTTCCAGACATGTTAGGAAAATAACCATGTGTTGAAAAGGGGTTACTTAACTTTTGTGCACGTATCCAATGGATACGTGCACTTCCTTAGTTCATCGCCAAGGAGTCATCCAGGCTTTATGTACCCAATAATATCAGCTTCTTCTGTCCTTTTTCTTTTAGTGCCTCTTTCCAGTGCCCTGTTCCTTTTTTGCCAATCAGTAATCCAGTTATGAATTGGATATCCCATCCAATTAACATGTATGGCCCAAATTAGAGTATATTTCCTATTGATCACTCTTCCATCAGCATCCAGGAAATTTTTTTGAAGGGATAATATGGCATTAAACACTTCCATCAGAATCAATTTTGCATCTTCCAGCTTCCATTGTAACAGATCACTCTCAGAGTTATTGTGGAAAAAAGATTCAATATTTTTCTGGCTTGGAATATCTTTAAAAGAGAAATAGTAGTTCTCATAAATTTTTGATTTATATAAATCAGGTGAACCCTTTTCTTCCGTAATCGGAGCATAACTTGACTCCCTTAGTAGCGAGCACTTTAATAAGTCAACAAAATCTGGCGTTGAACAGTGTTGAATATAGTCATTACTGCATCTGGAGTCAAAATCAAGCAAAAGTTTCCAATAGAACTGGTAGATAGAAATAGCAGTCATGAGACCAACACCCGCATGGTATAGTTCATACCAGTATTCCATTAAGTCCAAGTAAGCATTCCCAACATCAATGTATAATTCCCAAACTGAATTGACCCGGTTGATTAATAGAGAAATAGTTCTGTTCATCAGCTTAAAGAACTGAACTTTAATATCGGAATAATTTCATCTCTGTCGAAATTGTACTTCCAGAAGTCAAGCCTTGCTTCCATCATTAAGACTACACTTTTTCCCAGAATCAAATGAGCATTCAAAAAATTTCTTTGACTAATAAGACTCATTCTGTATTTGGCTGCCAATAATTTGAAGGGATAGACATTATCAAAGAATCTGGACTCTGCTATCCCAAGCCTTTTATATAAGAACATGAACTCATTCTCCTCATTCTCCAACTCATTCATAAGCACATTAAGCAACGAATCTGAAGACTCGAGAAGGAAAAGGAAAGCTTCAGATTTAAGAACCTGGTGTTGAAATACTGCTCCTTCCAGTTGCCGCCCGAACACAATGGAAGTCGCCATTCTTTTGATATGTCGGTTGACAACAAGAGCATATCTCCCTTTATATATATTAAAGAAATGCCAAACGTCACTTTTTGTCTCGATAAAGGGCCAAAAAAGTACTATCTCCTGCCGAAATCCTGCTCCAATATCCGAAGTACTATCGTCATCATTATTTCCAGTTTCCCATAACCATTCAACAGTCAGTATAACCGACGTCTGAAATTTGAAAGGACGTGTCACTTTTCGTAAAATATGATAACGCTTTGTAAAATAATAACGTGGTATGTAAAATATTGAATATATTTGTAAAACATATGAGATACATTGCAACGCTCGATATATAAAAGACTTCCTTGTAAGATTAGAGTTTTCCAATGATAGAAAAACTTCTTCTACTTTAAAGATTAACATCACAATGAGGGGTGCACGATGATTGCTAATTGTTTGTTATTCTTCATATCATCTACATATTTCTAAAATAATTAAAATTTACGTAAAGTATTTCAATTCGTTATTATGGAAATAATTATGTTAACAATTGAACACTTTCAGCCAATAATCTAATCGTAAAATAATGAAACTTTCAGAAAGTTTCAACCTTTCATCAAAGAACCCTTCATCTAATTCAATCTTTCAGTCAATAAAATAGTTGTAAAATATTGTTACGTTTTGTAAAATATAATAACGTTTTGTAAAATAATAACGTGGTATGTAAATTATTGAAAGATTAGAGTTTTCCAATAATAGAAAAACTTCCTATATTAAAGAATAACATCACGATGATGGGTGCACGCTGATTACTAATTGTTTGTTAATCTTCATTATTGATTTATGACCAACTTTATAATCAACTGGCTTACTGCAATGTGTCAACTTTATAATCAAATATCTGAAATACTCAATATTATGATAATACCAAGGGATACATCTGATCTGATATAACATAAATAGATAAATTCAATGATATGATAATACCAAGGGATACATCTGATCTGATAGAACATAAATATCACATTGTTTGAATTCTACAAAAAAATGATCAAAAAACAGAAATCATCAAAAATACATATAAATAGATGATCTAAGTCTAATAAGCATCCAAACTTCAAAGGTCATTTGCATCCATGAATCTTTCAGAAGATTGGAAACCTGCAGACACAAACAGAATAAAAAGGAAAATAATAAGCAATATTAATATGGTTTATTTTAGCTGTATAAAATGTGGCAACAAATTATCAAAAAATATAATCTTACTTTATTAAAATTTGATCAAATCACTTTAATTTCATTCATTTTCAACTGCACAATAAAACACAAAGATTAGTGGAAAAAAACACATATCAATAAACAACGAATGATAAATATTTACCATGACTCGCAGATTTGTTATTAGGACAATTCCTGGAATCGTGTCCAACATTGTATTTGAGGCAAGATTTGCATTGTCGGCCTCTGTTTCTTCTCATTTCAGTTTCCGATCTAATACGATTGCCAACGCCCTTAGGTCTACCACCACTACCACTTCCTTTCGTTCTAGCAACGTTAGGTTCTTTAACAGCTGGTTCCGTAATCATATCTGTAACATTTGTATTGTTCACTGTTGTAGAACTCGACGAAGGTTTGTTACTTATCATGCGATCAATGCTGCTACATAAATCACTTAATCTTTCTTTGGCAAATAAGAATATATCCTCATCATGTTCAACAGAAGCTGAAATAATATGAGAACACAATTGATTTAGCTGAGAGGACCTTTCTTGGTGTGCAACTGTCACATAAATAGGATAATTTCCTGATTTTTTAATGGTTCTTGTCCACCTTTTCATTATATATTCCTCATTCAAACGCTCCATGTTCTGTATCTTCAATACTGCAAGCATGTGCCTACATGGATATCCAAAGAATTGCATATTCTTGCATTCACAAACAAGAACGTTGCTTTCCGTTGACGATGAAACGCATAATTCTTCATCAGACTTCCCAATATATGACACAAAATACTGACAGTAATCCAGGGAGTTCAGATGCGTTCGAACATTAAGTTCCTTCACTTCGTTCAATTCATATCGAAATTTATAAAATAAGAACTTGGTGTATATACGAACCATCTGTACCTCCATCTTCCATTTGAAGTTTGATTTTGGAGTGTAAACATCGCCCATGTTATCCAGGTCATTCTCTCTTTCCCTGCGTCGTTGAATTGCACTTTGAAATCTACAGACAAATTCTAGCAAGGAGTTCTGTTTAGTGATGTGATGTTGCAAAAATGCATTCATACTTTCACTCCTCTGTGTACTACGCTGACCAGCCCAAAAATAATCCTTAAGATATAAACTAATCCATTTAAATCTTATACTATACTTCTCGTTCAACCAGACATTAGATGATAGATCATACTGATCAATTATCTTGCACCAACCCTGCTCAAATTCTCTTATAGTTATACTTTTCCATACAACTATGGAAAACTCAGATAGAACTTCGTTTATATCTTTAATCTTTCCAAGCTTACTTTTAAGCTTGGCCATTATATGCCAAGTGCAGAATTTATGAACAGTATGTGGTAAGCATATCCTAACAGCTGCACAGATTGCCGGATCTTCATCTGTGATTATAGATACTGGATGTTTGCTCATTACTTCTAGAAATCTCTCAAATAACCACGAGAATGACTCGGTTGTCTCCCTGCTCATGAACGAATTCCCAAAAAAGATTGTGTAACCGTGATGGTTAACACCACAAAAAGATCCAAATACCAAGTTGTATTCATTGGTCCTATATGTTGTGTCAAACGATATTGTATCTCCGAATAATTTGTAATTCTCAATGGAGGCACTATCAATCCATATACACTGAGTAAGCCTGTTATCATCATCGGTTGTGTACGCATAGTAAAATTCAGGGGTATTGGCCTTACAACTTTCAAAATGTTCAATTAGAAGGTGCACATCCATCCCAATACGTTGTTTCTTCTCCTTTCTGTTCAAGTTATAAATATCTCGAACAATGCTACCAACTTGACCACTGGACATGTTTATGAAAGCTGACTGCTTGGATACAGATATATTTACATCATTCATTGACTTCACAAGCATTTTAGTGGCTTTTGAAAAACGTCTATTTGGTCTGAGGTATCTGCGTTTAGATGGAGAAACAAGATTGTGATTGTGATCAGGTTCAAAAATCGATACAAACCAATCATTGAGATCAGGCCTATATGATACAGACATGAAAGCTTTGCACCCAGTCCTTGATATGCCAACACGGCGCTCCTCCTTATAAAATATACATTCATCACTCTCATCACTTCTTGCATTGTCCACTGACATTGATTTATCTGTATTTTTAGAAAACCCTCTTTCCAGCAAACAAAAGATTTAAATATAACTTTGCGCTCCTTGGAAATCTTATCTTTACCAACTCTAGAGCTTGCTTTCCTAACATTGAATCCAATCTCAGTTGCGTATGCCTCATAAAAGTTATATGCATCTTGAATAGATAGAAATATTTGGCCTATATGCGGTGTGATAGCATTGACGGGGTCACTGATAGAGCAGTTATCTGAAATTCATTAGAAATGTAGTTGCAAAAATTAGTTATTTTTAATTTAAATTATTACCTATAAATGTAAAATAATGACAGATAATATAAAATGATGCACGTATATGTAATTTAACTGGTATAATGGACTGGAAATGTCACCATTTTGACGATATCACATAGGATCATATGATGTAAAATGATGTTCAAGATTGTAAATTGTAGGTCATTAATGTAAAATACTGAACTATACGACCAAATATACGTAATTTACGTAATTTGCAATTTTTTTATTAACAACAACATATAAATGAACAAAGGTTGCAAACTTTTAAACATCGGTGTAGTTCAGCATACCTGTTTGATGTAAATTATCATCAGTTCGTGCCCCGAGTCCAATAAGTTCACCCTCTCCGTCAGATAACTAGAGATACAAAATATAATAATGTCACGTATTAAAATAAAAAAGCCCAAAATGTTAACGCATATAACGACTTCGATTCAATAACCAGATCGTCTTTCAACCAAAATTAAAATATTTCTGGTGATTTGCATACATAACATTATTACAGGGAAATGAAAAACGTACATTATCTGGGCATTATCTCTGTAAAATTCAGGATCTGATGTTTCGCCGATTTCCATTGAGCTTCACGGAGATATGACTAGAAATTCTGAATACTCGTTCAACGAAACGTTAATGAAAAATACATATTTTAGGAATAAAGAGAATTCAATTCGAACATAACCAATCCGCTAGAAAATAAGAATTCAATTGATTTCCACCATATCTGTCATCATTAATAGAATATGATAATTTTCTATAAATAGAACATCATTAATAGAGTCGTAGTGGTATCGACTCTCCAAAGGTGGTTTTTACTATAACCGTCGATGTTAATCGGACGGGTAAGTTTATCTGTCGCACAGTGATGGAAATGAGGCGCCACCTCAATTCAAGTTTTTCCTATATATATATATATATATATATATATATATATATATATATATATATATATATATCGAACCCGAAACAACCATCTTCAATATGCAACAGTTTCTCATTAGAATAATGTCTGATACATGCAGTCAATATCATATAGGAGTTCAGTAAGATAATTTACTCTTGTTATTAAAAAAAATATACATAATAGAAATAAGGAAATCAAAAATAACTTTAAAACCTCAAGCAATGGGAAAAAACGTAAGAGGGGAATCTCTCTTACTATACTTAAATGTAAAGGCACTTGCATCAAAATTTGCTAAACATATAGCAATATGACACTATCATATACATCAATACCAACTGATATGTACACCTGCAACCAACATTATAAAAGAAAATTTAATCAACATAAGGAAGAAACTATAAGTCCACATTTATATAGCACACCTGCTGCAAAAACTTTGAAACACAACCCAAATAATGGCACGTCATACGTATATCTGCAACCACCTTCAATGTGAGAAGTTATCGTGATTATAAGATGCCCATAGAGTTGAAACTCTAGATTCAATATCTTATTAAAACGTTACAAACTATGTGACATAATTCATTAGAATACTATTACCTAACACATAAATTAACAATATTATAAAAGACTTGAGTGAGAAATTTTTCCTTGACTATGAGATGTGTATAGAGTTGAAATTGTAGACGAAATGTAGGCATTCTTCTGCATAATCTAAATGAAGAAATAGCAAGGATAAAAAGAAAATAACATAGAAAAACGAAATAATAAGCACTAATATATAACTCTTAATAAAAGCAAGTCCTTCAACTTCAACAAAATAAAACCTCTTGAAATATACGTGCAGACTACAACAAATAATCACTTCAAACAACAATATTGGAAAACCTTTATTAAAACACGTGATAAAATGCGACAATAAACCATTGAAATAACTCCAACTAAGAGACTTAAATCTTATCAATAATATTAGAAATTTCGCATTTCCTCGAGAAGATTGTAACAACTTCTTAACAGAGTAGAGCTTAAAACAATTGCTAAGCTCAATATCTTCAATAAGATCTATATATTTTTTGAATTCACTTGTTACTAATGAAACAATATACATCAGTAGGAATAAGGCAACTAGTTGAAGAAGTAAAATAAAAGGTAAACTCAATAGGGAAAATATTTGACAATATTATTTACATTAATACCACCCGATACATACACCTACAACCAACATTGTAAAAGAGAATTTAATCAACAAAGTGAAGAAACTATATGTCCCCATTTTTTTATAACTCCAAAAACTTTACAACACAATCCAAATAATATCACCTCATATATAAATATGCAACCGGCATTGTAGAGGAAAGGTTGATCAACATAAAGAACAAACTATAAACCCTAATTTATACGATACACCTGCTGCTAAAACTAAAAATGCAACCCAAACAATACCTACCACCTAATACATATACCGGCAACTAATATTGTAAGCATCTAAAAACCTACTCATTCTACATGGATGTCTACATTTTCCTAAAATAAGGGGAAAAAATCTCGACAACTTGGTGGATGAATGCAAGAGATATAAACCATATTGATTAAAGCACAAAACAAACAAAACTTTTCTGTTTCTGTTTATTACGATTAAACATAAAACAAAAAATGCAATAATAACTTCTAAAAAAATCAACATATGATCGAAAGAACCCTTCAGCAGAAGATGAAAGTTCTATGCATGTGTACCTCAAATAAGGCAAGTATATCCACAACTTGGTAGATAAGCGTAAGTAATATGAATCTGATCAATTAAAACACAAAACAAAGAAATCAAACAAATCAAAGTTGCTCGATTTTCGCTCACAAGAAAAAAATCGAACAACTTTTATACTTGCATTTGAAATGGTTAAACATAAAATAGAATGCTAGCTAAATAAAATAAAATCAATGTCAGATCCTAGGAATCTCACTAGTAGAAGATGAAAGCCAGAAAGAGGAAGCTTCTCGCAAGAATGCCTTCAACCATAGGGCCTCACCAGCATAATAACACATCCAGAAACTGAATGTCTACAGCAAGAAAGCAACAAACATAGAAGAAGAACTAATTCTTCGGGTTAAACATAAAACATAAAATGACATAATAACTAAACAAAATAAAATTAATATTAGATCCGAAGAACTTTACAAGCTGGAGATGAAAACCAGAATGGGGAAGCTTCCTGCAAGAAGACCTTCAACCAAAGAACTTCGCTAACAGAGAAATATAGTGATGAAGGGAAAGCCTCCTGCAAGAAGGAAACTAACCAAACGAAGAAACAAGAAATGGCACATGCTCGCACGAAAGCAACCCTCGTCACTGAAGCGACAGATGCCAACAACAAAAGATGAGGAAGCAGATCCTCTGCTGGACAGCAGGGATCTGCTGCAACCGGGAGTGTACCCGAACCGCTCGATCGAGATCGAGCGGTTCACACGAAATCAAGGGTTTTGTGGGTTCTTACCGTGTGAACCGTTCGATCTCGATCGAGCGGCTCGGGTACACTCTCGGGTTGCAGCAGATCCCTGCTGCACAGCAGAGGATCTGCTCCCAAAAGATGATGCGAGAGAAGGAAATACTGCATGTTCGCTCAGAGAGTACAATCATCAAGCATGCAAAATGCTCCTGACCCTCTCTGAATAAAGCCCTAATAAGGGTGTAAAACCCTAGGGATCGATATTAGTCCTCAAAGGCAGACCTCGAAGAGCCACGTCTAAAGAGACAACAAAGCCCTCATCAAACAAAACCCTAGCAAGGGTATGAAATCTTAGGGAATGATAGTGATCTTCAAATGCACACCTCAAAGCACCCATGTAAGAAGACTGTTTGAAGGACCAAGTTTAGTAAGAGTTATATATATGGAATCTAAAGTAATGGATAACATTGAAATTTTCAACAAATAAGCATGTGAATATGTATATTAATATTATTATTTGTGAGCAGGAAGAAAAGGAAACAAGTAGAATAGGACAAAGGTTAATTTGAGGACAGACATTATGGATGCAAACATTTGGATACAGATACAAATATAATTGTTACCATATCCTTATATATTTCTAGATACATATATGAGCACAGATATTGACGAATATGAAACTATGTGAGCCGATTCTTAAAAAATGGATATAGATGTAAAAGGTATACTGATGAATCCTCATTCATCACTCTTTATTCTTTTATTTTAGCAAAAAACCTTTGCAAAATACCATGTATATGTTTGTAAATAGAATAAGTTGTCAAATAGCATGCATTGTGTAAATATTAATAATTAGCATGTTTTTGTGGAAAAATAAAAAAATAAAGAAATAAAGAAAAAAAGAGGGAAATATTTAGAATAAATATTGAGTAACCTGAACCCAAGGGAAGGCTTAATATGGGCCTGACCGCAAAATAAAATGAGTAGAGAGTGATAGAGTGACTCAGCCTTGTACAAATACCCCTCTTAGTGTAAATATTTTATTTTCCAAAAATAAAAATATTTATGTGTTCCTCACACTTTGTATATATCTATAAAAATAAAATAAAAATGGGAAAATGAAAGAAAAATAAATAATTTCTCTCTCATCGGTGTATATATACCATGTATATAAAATAAGACATATTTATTTTACCCTTGTATATAATTAATAAAAATCAAATAAAAACTATTTTATATTCAAAATTTTATGATGTAAATAAATAAAATATAAAATTGGAATAATTATACATAAATAAAATAATTAAAAATAAAAATATAAAAATACATAGGTATATATACCTGTATATAATATAATATATTCTAAATACATAATTTATCTTTCAAAAAAATAAATAAAAATCACTAAATAATACTTTGAAAATAAATAAACATTTTTTATTTTGTAAATATTTTTAAATAAAGTCGTTTTCTATTTTATTTTGATTTTTCAAATCTTTTTCCAATGGAATTTTTCCATTGGTCCACGGGGGATGTTGACCCCCGATCAACTCTCCCCCAGGACCACACCCCTTGCGGATCCTCGTCCTGACCCGACTTCTCCCATTTATGCAGACTTGATCCGCCAACCATTTTCCTAAACCCTAACTCCGATTGCGGCCCTTTGATCCGGGATTCACGCCCGACCTTCTTGCTAGGGATCCGTGCATCGGATTGCGCGCTCCACTCTTCTCTTATCGGGCCTGCAACACTATATAGCCTCGCCTCCTTCCGCCATTTTACGCACCTTCGGCCACCATCTTCGATCCCTGTAACCTCCATCGTCTTCCTCGAGTGACATCGAGCACGGAGGGTGTTGCAGAGAGCGATTGGAGGTGTGTACCCCAGGTCCGACGACCATCATCGTCGAGCTCCGCCGCCGGCGTAGCCCGAGCCTATGGAGGCGTCGCTCCATCGAGGCGAAGACCGTAGGAGACCCAGTAGCTCCAGCCTAGACGCATTCGATCATCAGGTATCACCCTTAGCTTTTCGATCATCGTGTAGCTTCGATTCTTCCATTTTCGCTCCGCCAGCTCCGTCCCAGTGGCCGGAGCCCCGTCACTTCATCTCATCTGTATCGATAGATCCCTCGACCCATCGTCAACTTTCTCCCACGATCTGATCACCTCGATCTTGGCTCTCCGAGCCAAGATCGGGTCTAGTTCCTTCCACTGCCTCCGCCGGAACCCCCCTTTGCCTATCCACGTCGCTTCCCTTTGTCATTTCACAAATAACCCATGCTGGAGTCTCCCTCCGAGCATGAGCTTTCTCTTGCAGGTGAATAAACGCAGGATACCCCTCTCAGTCGCATCCTCCATCCTTCGCCGGAGTCGCCTAGGTCCTTCCTCCCTCGCCGGAGGATCTGACCGTGGGAAGCTTCATCGGCCACCACCAGTAGACGCGGAGTGACGAGGCACGTCGAAGCCGTCTTGCCGATCATCCATCAGACGTGCATAGCCGCTCCAGCTCGCCGGCGAAGTTCATCCAGGAGGTGTTCTTCCGGATACCTTCTCCACCGTCCGATCACGGCGCTCCTCCAGTTATCATCTGAGCCGCTCATCGCCTGCCACTGTCAGGCCGTTAGATCCATGATCTGAAGGCCACGTGCGCCCCATGTTCACCCTCGTGCCAGAACCGTTGGATCTTCCAAGAGGTGTCACCAGAGCCATACACATGCCAGCCACTCACCCCCCGACACGTCACCCTTACGTGCCCCACACACACTTTGGCTGGGTAATTTGCGCCATACCCCCTATTGTTTATTTTAGTTTCTGTTTAGTTTAATAAATAAAGTATCACACTTAGAACATTTGCAGAATAGGACCTGTAGTTTATGGTATTTGCATTTTCGTCCTTACTGTGTGGATGCACGTGCTTCGACATGTGAGAACCTGGGCTTTTTGCATATTTAGGACCGGATTTTATAAATGTTATGGAATGAAGTTTATGTTTCAGATATTGCATATATGCCCCTGTGCATGAGATATTTGAGCCTGTGTGGAAATTGATGTGCATTTTACACTGATGCCCCTATAATTTCTGTGCATGTTTCTATTTAGCCTTGAAAGTTTGTTTCCTTGCGTTTAAGTCCTCGTGTGTTGTAACTTATTGATCGGTTGAATAAAATATCAAATTAAATCCAAATCTTGTGAAATTTGGATACGTGGCCCCTGGTATTGTGAAAAAATTTCACAAAATTTTTGGGACATTTTTATCACTGTTTGTTATTTTAAAAAAATAAAAAAACACTCATTTTTACTACTGTTTGAAATATAAAATCAATTAAAAATAAAAAAACCCCTCCAAAAATTACAAAAAAAATTAGGTAGTGTTTCTTTTAGTGTCTTTTAGCTTTAGTCCAATTTTGATTTAATTTGCATTTATAAAATCCCAAAAAATATAAAACCCTAAAAACCTTATAAAAATATTAAAAACTCTATAAAACATAAAAAAATTACAATTTTGATTTCCGTAGCTTAGTTTTTATTTCTAATTTTCATAAAAATTGCCTTCAGATTTTTAAAGACTAATTATATATTTTTAATTAGCCTTTCAAATCTGGCTGCACATTAGCTCTTTGTTTTTACCCTTTTCTATTTTTATAAAATCAACAAAAAATCACAAAATTCTAAGAAAATTACCAAAAAACACTTAAAAACTTATAGAACATAAAAATAATTTTATTTTAATTTTCTGAGTTGTTTTGGAGTGTTGAATAAATTGTTGTTTGGGTGCTTTTTACTTTCTTTTCATATTTTCTTTCTTATTAAAAATCATAAAAAAATAAAAATATTTAAAATCACCAAAAACATTTTTCTTTATTTTATTTCTTTTTCACTACTTCGTAGGCCGATTCGGCCAACCCGTGCTCCTTGAGTTCGACCCTGATCGCTATACCAGGTTAAATAAATAGCGAAGACCGCTCTTTGATTTCATTGACTTTTTGATTTATTTTTGGTTGTCTGATTTTCTTGTTGACCGATTTTGGAGGGATTGAGGTCGCAACGACCTGTGATATTTATCTCCCTTAATCTCTCGTCGATTTATCGGTCATCATATACCAATCGGATACAAATGATATCAAAAATATCATACACATAAGATTAAATATGCATGTATTAGATGACTTACACATGGCATAAATATACTAAGTGTATTGATTTCATAGTATTGTATAAAATATAGCGAATGGATCTATAAAATTATGTTACATATAGCTAGCTAAAAATAGCTATACAAATATATTTATGCGAAATCAAATATATGAATATCGATAGATATTTCTAAATATCAAAGTGTTATCCTTCTCTGTTTCTTTTAAATAATGATGCATATGTAATAATTTACATGAAACTGATACGGTGACAGATCAGATATAGATAATCCTTATCTGTTTGCATCCCTACACACAACTTAGCATGTACTCCTAATTTTGTTCTCAAGTAAGAATTGTAAGTGGTTCTCACTGTAATTTTTATAGTATTATATAATCAAAGGGAAACACTTATAATATACGTTTGATGTTTATGAAAATGAAAGCATTCAACAACTAAGTAGATCTTATGGCTGCAGATGTGCACGTCCACATTAGGATTGACTAGGATGGTAACATTGCATTTGTTTAATGAGTTGTACAAGCAGTGTATGCAAGTTATATTAATATAAATTTCTTTTTGTTCATTACAGCAATCTATTTAATTGTGTATGCACTTTTATGTTTGATGTGATACGGTGGATTTGGTTGCTGGTAAAGCTGACATACCTTCTTAAAATAGGGGAGGCGTATATGCGGATAATGCCTCCCAAGCCTTATGAATTCATCTATACATGGTATACATATAACCAATTGATACAACAAGAAGAAGTTATCATTCTTAGGAATTTACGGTGTCAAGAACTTGAATCTCTAAATTCAATAAAAAATGGAGTTCAAAATAATGGATGGGGTGAGAAGAGTGAACGGGGAGATAAGATGGACGAGGAAGTAAGAAGGATGCAGGAGGAGGCTAAGGGGATGGTAGATGGGAGATGTGGAAACAATCATAAGATGAGTTACGAAGAAGTTCTTACGGATTCAATCGACACGACCTTCACCAGAGTATTCATGGGAAAAAAACTATTTTTGAGATGTGGATGATGATAATAGAGGAGTTGGTGATGGCAAAAGTATTGCATGACTCTTTGGTTTGTACATTTACCTATTTTTTTATATTTTATATTTTAATTAATTTATTTAAATATAAAATAAAGAGACTAAATAAAAAAGAAATAAATTAAAATGGGTTAATTATATATATAATAGTAGTGTAAAGTTAGTGATGATATACAATATATAGTTTGGTCCTAAAATCCATTTTTCACATATGAACTGTGATTTTTTTGAATTTGATATTTTTTGTAGAGAATTGAATGTGTATTAATTCAAAGTTGAGTATGGGTTCACATGAGGTTGTATGGAGAAGATACCTAAAGACTTTTTGTTTCAAACTATGTTTTGGGTTTATATTTGAAATATATGCAAGTTAGTATAGAAGTTTAAACTATATACAAATGTACATTTTTAACTCCTTATTTTTATATTTTTTGTTTAGATTTATATTTTATGAACCAATTTACAAGATAAATATATACTATTAGCACATTTTTATTACAAGTATTATTTTTGTTAATTTGTGATTTTATGAGATTTTATTATTGCTTTTGTTTAGGAATTTAGATAAAATTTTGATATTTAATCAATGAAGCATATTTACCAATTCTCCATAGCAGAATGGGGTTGCGGAGAGCATAAACAAAACCCTGCTAAAGAGAGCCAGATTTATGTTGCTGAATGTAAGATTGACGAAGGATTTTTTGTTAAATTAGTTGCAACAACGACCTTTATTATGAACTAATCTCCTTTGTTTCTTCTTGACAACTTGGATCTAAGGAGTTATGATTTTGACATCCTCTTGATTATTCTGATTTGAATTTTTTATTGTCTTGCATATGCACATATTAAATATGGAAAACTAGAACCCGGTTTACTAAGTGCATATTTCTGGGGTATGCCTCTAGGGTGAAGGTGTTAGTATCTTGATTGCATACTAATTGTATCATTTTTTTGATGATAATAAAATTTTGTGAGTAATCCAAGTACGAAGCACAAAAGAGCTGGACAAGCTGAAAGCTTTGGGTAAAGTAAAGAAGAAGAACGAGGACTTTTGTAATAAGTATATGTAAAAAGTCTCAAACATATATGCATGTGTATTATGTAGTCATATTAAGTCCAACAATTATGATCGATTAACCTTCTTGATCTAATCGATCAATATATCTAATCGGTCAACCTAATTGACCCAATCGACCATCACCGATCGAACGACCCACTTGATCTGATCGATCATCCTTGATAGACCAGCTACCTTTTATGATCGATAATAATTTGAATGGAAACCTCCAACAACTATATTATGATCAATCAACTTGAGATGATCAGTCATCTTCCTTGTATGGTCAATCATTATATCAAATCTTGACTTTTTCTTTCCAGACTTGTTTCCAACGGTTATATTTTTAGATCTCATTTTCACTACTATAAATAGGACTCGAGAGAAATTGCTGAGAACACATATTTCAAGGGAAAGTCTCTCTCTCTCAAAGCTCTATTCGAGGTAACCTCTTTCCCAATCTACTTTAAGATCACATCTTGAGAGCTAGTTGTCTACATGGTAATTTTTCAATTTAATTATTTATTACATCGTGTATTTTTTTAGATTCATTATTTGCATTACATATTTATATTTGAGGCTCTATAGATTATTGTAATCTTTACATTACTGTTGTATTGTAACATTTGGTTTTGATCCAAGGTGTACAAAGTATTTGATCCAAGTTGTGGGGAAAGACATTGGTGTGTGATCCAAAGCATCTGTAAATGGTTGAGTTATCCGTGGGGAAATAGCATGAGATAGTGGAATAGCTGATTAACTCTCAGGTGACTCGGATCGTCGTTTTTACCCATTGGGGTTTTCATGCCCCTTGTCTCTTATGATTGTTCTTATTTTGTGGATTGATTGCTTATATTTGTGATGATTGTTATTTGTTATATCTTCTACTGACCATAACATTTTGTTTAGTGATCAAACATAATTCACATTAGGTATCAGAACCTGGTTTGCATAGAGGACATCACTGAAATCTGTGTTGTGGCTGCCATCACCAACATCAATGAAGGACACTACACGATAAGACCTCCATTATTTGATGGACTAACTTTTCTTATTGGGAGATCCACATGAATGTTCATTTGGAAAGTATGGAATACGAGATATGAGACATTATAAAAAGTAAATATCAAAGGCACAAGGGAACCATCACCACCAGCAAGGAGACGAAGCTGGCAACAAACAACTCCAAGGCGATGAACAATTTATTCTACAGATTGATCATGGAAGAATTCAACAGAGTATCTGCGTGCAAATCCGCCTACGAAATATGGAACCCACTCATGCTAAATTCACTAATGAAAAAGAAAATTTAGATAAATTGCTAGGCACTCCCACACGAAACTCTACTAAATTTGGAATAGGATATAATCCCACCAACTAGCATCATGCATCTAACACTTTTTATCTAAAAGAGAAGAATGTATGGATTCTTGAAATAAAGTTGGGAATTACAAATCTAACCATGTTGGATCCAAAGAAAAAAGGATACCTGAAAAAAATTTATGCAAGTGGATGGAGATCAACGAGAGAAGAGCCATCAAGAAAAAGCTACAGGAGAACTCAAAATAATACTTGGCAGTATACAAGAAGACCTCGAGCAACGAGAAGTAAGAGAGAATGTTGAGAAACTACGTGCAGGAAGATAGAAGAGATCCCCATGGATCTTGGTACACCCTCCGGACGGAGGTCACTGATGAATCCCCATTCATCACTCTTTATTCTTATATTTTTAGCTAAAAATCTTTGCAAAACACCATGTAGATACTTGTAAATACAATAAATTATCAAGTTGCATGCTTTGTGTAAATACCAATAATTAGCATGTTTTTGTGTAAAAATAAAAGAATAAATAAATAAAGAAAAAGAGAGAAATATTTAGAATAAATATTGAGTGACCTAAATCCAGGAGAGGGCCCAATATGGGCCTGATCGCCAAATAAAATAAGTAGAGAGAGATAGGGCAACTCAACCTTGTGTAAAACCCCCTCTTATGTATATATTTTATTTTTATAAAAATAAAAATAAAAATGTGTTTCTCATCATTTGTGTATATTTCTTAAAATAAAATAAAAATGAGAAAAATAAAATAAAAACAAAAAGAAATAATTTCTCTCTCTCTCTCTCTCTCTTCATTGTCCATTTACCATGTATATAGAAATAATACACTTATTTATTTTACCCTTGTAAATAAATAATAATAATCATATTAAGAAAATGTTATACTCTACATTTTATGTTGTAAACAAATAAAATATAAAATTAGAGTATTTGTACAAAAATAAGAAATAAAAAATAAAAACATAAAATACATAGGTATTTTATACCCGTATATAATATCATATTATGTATATACATAATTTATTTTTCAAAAAAAAATAAATAAATATCAATAAAAAATACTTTGAAAATAAATAAACATTTTTTATGTTGTAAATATTTTTAAATAAAATATTTTTCTATTTTATTTTGAATTTACAAATAATATCCAATCCCTGAATTCTGATTGGTCCACGGGGGAACGTTGACCCCTGGTCAACTGCCCCCCCGGACCACTTCTCTCACGGGTCCACGCGCTGATGATCATATTATATACTAGTATAACATGCTTAAATTATGTGAAGTACAACATTAATCTTTGATGTATAAACTTCAAATTCACATAAATTGCATCCTATACACAGAGGAGATAAAATCATCATTCACATATAAAAATCATAATCCTATACTGAGATTAATTATCAGACTTGTTGTTATCAAAGAAAATGAAGAACTATTGGGCATGCTTATAATATAAAACATCCAACAGATTTCACTTCACCTTTTTATTGGGAAGAAATAGGGAGGGGGTATAGTGTAAAAGACTCACTCTTTATTATCATGCATAGAGCCACCCTTATTATGCTTTCCCCATACAAATAATAAATGCCTCTCCCATTCCCATGCATTCTAGCCAACACATATGCCTTCCCCATGCAAAACCAATTAAGTCTCCATACACTAATAATGGTATTTTGTCTTCACTTGCATGGGATGTCTCCATTATAAAATGATGCCCCTCTCCTCCCACTCCCTCACTCACGCACTCTCCTCTCTATCCCCATTCCCATGCTCTCATTCACGTACTCTTCTCTCACGCCATTCACCTCTCCCCTCATGCACCTCTCCCCTTGGCATTTTCATGCACGTTTACTCTTTTGTTCCCTCTCTCTCGTTTTCCTTCTCATGCAGGTATAGATGAAGATCTAATATCCAGCTTGGTCCTCCAGCCCGTAGCAGCGGCCGTGTGCATCCTCCAGTCCGTACAGCTGTTGCGGGCACTGCAACCACCTGTTGCACGCTTCCCTCCCTCGTGCGGTCTCCTCCTGTATGCTTTCCTCGTGCGCGGTTCACTCTAGTCGTGCATCAACGTGCTGTGGGCCCCCTTTCCTCTTGCGATCTCCTCGTCGCAGTTCACTCTAGCCGTGCACCACCGTGCACCCCAGCAAGCAGCTCGTGCGGTTGTCTCCCTCCCGCGCACCCCCGCGGCCAGCCCTCCTTCGTCGTGACGCCGGATTCCGATAGAGAAGACTCTCTTTCTTATCTTATTTACTTCTTGTAATTTCATCATGATGGTTAAGTTTGTTTAAGATGATTTTGGAAGAAACAATTCTCAATCTTTATATCTTCCTTACATTTTTGTTGCATTAGTTGTTGTTTAAATTAAGGTGATAGAATGTTTGTTTGGGAATATCTTTTGTTGACTCTAGTTTTTCTTTATAACATATATTGCAATTCTCCATCCTTATTTGATATAACTTTTACTTAGTAATTTTTCCTCCATCTTAATTTGCAATTCACCCCTTCATTTTATTATTTATTTGCATTGGTGCC
The DNA here is from genome assembly GCA_037367405.1 of Ottelia alismoides. Classification (NCBI taxonomy): domain Eukaryota; kingdom Viridiplantae; phylum Streptophyta; class Magnoliopsida; order Alismatales; family Hydrocharitaceae; genus Ottelia; species Ottelia alismoides. The sequence continues at coordinate 57,258 of JAZKJV010005015.1, forward strand.
CTCCTTCAATTACTTTAAGTTCTAGAAAGTATTTTCACCATAGATCACATTCTCTCATATTTTTCTCTCATCGCCATGGAGTAAGATTTGATTTAAGTTTGAAAGAAGAACAAATATCACAAATTTGCTTGGTCCCTGTGGATTCGATCCTCTACTTGCCGCTTACAATTTTTTTGTAAACCGACCATATTTGTAGTTGTAATATTATTTGTTTGATTGCGATTTTTCGTGGAACAACAACGACGTGGTAAACTCATCTTTTTAAACCGCGGAAAATCGCATCAACATTTTGGCGCCGTTGCCGGGGACTAGGCAACATTTGCAATTTTTTCTTCATTTCTAACTTATTTTCGATATTCTAATCCATACAATTTTTTAATTTCAGGTACTTGAACTCCGAAAAAGAAAAAAAATGAAGATCCATGCATTTTTTTAGTGAACTTGTAATTTGTTTTAGGTAGAAAATTTTTGTAATCTTAATTTCTTCCCCCTCTTCTCGGAAAAGCTCGCCAGCAGCAGGACAAAATATTACGGATTAGCGCCAGAAGTGCAGGCACTGTGAGTCCCTCTTTCTCTTAGGCATCTTAGGTTTTTAAAATTTCTTGCATTTGTTTGCGTTCCGAACTTAAACCGAAAAAAAAATTAAAAAACACTTCTTCTTTGCATCATCTCCGCGGTCTTCTCCCTCTGATAATCTAATTCAAAGACCACCAAATCATGTGCTGATCATTTAAAAAGATAAGCTTAAAAGACCACCGCAGTGGCCCGAGCAGAAAGCGGACAAATTCTGAATGCTTGTTTGATGCACGTGTATGACACAAAAATCACGAGCACATAGAACCCTTGGATAGAGACAAAAATCCCTGGTGCTACGTGGGATTGCAGAGAGAGATCGTAACTCCTCGACGCGTTGGGCACAGGTTCTTGTGGGAAGAAGCAGATCCTCGATCTGAGTACCGCACCCTGGATCCCCCAGCCGGATTATGATATCGATTTCTCACAATCTTCCACACCCACCTCATCCTTAAGGACTCTAATTTCTCTGAAAACCTTTACTAAATCATTAAACTAAAATCGAAATGATAACTGCTTCCGCGGCAATTTTTTGTGTGAGTTAGTGAATCAACAAATGTCTGGTGTATTGTGTTGTGTATGCTAGGTCTTAGGTTTCTGAAAAATTCATTGCAACAATCTTTAGATTACGACCTAGTCTGTAAATCCTACCCGTCTCCTTCGACTGAGAAATATGAAAATTCACCTAACCTAGGAGACATGGGAGCAGAGAAACCGAACACCATGGACCTCATTTTCCAACAACTACAACTTTTGAGAGAAGAGAATGCGACAATCCGACATACCATAGCTCCTCTCATCCGACCACCACCCATCAGCACATGTTATTTCTCTGCAGCAGAGGACACAGTCCATTGGGTCCAAAATCACACCCAGCCCAAACAGTTGATTGAGTCCTTACTGACACAACCAACCTTAGCTGTAGATTTTGATGCTTTGACCCAGGCCATCCAGCAACTGGCTGCAACACAACAAAAGTCCAATCAAGCCAATACACTAAGTGAGAGACCCAACATACTTAAACGACCGTTCTTGGCCACTGCCAAGGTACATTTTGACTGTGAAGATGAGAAAGTGGAATTGAAAATCAATGATGAAAATATTCCTGTGGATCATGTCACCCCTACTTCTGGTGACTCTGACATTGAGGAATGTGGATGGATAGAGAACTGTGTTATTCTTGATGATTTTGCCCCCATCCATCTCAGCAAAGATCCTCTGGAGGTTAGTCTGAACACCTCACAACTCACTCATAAGGACATGTCTCATCTAGACTCTGCACTTGAAGCCCCACCATGTCCTCTCATTGATCGGGAAATTTTTGAATTAGATAAAGCCTGGGAAACACTAAATACTGATCTCAAATTAACTTCACCCCTGGGTATGCCAAAGATGAAGACATATTTTGATGATAGCATTGATCCTTCCTCAGACGATTTTGAAAGTTATAAACCTCGGTGTATTAATGATATTGATTGGTCTGAGACAAAAGTTGAAATTGAGGATGACACTTATGTTGAGTGGGAAGAAGAAACAGAAGGAGATATACCATTTGATGTTGATTCCGGATGTGATTTTTCAATTAAGGAAAGTACAGATTTTGAGTTGGAATCTGAGGACATATCAGACAATGAATTGACTTCTTCATGCACCAAAACTCCCTTCCAACCAACACATGATGATATGCTGAAGATTTGTTGTGACTCGTTAAAAGATGTAATTTCCAATTCCATTACCCCCACCACAAGGAAAGAAGATCAAATCAATTCAGTCGATGATAATATGGATACATCTTCTACTACCAAGTATAATCAGAGTGATTTTCTATTCTCTGATCCTTTTTGGGATGATACGGAGGAACTACTCAAAACAATCGAAGAAAATCACCCATTAGCCAATATTCCCCCACTCCTGGCCTCTGAATCTCCTAATTATATGTCTTTGAAATAATCATCTTTGTGGCTCACGAAGAGAACTGAAATGAAATTCACAATTGATGCCACTGAGGATAGCCATGATGATTATTTGAGGGAAAATGATGATTTATCACAATATACAGAGGACCTCATGGAGGAATCAATTCTTAATCATGTAGAGCTCGACTTCAATACATCATATCTGGTCCATGAGCCCTTTACCAGTCCACCCATTTCCCTCCCATCACATCCAATCCAAGATCAAATTGATTCATCTCTCATTCCGATTCATCAACCAATTAGTGTCTTCACCGTATTAATGAGAACACACATTTATCAAATTCATCAACCGCACTCTCACATATGGGTCAGGATATCCGTATCATATCAAGAGTTTCATTTGGGTTTTCTGAATACAGCTTCTGCACGCACACGCAACACTGGATACTCTTGATAAACTGAATCGTCGAGTTGGGACATTAAACCAACAACATTTTGTGGGTCCACACCCATAGGTATCTTTTCCTTTCTTTGTATCCTTCTCTTTACTGCATTGCATTAGATAAGTATGGGGGTCCACCTCCACACTTCACAAAAAAAACCAAAAATACTTTTCACAATCACTCATCCATTCTGATCCTCCTATTACACATTGTCTTCACCATGAGGACATGGTTTTTGTTAAGTATGGGGGGGTGTGTCTGCATAGTTTTTCAAAATTGCATACTCTTTGAAAAAAAAATCTCTCTTGCAAAAATTCTCCTAAAAATATTTTCAAAAAATAAGAAAACCACAAAAAAAACAATCCTTCCTAGTTTTATCCTATTTTGAGAAATCAGATCTTCACTGCATAAATCATAGACTGAGGTTGAGTTGACCCTAATCCACTTAACTTTATCAGAATTTCACTAGGCATGAGTTTTTAAGCTTTCTTCAGGTCCATATGGACTTTATTCTCTCAGTTCCACTAACTCTACTGGTGAATGAACCTCTGTATCTAACTAGATCACCTGAGCAACTAGTAGCACTCTTAAACTCTTCAGTGGATATTGAACAATGCACATTGCACTTAGCTTGATTGAGTTGAGTTTACTAGAAACAATTACAGTCTAGTTGAGGTGAGGAGTTGTCCTCTTGGTTGTGCCAATGCCTGAACCTTATCTATAGCTAATGAAGGAACTTGACTCGGGAGCAACATGATCTTTCTAGTCTAACTATGTCAGCAAATAAGCCAGTATCGTGCCTTCAAAGTCAATATTTAGCCGATACTACCTTTTGATGCCAAACCCAAAATAAAAACACCACAAAAAGGCATATCTCAATACAAATGCCAAAAACCACCAAACATGCAAAGATGTGCGAAGCAAAAGCAAGGAAAGAAGACCACCAAATAAACCCTTCTCCACCAAAAAGCCGTGGTAGCAGCCCAATGATGCTACCTAAATTTTTAAAAGAGGCCTAAAGAGGCCCAGGGTTATGCTCTGCAAAAGGAAAAATATGAGAGCAACGGACCAAAGCGGTCTACGGAAAACCCCAAAAATTAAGTCCCATTTTCCAAAGAATTATGACCTATTTCTTTATGCTGACATACTTGGGTGAAAAGAGAATATGCCTGAATTCAGGTAAGGACTGAGGCTATATGTATAGGAAATCATTCGGTACCTCGATAGATTGTGTTGATAGCTCATTCTCTTGACTCACGAAAGCTAAAACCATCAATAACACTGTTTATATCCATTCAAAGTCAAAGAGAATACTTGTTTCTTAGGGATGAGCTGACTTGATCGACCTTCTGAAACCATGTCTGATTTTGTTGGAACTAAGAGGCTGTTGAAACTACAAAAATCGAGTCAAGTCGACAATTCGAACAAATCATTAATCCATAGGTCAACTCTACTGAAGTCTGTGTATTTGTGTGGTTCGGATCTGAAAACTTGAGACTTTATGGGTATGTCTGCTGCAAACCCTCACCAGATCTATCTTGGCTATTCTCCTTGCCCTTCACTTTTGTTTATCTTATTCTTGCTCGGGACTAGAAAGACTTAAGTATGGGGGTGTGATGATCATATTATATACTAGTATAACATGCTTAAATTATGTGAAGTACAACATTAATCTTTGATGTATAAACTTCAAATTCACATAAATTGCATCCTATAAACAGAGGAGATAAAATCATCATTCACATATAAAAATCATAATCCTATACTGAGATTAATTATCAGACTTGTTGTTATCAAAGAAAATGAAGAACTATTGGGCATGCTTATAATATAAAACATCCAACAGATTTCACTTCACCTTTTTATTGGGAAGAAATAGGGAGGGGGTATAGTGTAAAAGACTCACTCTTTATTATCATGCATAGAGCCACCCTTATTATGCTTTCCCCATACAAATAATAAATGCCTCTCCCATTCCCATGCATTCTAGCCAACACATATGCCTTCCCCATGCAAAACCAATTAAGTCTCCATACACTAATAATGGTATTTTGTCTTCACTTGCATGGGATGTCTCCATTATAAAATGATGCCCCTCTCCTCCCACTCCCTCACTCACGCACTCTCCTCTCTATCCCCATTCCCATGCTCTCATTCACGTACTCTTCTCTCACGCCATTCACCTCTCCCCTCATGCACCTCTCCCCTTGGCATTTTCATGCACGTTTACTCTTTTGTTCCCTCTCTCTCGTTTTCCTTCTCATGCAGGTATAGATGAAGATCTAATATCCAGCTTGGTCCTCCAGCCCGTAGCAGCGGCCGTGTGCATCCTCCAGTCCGTACAGCTGTTGCGGGCACTGCAACCACCTGTTGCACGCTTCCCTCCCTCGTGCGGTCTCCTCCTGTATGCTTTCCTCGTGCGCGGTTCACTCTAGTCGTGCATCAACGTGCTGTGGGCCCCCTTTCCTCTCGCGATCTCCTCGTCGCAGTTCACTCTAGCCGTGCACCACCGTGCACCCCAGCAAGCAGCTCGTGCGGTTGTCTCCCTCCCGCGCACCCCCGCGGCCATCCCTCCTTCGTCGTGACGCCGGATTCCGATAGAGAAGACTCTCTTTCTTATCTTATTTACTTCTTGTAATTTCATCATGATGGTTAAGTTTGTTTAAGATGATTTTGGAAGAAACAATTCTCAATCTTTATATCTTCCTTACATTTTTGTTGCATTAGTTGTTGTTTAAATTAAGGTGATAGAATGTTTGTTTGGGAATATCTTTTGTTGACTCTAGTTTTTCTTTATAACATATATTGCAATTCTCCATCCTTATTTGATATAACTTTTACTTAGAAATTTTTCTTCCATCTTAATTTGCAATTCACCCCTTCATTTTATTATTTATTTGCATTGGTGCCCTCCTTCAATTACTTTAAGTTCTAGAAAGTATTTTCACCATAGATCACATTCTCTCATATTTTTCTCTCATCGCCATGGAGTAAGATTTGATTTAAGTTTGAAAGAAGAACAAATATCGCAAATTTGCTTGGTCCCTGTGGATTCGATCTGCCGCTTACAATTTTTTGTAAACCGACCATATTTGTAGTTGTAATATTATTTGTTTGATTGCGATTTTTCGTGGAACAACAACGACGTGGTAAACTCATCTTTTTAAACCGCGGAAAATCGCATCAACACACGCTGACCCGACTTCGCCCATTTTTTGTGTTGCGATCTGATCACCATTTCCTCAAATCCAGGGCTCCGATTGTAGAGGGCAGACCCGCGATTCACGCCCAATCCCCTTTTTAGGTATCCATGCCTCGTTCTACGCGCCTGACTCCAATCTTCTCGGACCCCTGCTTGTATAAAGCTCGACCTTCAGCCGCCATTTCACTCATCTTTGGCCACCGTCTTCGACCCCTGTGACATCCGTTCTTCTCCTCGAGTGACAATGAGCGTGGGAGAGCGTAGCAGCGAGGGCTTGAGGCTGTTAGCCTCAGATTCGGCGACCCAACCTCGCCGTGCTCAGCCACCAGCGAGCCAGAGCCTTTGGAGATTCGCTCCATCGAGGCAAAGACCCCAGGAGGACCATCACCTCCAGCCCAGACGTCCTCGACCATCAGGTAGACTCGATAGCCTTTAGGTTCATTTAATTTCCAAATTTTCGAATTCCGACCACCGACCTTCACCGCCCATTCCCCGACATTCCAATCACCCATTTCGCCTTCCGACCGCACCATCGCCTTCGCGAGACTCCTCCTCATCTTCTTCGCCCAGTCACTCCCCCTGGTTTGCCCCTGAATCGGGTATTGACTCTCCTCCGTCGCCAATCGTCGGAGAGCATTGCTCTGACTCCCCCGATCACCTATTTCACCTATAACCGGGTCGAGGCAGTTTGCCCTCGACCCAACATTCTTTCTGTGCAGGAATCGAAGGCAGATGGGCCTCATCTGGAGGTCCTATCACTGAAGCACAGTGCTCCAGGTCTCTCTTCATTGCCGGGGCGCTCCAGGTCCTCCCAGCCCCATCGGAGCAGCCCATCAGCCGTGGAACGTCATCAGCTATCTCTTCCCCATTCTAGCAGCATCGGAGGACGTCCCCACCGCGTGTATTGGTCGAGCGAAGTTTACCGGCGACTAGTTCTTCCAGGACCCTCTATAGCCGTCCGATAGAGCTCCTCCTCCAGGTCCATCCTAGCCATCCATCTATGGAAATCTAGCAGCCGTCCGATCCATCTGAGGAGCTCATCCAGAGCGTCGATCGTCGAAGGGGTATAGCTGAATCAGGACCGTCCGATCATATGGGGAACCTCCTTCGATCGTCAAATCTGAAATAAAAGGGCAAATTTCACTTAGGCCCTTCCTTCTTTAGCTTTTATAGTTCAGTCATGTAAATATTTGTCGTAGTGGTTTTTAATTTGGATAAATTGCACTTTGGACCTCATACTTTTAGTATTTGCATTTTAGTCACTGCATTTGTTGTGCACGTGCTTCGTCACGTGATGTTTTGGGCTATTTGCATGTATTGGGCTTGAGTTTATTGAATGTTATGGTTTGAAATTTTAGTTTAAATATTTGCATTTATGCCCCTATGCATGATGGATTTGAGAATGTGCTGAATTTAGCGTAAAAATTGCATTGAGCCCCTTATCTTTCTAGCACGTGTTATAGTTAAGCCCCTGGAACTTGTTTTCTTTACAACTAGGTCCGTGTGTGCTGTGCCTCTCTTATTGGTTGGATAAAATAGCAAATCAACTCCAGAAATCTTGAGATTTGGATACATGCCCCCTGCCACTGTGTAAAAATTTCATTGATTTTTTGGGATAGTTTTGTTTTGATTTTCTATTTTTAAAAAGTCAAAAACCCTCATTTTTGTTATTGTTTCAATTATAAAATCGAAGAAAAATATTTAAAAGCCTTCAAAAATTCAAAAAAAATCGTGGTGTTTTTGTTTTTGTGTTTTGTTGCTTCAGTCTAATTTTTATTTGATTTGGGTTTATAAAAATCTTAAAAATTGAAAAACCCTAAAAAATCATAAAAAACAAAAAAAATGAAATTTCTTTTCGTGTAGGTTAGTTTTTATTGTAGTTTCTCATAAATTTATCTCCAGAATTTTAGAGGCTATTTTTATATTTTTAAATAGCCTTTCAAATCTGGCTGCACAATAGTCTCTATTTTCTGTCTTATTTCATTTTTATAAAATCAACTAAAAAATAAAAATATGAGAAAATTATCATAAACACTTAAAAAATTATAAAATCCAAAAACATTTTTATTGTAATTGTCTAACTCTTATTGTAGTATTAAATAATTTCTTGAGTGTGCCCTTTTTGACCTTGTTCTATATTTTCTTCATAATTAAAAATCACAAAAAAAATTTAAAAACCTTTAAAATCCACCAAAAAATATTTGTTTTATTTTATTTTTGATTTTAGACTACTTCGTAGGCCTCGAGCCAATCCGTGCTCCTTGAGCTCGACCCTGGTCGCTATACCAGGTTAAATAAAATAACGAGACCGCTATTCGGATTTATTTGATTGATTATTTTATTAGGTGGTCTTCTTTTCTTGATTGACCTAACCTCGCGATTCGGGTCGCAATGACCCTGATTTATATCCTTACTCAGATCGCAAGGGTTTTCAATAGGTCCATCAGAATGGCGCCGTTGCTGGGGAGCACGGCTCAGTAGCCGCTTTTTATTTTCGGTTTTTAGTTTCGTGATTTTTCGCAATTTTTGTTTCTTTCACGACTTTTCGTAGCTTTTTCGTCTTCTTTTGTTTTCTTTTATTTTACTATCTTTTATTTTTGTTTGTTTTTATTTTATTTGTTTTTATTTTCATTTCTGCATATACTTTATTTTCTTTTCTTTTTCATTATTATAATAACTCTAGTCTAACACATTTCTGTTTGTCTTCTTTGCGAGGGCCCAACGACCGAGCCAGCTTTCTTCGGAAAGCCTATGCAACCATAGGAATTGGAGGTGGTTCCCTTTTGTACAGAGCCATAGGAGAGCACGAGAGGAGTCGAGCAGAAGTGCTTGGGAGATTAGTGTAGCTGTAGACTTAGTTTAGCGTAGATTAACAGATTCATATTATTGTAATAATACATGGACCAGAGACATTCAAACTTGTGGATTGTCGGGGTCTGATTCGCCGAGCACCGGTGTGCTCGGGGGACCCCATCGTTGTTTTCCGTCAGTTTTGTTTTTACGACTTTTCTTTTATTTTGTTTCTCGAGGATTTGGCCTTAGCTTAGGAATTTGTATTGATCTGTGACGTAATTAATTAGGACTCCAGCCTAATTAGACTGCATGTTTATATAGAACGTTTAATTGGACCTAATTAATTAATTAATAAGAAAAAGCTAACCTGGTCACTCGAGGGGTCACGTGCCGCTAGAGGCCGTATACAACGCTGGTAGGATATGTTGTGGCGGACACTAATCAGCATCAGAGACCGGACTCCGACCCCTCCCGTTGACCCATTAGCTCCCGTTCTTTTCGTGTAGAAATTCCTGTTAAGGACGTCTTCTCTGCATCATTTAGGTTATATTTTACTTTTTGTCTTTCAATTATGTGCGGATCATATTGCATGTAGAGAGCTGGAGGAAAGGTACGCATTCTTATTCAGCATGTATCATTGATTTTACCGCGCATCAACTTTTTCGTCTTCTCCCCCCCTCGATTTCTGGACTTAATAAAATCAGGAGAACCAAAAAATTTGTTAGGCGATTGTTTTTATTTGAAAAATACCTAAAAAGAGAAACCATAAAATTGGGACTGCTAAAGCAAACTGGACTTAAAAATCACCTCACCAAAAATTTTGCATTGGGAGAGTAATCCCCTCCTTGGATGGTTTGATTGAGCGAGAGAGTGACCCGCACCCTAAGCTAGAGCCACATCTGACCCCTCTTCAGACTACTACTTCTGGGCTAGTCGTTCTCTAGTGAGGATCGCTCCGGTCTCTGGTAAAGCGGGACGCAATATCCCTAACAGAGCGAGCTGATCAGGTAGCCAGTAAACGGTCTGCAGCTTGTACTGGATGGGAAAGATCTAGTTCGAGATCGAGATAGCTCTTGGGGGCGTTGGATTCCTAACAGCTCGCTAATTGCTCTAATAGACTGTCTTATCACCAAAATAAAAACGGCAAGATAAAAGACCGAACCCTTACGGTCATCAGCTCGTGTTGCGTTAATGAATTTGGGTATTGCTTGACCATCCTGTTTTCTTTCCATATCTCATATGCCCGACCCGCCAGATCAAGATGATGGGTCGGAGGTCCCTTAGGCAGCCTCTGGTTGCACCGCTTTCGAGCATTCCGACCTGCTCGTCTAGGTTTGTTCGCGAGAGCCGAGATCCGCTCTCCGAACCCGAGTTCGCTTCCATCCTGTCCCCCCCCTGCGACCACCCTTTTACCATTAGTCCTGAGGTGTCCGATCAGAGAGGGCAGCAATCAGATGATATTTCGGCACCTGAGCTTGGGTCTTTTGCCTTTGCAGAGACCATAGCCAGGACAACGAGTATGATTGTTCGATGCTAGGTTGAGATTATTTCCAGGGAAGTTGCAGAGCAAATGGAAGGGACCCTATCTGGTCCGAAAGGTACACGACAATGGAAGCATCGACATATCTTAGTTGTCATCTGAGAGTACCTTTCTTGTTAATGGGCAACGGCTCAAACCATCTCTAGATCATGAGCCGTTGGTCGTTGACATTACCCCTATTCACTTTGTGTGAGATGTGGTCTCTTGACTCACATCTATTGCATCTCACGCATGATTATCACTGTTCTTCCGACTTGTATAGATCCGGTTGTCCATATCACACTATTCTTCAGTCCAACACCCCATTTGCATCTTTGATTATGCTATACTTAGGGTGCACTTTACCCTAAGTATAGGGGGGATGTGAGACTTTTGATTTCCTTTTGATTCGTTTCTACCTCTGTTTTGCTGCCTATACTTAGAGATATTTTACCCTAAGTATAGGGGAGGTAGACCCTGTACATTCTCCACTCGGATTTCCCTTTGTGTACAACTTGCTATACTTAGGATTACTTGATCCTAAGTATAGGGGGAAACCATGAGATCTTCTCTTTCATTTCTATTCTCTCATTCGTCTTTGTATATAGCCTTCCTTTTCACTTCCCTATACTAAGCACGAGTTATGTCTTCTTCAATGCTCTTGATTCACTCTGAGGACATCGTTCGAGCTAAGTATAGGGGGTGTCGTATGTATTTCATATATACTTTATCCATAACTCGTGTAAGTGTGTTAATAAATAAAAATGACTAAAAATGCTTAAAACCCATAAAAATTAAAAATTTTCCTTGTAAATAAAATTCTTTCTTGCACATACATAGCTATGTACAAATTATTTTTGTAAAAATGTTTGTAAAAATCTTTTGTGTAAAGAGTTTTTAAATATTTTGATATCAAAATTATGTATATAGTACAAAATTTTTGTAAAATATTTGAAAAACAGAAGTTTACAAAAACCTTGTGTAAATTTGTGTAAATATTTTGCAAAACTTGCATTCATGCATACATCCATGTTTTCAAACATTTTTCAAAAACTTTGCACATTTTCAAAATTTTGTAAATATTGCATCTTTGTAAATATTTGTACAGCTTTTCCTGAATCATAGTTGACATTTAAACTAGCCTGGAATTAAATTGAAAAATGGAGCTTGGTTAAGATCTTAATCCATCTTTCTAAGAGGAACCTTATAGGACTTAGGGTTGAGACTTTTCGGGCCCATGGTGACTTATATCTTTGAGTCCACTAGGCTATGATCATATGTCATCTCCATGAGCCTAAGTAGAGCACTTAACAACACACACATGACTCTTACAGACAATGGCTTTACTTGGACCAGCACTTTACACCGAGCTCTCCACGGATGAGGTGGTGAGGAGGCAGTCTTCTTTGACTTGGGGTAGTATATGAGGGTAGTACTTCTAGGCGGAACCTCTCTTCTTCTTATAGTGAAGGAAGTGCGTCTCAACTTGGTCTGGTCGCCATGAGCTCTAACGACAGGAGTTGTGGGTTGCAATAAAGCTTTAAAAGAGGGATAGTCTACTGGCTCAAGAGGAAAAACTCCTTATGTATATATGTTGCACATGTAGATATGTTGTCTATATGCACAAAAAATGCAAAAAGAAATGAATAACTCCAAAAAAGTGGTGGGTCTGAGAGAAAATGATAATCCCACTGGAGTGTATATAGTGCAATAAAGCAAAGCTTATGTTATCCATGTTCCATCTCACGAAGCTTGCAGTAGGGAGACTTAGCTACACTGGTTGAGCTCCCAAGGATACATGGCTACACTGGCCATGGTCCATTCTCTTCTTTCCTCTCTTCTTGAGCCGGTTGAACTTGAACTTATAAGGGAATACCCCGCTCCTCGAGGAAAGAGTTGCCAAACTAGGGTATTAGAGTTACCTTATTGGGGAGGGTTGTCACTTTGCTATTTCTGAGGTGGAAAGCTATACCTCACTTACACAGTACAAGGAAAGATTCATGGTCATCAGAGTTTGTGTATGTAGACTTGTTCTGATCTGGATTGTTGAGGAGTCTTGTCCATAGATTGGTGAAAACTAGAGGTTGTTAAGTTTTAAGATTAGGTCCAAATAAGGTTCCGACAAATTAATAACCCAAAGATCTGACTGAGCTCAATACTTCAATTTAATGAAGACAAGTTTAATAATCAACATTGATTTCTTTTTCTTTCCCTTCTTTTTCTTTTTCTTTTCTTTTTCTTTTTTTCACTTCTTTTTCAGATAAGTGTTTGCTAAGGGACTAGCAAAAGTAAAGTACAGGGGGTGATGAATCCCTATTCATCACTCTTTATTCTTTTATTTTTAGCTAAAAATCTTTGCAAAACACCATATAGATACTTGTAAATACAATAAATTATCAAGTTGCATGCTTTGTGTAAATACCAATAATTAGCATGTTTTTGTGCAAAAATAAAAGAATAAAGGAATAAAGAAAAAGAGAGAAATATTTAGAATAAATATTGAGTGAGCTAAGCCCAAGAGAGGGTCCAATATGGGAATGATCGCCAAATAAAATAAGTAGAGAGGGATAGGGCAACTCAACCTTGTGTAAAACCCCCTCTTATATATATATTATTTTTATAATAATAAAAATGTGTTTCTCATCATTTGTATATATTTCTTAAAATAAAATAAAAATGAGAAAAATAAAATAAAAACAAAAAGAAATAATTTCTCTCTCTTCATTCTCCATTTACCATGTATATAAAAATAATATATTTATTTATTTTACCCTTGTAAATATATAATAAAAATTATTTTATACTCTACATTTTATATTGTAAATAAATAAAATCTAAAATTAGATTATTTATACAAAAATAAGAAATTAAAAATAAAAACATAAAATACAAAGGTATATACATAATCTTCTCGGACCCCTGCTTGTATAAAGCTCGACCTTCAGCCGCCATTTCACTCATCTTTGGCCACCGTCTTTGACCCCTGTGACCTCTGTTCTTCTCCTCGAGTGACAGTGAGCGTGGGAGAGCGTAGCAGTGAGGGCTTAAGGCCGTTTGCCTCAGATCCGGCGACCCAACCTCGTCGTGCTCAGCCACCAGCGAGCCAGAGCCTTTGGAGACATCACTCAAAGACCCCAGGAGGACCATCACCTCCAGCCCAGACGTCCTCGACCATCAGGTAGACTCGATAGCATTTAGGTTCATTTAATTTCCAAATTTTCGAATTCCGACCACCGACCTTCACCGCCCATTCCCCGACGTTCCGATCACCCATTTCGCCTTCCGACCGTACCATCACCTTCGCAAGACTCCTCCTCATCTTCTTCGCCCAGTCACTCCCCCTGGTTCGCCCCGGAACCGGGTATCGACTCTCCTCCGCCGTCACTCACCGAAGAGCATCGCTCCGACTCCCCCGATCACCCATTTCACCCATAACCGGGTCGAGGCAGTTTGCCCTCGACCCATCATTCTTTCCGTGCACGAATTGAAGGCAGATGGACCTCATCTAGAGATCCTATCATTGAAGCACAATGCTCCAGGTATCTCTTCGTCGCCGGGGCCCTCCAGGTCCTCCCGACCCCATCGGAGCAGCCCATCAGCTGTGGAACGTCATCAGCTATCTCTTCCCCATTCTAGCAGCATCGGAGGATGTCCCCACCGTGTGTATTGGTCGGGCGAAGTTCGCCGGCGATCAGTTCTTCCAGGACCCTCCATAGTCGTCCGATAGAGCTCCTCCTCTAGGTCCATCCTAGCCATCCATCTATGGAGATCTAGCAGCCGTCTGATCCATCTGAGGAGCTCATCTAGAGCATCGATCGTCGAAGGGGTATAGCCGAATCAGGACCGTCCCTCATATGGGGAACCTCCTTCGACCGTCAGATCTGAAATAAAAGGGTAAATTTCACTTAGGCCCTCTTCTTTAGCTTTTATAGTTCAGTCCTGTAAGTATTTGTCGTAGTTGTTTTTAATTTGGATAAATTGCACTTTGAACCTCAGACTTTTAGTATTTACATTTTAGTCCTTCCATTTGTTGTGCACGTGCTTCGTCACGTGATGTTTTGGGCTATTTGCATGTATTGGGTTGGGTTTATTAAATGTTATGGTTTGAAATTTTAGTTTAGATATTTGCATTTATGTCCCTGTGTGTGATGGATTCGAGCATGTGCTGAATTTAGCGTAAAAATTGCATTGAGCCCCTTATCTTTCTAGCATGTGTTACAGTTAAGTCCCTGGAACTTGTTTTCTTTACATCTAGGTCCCTGTGTGCTGTGCCTCTCTTATTGGTTGAATAAAATAGCAAATCAACTCCAAAAATCTTGAGATTTAGATATGTGTCTACTGCCACTGTTAAAATTTTTAATGATTTTTTGGGACAATTTTGTTTTGATTTTCTATTTTTAAAAATTCAGAAACCCTCATTTTTGCTACTGTTGCAATTATAAAATCAACTAAAAATATTAAAAGCCTTCAAAAATTCTAAAAAAAATCATGGTGTGTTTGTTTTTTTGTCCTGTTGCTTCAATCCAATTTTTGTTTGATTTGGATTTATAAAAACCTCAAAAACTGAAAAACCATAAAAAACTCATAAAAATCACTAAAAATTTTAAAAATTTCAAAAAAATACAATTTCTTTTCCTGTAGGTTAGTTTTTACTTGTAGTTTCTCATAAAATTATCTCTAGATTTTTAGAGGCTATTTTTATATTTTTAAATATCCTTTCAAATCTGGTTGCACAGTAGTCTCTATTTTCTGTCTTATTCTATTTTTATAAAATCAACTAAAAAATATAAAAATCTAAGAAAATTATCAAAAATACTTAAAAATTATAAAATCCAAAAACATTTTTATTGTAATTTTCTGACTCTTTTTGTAGTGTTAAATAATTTCTTGAGTGTCCCCTTTTTGACCTTGTTTTATATTTTCTTCATAATTATAAATCACATAAAAATTTAAAAATCCATAAAATCCACCAAAAATATTTGTTTTATTTTATTTTTGATTTTAGACTACTTCGTAGGACTCGAGCCAATCCGTGCTCCTTGATTTCGACCCTGATCGCTATACCAAGTTAAATAAAATAGCGAGACCGCTATTCGACTTTATTTGATTGATTATTTTATTTGGTGGTCTTCTTTTCTTGATTGACCTAGCCTCGCGATTCGGGTCGCAACGACCCTGATTTATATGCTTACTCGGATCGCAAGGGTTTTCAACGGGTCCATCAGCCACCACCGCAACTACCATACCATGGCTACCCTCCTAGGTAATATAGTATAATCTTTCCGCCTTTTACCACTAGTTTTGCATCATCTAGTACTTTAAAAATGGGGAGAATTATTTTTCAAAATTAAAAATATTTTTATAAGGGAAAATTATTATGAAGGGTATATGTTTTCAAATAAAATAGATGAAGCGTTTTCTGTTTTTAAAGGAGGAGAAAATTCATTTTCAAAGAAAATCTTTTTAAATGAAATCTTTTTTATATGTCAAAACCGGGAGATAAAGTTGGGATGTTAATATTCAAGTTTTATTTATTATTCATCATTAAAATGGAGAGAATGTTGGTATCTTTATTTTGATGATAACAAATCTTTGTGAGTAAAGATAGCTCTGCAAATTTCATGACAAACTCACTCCAAGTATGAAGCACAAAAGTTGTGGACAAGCTGAGAGCTTTGGGTAAAGTGAAGAAGAATAAGAAAGAAGACTTTTGAAATAGGCATATGTAATAAGTTTCAAATATATGTGCATGTGTATCATGTAGGCATTTAAGTCCAAGACATTATGATCGATCAAACTTCTTGATCTGATTGATCATCGCCTCTAATCGATCAACCTAATTGACCTAATCGACCATCACTGATCGATCAACCCACTTGATATGATCAATCACCCTTGATCGACCAGTTGCCTTTTATGATCGGTCACAGTTTGAATGGAACCCTTCAATGACTATATTATGATCTATCACCTTAATCTACATTATCGATCAACTTGAGATGATCATTCATCTTCTTTATATGGTCGATCATGTATATCAAATCTTGATGATTTCTTTCCGAAATTGTTTCCAACATATGTTTTTTTAAGTCAATTCTCATCACTATAAATAAGATCCTAGAGCCATTGTTGAGAATGCATATTCCAAGGCAAAGTCCCTCTCTCTCATAGGTCTATTCGAGGCTATCTCTCTCGCTCTCTACTTCATGATCACAACTCGAGAGTTAGTCGTCTATATGCTCAGTTTGCATGTCAATTATTTATTACAACGTGCATTTTCTTAACCTCATTATTTGCATTGTATATTTATATTTAAGGCTTTATATATTGTTGTAATCTTTACATTACTGTTGTACTGTAACACTTGTTTGATCCAAGGTATACAAAGGACTTCGTGTTTAATCTACGTTGTGAGGAAAGATTGTGATGTGTGATCCAAAGTATCTGTAAACGATTGAGTTGTCTATCGAAAAATGACTTGAGATAGTGAAATGTTGATTGACTTAGTCGGACGGGAAATTCCGAGGCCGGTGACTTAGGTTGTGGTTTTTACCCAGTGGGATTTTCATGTTAAAATTCTTGCCTTTTTTAGTTGTTGTTTTGTGAATTGATTGCTTATATTTATGGTGATTATTATTTGTTATATCTATTTATTGGCCATAAAATTTTGTTTAGCGACCAAAATAACTCATAGAAAAGATATAGAATATGGTGTCTTGATCCAAAATCACCTAATTGAAAAGAATGTCATATTTAATACATCTTCTATTTTATCTCCCAAAAAAGGTCATGGTATTTGTTCTTCTGATGTACATGCAAATATTAGTATAGATAAGCAGATGGCGCTTGCGGTTGACCTCGTGTTGCTACATAATGGTCATTTATCGAACTTAGAAGAAGAAGAGGAGTAAACTAACAAAGATGATGAGGCGGAGTGCATTGCTAACCGGTGGAGGATGATCAAGCCACTTTCCAAATATGTAAATTCAACATTTGCATTTGCATTGTCCATTGCAGAGGAAACCAGTGACATAGGATATTTGGGCATTTCTCCAGAAGTTGTTTCATAGAAATACTACTCATATGGGTTGTCAATGATGAATGAGGAGATAGAATCTCTTCATAAAAATTAAACATGGGCTCTCATTCCTCCACCATGTGGACAAAAGGTTATTTGTTGTGGATGGATCTACAAAAATAAATATACATGTATCTGAAGCTACTAATGAAAGATACAAGGCAAGGCTAGTTGCCAAAGGCTTGGCCAAGTGGAAGGAATTGATTACAGTGATATCTTCACACCTATTATAAAGCACATCTCCATCTGTGTTCCTCTAGCGATTGTTATTATGAATGATCCGGAATTGGAGTAGTTGGGTGTGAAGACAACCTTCTTACATGGAGAACTTGAAGAGAAGATATACATGTGTCAACCAAAAGTCTTCGAGGTATAGGAAAAGGAAGTTCAGGTGTGCTTATTGAAGAAATTTATTCATGGATTACATCAATCCCCAAGATAGTGATATAAATGCTTCAACTCATTCAAGATTGCATATGATTTAACCAAGATCAGTTATGATATTTGTGTCAATTTTAGACGGTTTGTTTTCCTTCCTTTCTCTACTGCTTTATGTTAATAATATATTGATAACATGTAGAAAATAAATATGAATGGAACAGTCTGAAGGTATGACGTGGTGGATAATTCATTTTAAAGGATTGTATTGTATCCAAGAAGATATTTGGCATGGAGATACATCGAGATCGCAATACTGGAACGTTGTGTTTGAGCTAGAAGAGTTACATGTAAAAGGTTTTGAAGTGTTTTGGCGTGACATAGGCCAAACCTAATAAGATTCTACTGGTATGTAGAGTCATCTCCACAGACAAAGGATGTGCATGAGTGTATTTCACGAGTTCTTTACACTAGTGTTGTTGGGAGTATTATGTATGCCATGATATCCATTCACCTAATCATCGTTCAGGTAGTTAGTGTTGCGAGTAGATACATGTCAAATTCAAGAAAAGGTCGTAACGTGACCCTATTTATCATGGACGCAGAATACATGGTGGAAATCAAAGGAATGAAAGAGGTAATTTAGTTGAGAGGATTATTTAGCAAGTTCAATCCTAGACAGAAGACAGTTGCCATCTATTGTGATAGTCAGAATGTAATATATCTGATAAAGAATCATTTGAACCATGAAAGAAAATGCACATTGATGTCTGCAACCACTTTATTGAAAAGTTGTCACAAAATAAAACATCTAGATGAAGAAGTTCGCTACATCGGATAATCCAGTATATATAACCAAGTCAATTCCACTAACCAAGTTTGCAACCTATGTGAATTTGGTTAGTCAATTAAGGATGTAAGAGCCATGTTTAGTAAAGTAATACAAGTTCGCAATTTCTACAAGGAGCTCAAGTCATGGTAGAAATTTGTTAGATATGTCTTGAAACTTTGTAGCCTATTTTAGGATTGGAGTCCTATTAGGAGTTAATTCCTACTGGGATTTCGATCTTATTTGTATTGGGGTTAGGAGGTTTCTCAGGCTAGAGTTTTTCATCATCTTTTCAAGATATATTCTGAGAGAGGTAACATCGTCACCAATATTATTTTAGGAGTTTTGTATTCTTCCCATCATACTGGATTTGATCCCTTTAATCGTGGTCCCCCCCCCACATCAGCATGGATTTTTCACATTAATTGATGTGCCTCATTATGGATTGTTTCTTGTGTATTTGTTTGGATCATTCCTCAACAATACTAAGCATGGTTATTTCCAGAAAATGAAGGATATCATGCATGCCAAAGGAACATTTTGTCTTGGATGGATAGAGTAATGAAATTGTATCTTTTGTCTCCTTGAAACGGATCCTAACTATACTTCGAATCTCAATTAAGGGTCTCATTTTTCAAATGTAACGAAGAGAAGCATGCACTTTCAACTTTATGATTTAACACGACTAAAAATGGTCGTGGAAGATTATGGAGGCTCGTGTTTGAGACAGAAAGTTGGATCATACCCTCTTACTCACATTAGAAAAATAATGCCCTTAATATGGAATTGATATATCATTGCTTTTTTTGTATAAGGATATTTTTATTTTCTCATGTTGTTAATATGGCCCACAAATATATTTTCTAGTTGATGATGTTTACACTTGTGTCCTTTTGAGTTTTCCTTTCACACTTATGCCCCTCATTTTGTAATTACACTTTTACTCTTGTATTCTTACAAAATTTATAGTAGTGTTCTAAACACTATTACATATGAGTCCTAATACTACACTACATTCCCTTATTTCTAGTGGCATTATTATGAGGCGACATGAGAAACAAAAACAAATCCATTAAAAATGACAAGAAAATTTATGGTGTTGGAATAATGTCAAGATGACAAGAATAACTACATTTAAAAATACCCCACGTTATTAAGTGGATGTATCCGGTATATTTTTAAATCGGAATAATAATAATAGTAATGGAACGTGCCTTAGAAATATAATGATGTAGTGATCTTGTGGTCTTTTAGAAATATAATGATGTATTGATCTTGTGGTTTTTCATAGCAACTTCGGTCTTGGGAATTAATATTTAGGATATTTCGTTAAAACTCCCAAATTTTGGATAATATCGGAGTTGGGACATGGCATTTCAATATTTAACATTTTCGCCACAACAAAATTGTCATTAGTAAACAATTTAATATTTGTTGTTTGCTGTTGAATTTTTTACAGCGAATATTCATTAATTTATTCTTTAAATTTATACAATTTGTATTTATAGGTATATTTAAAGCAACAAATATTATAAAAATAAATTTCTATTCTTTTATTGCTAAATTAGCAATGATTATTCAAAAATTTAATGAAGTTAACAGATTATCATCGTTTTTTAATCATTTAGCAACATATATTAAATTCATTACGATTACGAAAACAAAAAAGTAGTTTTGTTGTCATATGTATGATATTAGAAGATACGGTAATGAATATTCAATTTCTTCCTTTCTGTGAAATGATTTTATTGTAGAGTGTTTATTTAATTGAACTGGTTAATATCGATCTTGCCACCTACGAAATCTTTCTAATTCATCATTTTGATGTGTAGTGTGTTTCATTGTCTGGTTAATTATTTGGCATTGTTGTTATTATAATATATATATATATATAGTATGAAACCAAGCTTTTGATGACAATAATAACATGTACACAATAAACCATTAATAATTAGTACTAATACATTGTTATTTTAATGAGATTCCATGTATCAACTTGTTATAATTTTTTATGAGGGCCTTTTCATACTACCTCAACGTTAGGGTTCTTTAATGTAATTCACCCAAGTATTTATTTTAACATGAACTAGAAAAATCAAACTTTTGACGTATCTTTCATGAAGTAAGATAATATTATATCTTGAAGTCATCATAAGACAGATATTTTCCATCAGTAGACTAATTCCAACAGAAAATTTCACGCTTTAATCAATTGGTTGGTGATTAAATAATCCAAGTCGTTTTTTATTTTGATTTAGTCGTGATCAAGATTTTTTTATTTGCAATAACATGGAATGATTGTGTTTATGCCCCCAACATTATTCTCCGCCTTTGTTAGGTCTACGCCAATTATGTTGTTGGAGGTGCAAATCTTGAATTCCAATCTATCCAAAGCTCAAAAAGCTGAACAAAGGTTGCATTATTTTATAGTAATATTATGATCCTTTCCTTCACGTCAAAGGCTTTCGAAGCATATTTCCATTTTGATTAAGAAAATGTGATCGTTGGGGAATCACCAGCTAATCATTACAGCTATTTTTCATCTTTCCTAGAAAATAATATATTTAATCGGATAAAGTTACATTTTAGATCCTAAAATATGTCGTAAATTGAATTTACCTCAATTCGTTTTTTTTTTCAATTTCTGTCTTTTCATTTAATCGCCAGTAGGAAAGAAAAGTAAAGGGATTTTTACACTGTGACTCCTAAAATCATGTCGAATTACATCCTAAAATCATGTCGAATAATATATTTAATCGGATAAAATTACATTTCGGATCCTAAAATACATTAGTCTTTGTAATTACATCAGGGCTTACACCATAAACATATGTGCTCGTGTCCAAGGGTTATTGTACGGATGTTGTGCTGTTATCACAGGGGCATTGGTGAGATTGAAGTGATCGTAGGGGTTGAGGTGTAACCAGACCAAATTTCAGCGGTATTGCTCTAATTTCGTGAAATAATATTTTCAAAGCTCTTGAAATGTAGTGACATTCGGCTGTTGAAGCCACGCTGAAAGAGGCAGCTTTATCCAGAATATGAAATTGCAAAAAAGGTACCGAAGTTATCCATGGATGGATATCCAATTTAATGGCTACCCTCCAAAATTGGGAATATCTCACATCAGAAGCTGTACCGAATCCTCCCATCTGACCTCAACATTCTCTATCTCTCGATTCGATTAAGCCGGAAACTATATTCGAGACCCTATAAAAGATGAACCACAGTACTTAATGTGCAAATTTCACGTATATTCGACGGAGTAATCTGTACAGCATTAGACCAAAAAAGGAAATCCCAAACAACACGTGACTACGAAGATACCCCTACTGATGTCGTGATTTATCACACGGCTTACAATAATTTCCAGTAGGGATAGAGTAATTACAAGGTTAACATGAGTAACCGTATAATTACACCGTTTTACAGGTGTAAGCACGGAAAAATCCCTTTGAAATATTTTTTTTTTGAAAGAAAAAAGGGCCTCCATCGTTTAGGTGTGTGCCCAAAAACTTCACCATTGATCACCTTTAATAATTACAAGCGATTACAAGCGGTACAAGTTCAAAAGAAATTACAAGTTCCATATTTCAACCAGTGCCCTAGCATGTATCACAACACTCTCCGCATAGAATGACTTTTGCCGGAAGACCACATCATTCCGTGCCAACCAAATAGCCCACACCATAGCGACATACTCTGATCGTTCCTTTTCTGTGCCATTCCAGTTCTGGCATAAGGAGCTCCAGAACTCGGACACATCCGTAAGGCCTAAACTATGAGCTCCAAGCAAGTTCCAAGCCTCCTCAGAGCCCGCACATCTGAAAAATAGGTGATCCGCCTCCTCAACATCCATCTGACAGCGAGAACATAAAGGATCAACGCCTTGGATAAGCCGAGCTAACCTCCCACCTGTGAGAATTCTCCCTCTTCTGAATAACCACATAAAAACCTTTATCCGTGTGGGAACCTTCCACCGCCAAATGCTTCTGCAATCAGCTACACACCCTTCGGGGTCGAAAACTGTTGGACCTTTCAGTGCCCTGTATGCCTTACGTACCGAGAATCTCCCATCATACCAGCTCCAACTGTCCCTTCCCACAGTGGGGCCCTCCACTCCATCCAAATCCTCTAGCAACATCCTCAGCTCTTCCAACTCCTGGTAAGAGAGGTCTGATCTGAAATCAGGGGAAAAAGATTGTCCATCCCACACGTCTGCCACCGAGCAGTTCTGATCAGTAGCCATCGCCATTAGACGTGGGAAACTATAACCCAGTACCCCTTTTTCGCTCCAATCATCCATCCAGAACCTATAACCAGTACCATTACCCATAATTGGTCGCAGAAAAGGACGAATCTCTTGAACCACACTGCAGATACCACGCCAAAAAAGAGATGGGGCCCGACCCAAAGTCCCAAGACTGGGGAGGATGGACCCAGAGCCATAAATCTTCCTGACCAACGTGCAAACCAAACTACCACAATCCCCCCATATTCGCATGATCCACTTGCTGATCAAAGCCTTGTTCATCTCCTCCAGGCTTCGCACACCAAGACCACCATCCTCCTTTGAACAAGTAACAGTCTTCCAGTCTACCAATGGCATCCCACCTGCCTGTCCAGAAGAAGCCCAGAAAAAGCGTCTCATGATGCACTCCATCCTCTTCCGAACACCCACCGGTACCAGGCTAGAAGAGAGGAAAAAGATCAGGATAGCGGACAAAACTGATTGGAGCAATACCAACCTACCACCCCTAGACAAACATGCAGACTTCCACCCTGCGAGCTTCTTCTCCATCTTCTCAATCACAGGTATCCAGTCAGAGAGACGCATTCCCTTTGAAATATTAAGCACTGCCCCTCCTGAAAGCATATATATTTAGGGATTTTTACCCGGCAGACCCTATAAACTTCTTAAATTATCTCTATGACCTTTTACACAACGTAATTACCCCATCGACCCTAAAAATTACCTTAAGAACCCTCACGGGCTTCAAACAGATTATCCGGAGGGTTCATGGGGTAAGAGTTGGCAAGTTTATGGAGTCGAGGGAGGAATTATGTTGTTTCAAAGATTGTAGAAGCAATTAACAAAATTTATAGGATCTGTCGGGTAAAAATCCCATATATTTATCCACGTAACAAATTGATATTTCTCCAGAAAAGGAAGCATCAGCTCATGTTCTCCCGCTGCTACTCCATTATCCCCAACCTCACTCCCCATCACCTCCTCCAGAACCGGGATAGCACTATCCCCTTTGTCCCCACCCATGTCCTCCTCCTCCACCACCACCGCGAGTCCATCCACCCCGGGTAAGCTCAAGCTGATGGACACCGCCAAGTTCCCCTTCCACAACCTCCACCGCCGCCGCTCCCCCCTTCCCCTCCTGCTCCTCCTTCTCCTCCTCCCCTTCCTCCTCCTCCTCGTCCTCCGCCTCTCCCCCTCCCCGGCGCCTTCTTCCCCACTACATGCCCATCTCGACCGCCGCTCCCTCCACTCCTCCTCCTGGGGCGGCCCCTCCTGGGAGAAGCTCGTCCGCTCCTCCGCCCGCCGCCGCCACGCATCCTCAATCTCTGTCCTCGTCACCGGCGCCGCCGGCTTCGTCGGCTCCCACTGCTCCCTCGCCCTCCGCCGCCGCGGCGACGCCGTCATCGGCCTCGACTCCTTCAATTCCTACTACGACCCCTCCCTCAAGCGCGCCCGCCAGTCCCTCCTCCAGCGCCACGGCGTATTCGTCGTGGAAGGCGACATCAACGACGCCGCCCTCCTCCGCAAGCTCTTCGACGTCGTCCCCTTCACCCACGTCCTCCACCTCGCCGCGCAGGCTGGCGTCCGCTACGCCATCCAGAACCCCCTGTCCTACGTCCACTCCAACGTCGCCGGCCTCGTGTCGCTCCTCGAAGCCGCCCGCTCCGCCTCCCCGCAGCCCGCGATCGTTTGGGCATCCTCCTCATCCGTCTACGGGCTCAATTCAAAGGTCCCGTTGGCAGAAACTGACCGCACCGATCGCCCGGCGAGCCTTTACGCCGCCACGAAGAAGGCCGACGAGGAGATCGCGCACGTTTACAATCACATCTATGGTTTGTCAATCACCGGACTGCGATTCTTCACGGTTTACGGCCCGTGGGGGCGCCCGGACATGGCCTACTTCTTCTTCACTAAGGACATGCTCCGCGGGAAACCGATTACGATCTTTGAAGGGCCTGAGCACGCAACTGTGGCGCGTGACTTCACATACATTGACGATGTGGTTGACGGGTGCCTTCGGGCGATCGACACGGCTGAGAAGAGCACAGGGACGGGCGGGAAAAAGCGCGGTCCTGCCCAATTGAGGGTGTTCAATTTGGGGAACACTTCGCCCGTGCCTGTTGGTGAGCTTGTAGCAATACTCGAGAAGCTGCTCAAGGTTAAGGTGAATAAGAAGGTGATAAGGATGCCCAGAAATGGGGATGTGCCATATACACACGCCAACATTAGCTCTGCACAGCGTGAGCTCGGGTACCACCCGAAGACAGATTTGCAGACTGGTCTCAAGAAGTTTGTAAATTGGTACCTTCAGTATTACAGTTCTGATACTTTGAATAAGAAGGGTCGCGGCAGCACCAGCAGCAGCAGCAGCTGATAAGAAGATGGTATTGTGTGGATTTTCGAACATAGTTGGTTTTTTATGCTTGTTCTTCAATAGATTCGACAGTCTTACAGTGATTTTTGGCGCTTCTCGAGTCCCTTCAAGCAACAGGGGGAGCGAGAGGGGAAGATTTGAATCCTGCTGAAGTTTGCAATTTGGTACTGATTCGGGATGTTTCATGGTGAAGTTGAACTCACTCTGCCCATAACATGAAGAACCACGCACAGTTCTTGTTCCATCTCGACAACATGTTCATCGCTGTGTTCATATGTGTGATTACTTGTCTTGAGTTTGATTTTGAACCGTAATTCACGAGAAACAATAAAGGCAATCGACTTCGGTGTAGTTTATTGATTTCTTCAAAATTTGGATCACGGTAATGTCTGTTGGTCTCTAATACCGGACTTCTGAATGTTTACTTCCTTTCATTTATTGTTATCCAAAGAACCTCTTGTAAAGTCTATACATGCATGGTGTTCTTCACTTCTTCCATGAGCATTTTTGTGCTGGCTGCTTATTTTGTTCACTGATATTAATTCCCGTCTATCATCTGTGATTTATTCAAAATGTGGGTCATTGGAATGTTTTAACTAATAGCCAACTTTTTTATGTTTATTTTCTTTCATTGTTGTCCAAATAACCTCCTGTTAAGACTATAATTGATGTTCTTCCATCAGCATATTTATGATGGTTGCTTATTTTGCTCACTAACAGTAGGTTCCCTGTCATTTCATCTGTGTTGTATGGTTTTCTTGCCTCATACAACAGCTTGGATTACCCAGAGAATCTTGAAATTGAGGCTGCTAATTCGGTTTTGGTGCTTAAAGAGCATCGTCGATTCTTTGGTTTATTGGTCGACTGCTCACAGGTATTGAGAAACGTGGATTGCTAAACCCTAAAACCCTAGTTCAATAGTTGAAGTGCGATTTTGATAACAGGTTTTAATGTCTTGGTCCTTGATCATAATTTGCCTGCAAAAGAGAAGTCTCTGTTCTATTATTCATTCCTTATATTGTTAAGCAAGTAAAATCATGTAGTTAACCAGGGATTTACCTTTTTCTAAGCTATTGTCTTTTCATTCTCTCTCGCTTACCAATATCAGCTTTTTTTGTATTGAGACTATCAATTCTTGCATGTCATTCTCAGTTGGGATCTCATCCATATTCTTTTTTTTATTGTTAACTGAGCAGAAATGTTTATTTCGTATAAAGACACTAGTCATTACATAGAAATTGATGGGAGACGGGCAATAAGCTGTGCCGCCAATCCCTTTTGGATGGCAAATTCAATCCTACGAAATACAACATTTAGATCTTTGAACCATAACATTGCTATTATGTTTACGAGGAAATGAACTAAGAAAACTGGAAGTCTGTGTGGTTTATTACTTTCTCAAGCAAGAACAATCTAAAGTTGTTTTTATGCAAACCACAATTTATGTACTTTATCGGTTTATTCGATTGGTTTAGTTTGTTCCATATTATCTGCCTACTTAAGTTTATGACTGGAGGTAGTTAACATATTTAGTTCTTGATCCTTTCTTCGCAAGTAAAATTGCTTGAGGTTTGAAATTGCCCAGAGAAATTAACATGTACTTCTGTTTATCCAACTAACCAAAACTGAGCCTTTCGTTATCAAGCATACATGATCGATAACATCCAAACAAATCTGTCAAAGGTTTTTTTGGGCTTACATCTAGCATTGCTTGCTTGATCAAAACGAAAACCGTATATACTGAGAAAACATATTCTCCTAAATAAATTATGAACAGTTTTCCAACTGAAATTCTGGGATCAGTTTATAAATTCATATGATGTAAGCTGACCTATATTTGGAAGAATGGCTTCTGAAATAAACCTGACACTGGCAAGTTTCTGTATTCAAATATGGGAATCATAATCCATGTAATGCATGTCCTAATCGGAAGACGCTTGACTATAGAGAGCAAAGAAGAACTTGGCCTTCCCATATGGTAGCCACTGCACATGTTGATCGAAATATCTATGGATATCTGAAAGATATTTGTAGTCATATCCATTTAAAATGGATACAGATACATCTTTCAAACCATGTATAGAATGCACAATAGAAATGGATCGGAAATGAAAATGTCCATTTCCGATCCATATGTTTGGAGATTAAAGTTGACATGAGGGATATCTAGATTAAAAAAATATTTAAATATATTTATTCATTATTTTACAGTAATGCGCAAAGTTTACCGTGGAATCTCAAGTGAATGAAAACCATGGTTTGAAACCACTTTTGAAGGTTCACCCTCTGTATTACCTATGGATTTATCTGTTCTCTTTACCTTACTGCTTCCTACGGGTGTTATAAAAACCTACGTACAACTTGCACTCTTTTTTGAACAATCTTCAAGAAAGTATATTACCTTACTTGTAAGGAAGGAAACCACGCCTCATGCACTATAACAATCAGAAAAGCCTTTAAATAATGTGAGATAAATCAACTTTGACAAAGGCTAAGAATTTCAGAAAGCTTTTCATATCTAAGCTCTTTTATATAAGTCATATAAACACAAAAATAATAACGATGGCACGTCTTTAATCATTAATTAGCTAGTCGAACTTTGAGTTAAGTCTTCTGATTTTCCTCGTCATAAGATATCATAAATGAGAATCTTTCAGAGTTTTTTAGAGTTTCCATCATAGTATTTTTGAAGATATATGTCATCATGAATGAGTAATAAGATGTGAGTCTGATATATCCTAGCTTAATCCTTTCCTGCAAACATGATTAAAACATGTAAAAACAAATACTCGTGCAGTTTATATTATCAACTGGTCGGATCCTAGCTGGTCGGAGCCCCGTTCAATCCATCTACTCTCTCCGATCGAATACCAGCTCACCCTCCATCTCCCAGTGCAACCTCACCCCCTGGATCCTGCTCATCGTAGTAGGATTAGGATAGATTTCCTCCTTTGCCTTTGCCGGAAACCAGAGCATCGCTCCCCCTCTGCTTCTTGCTGCTTTCATATGCAATAATCAGACCAGAGCAGAGCCTCCGAGTCCCTTTATCTTTCGTAGGTACTTGTGCGCACGAGAAGGGCTCAAATCGAGCTCCATCAGAGGTGGTGGAGCACCCCAATGTGCTTAGCCACACCACGCTGATCCAACCGGCCACCTTCTCTTCGGAGCCTTCCATTCGATGCGTAGCATTTCCACGAAGGTGCTGGACTTCCCCGCGAGTCAATCAGCTTATGGGGTCACCATCTACGACCGATCGAAGCCCGCCTAAGTTGTTTTCCTCTTGCACCTTCCAGTATCGTTAGATCAATCGTCGTCGCCCAGTTCTGATCTGAGCAATCCGATAGCGCCTCATTCTGAGCGCTCGGATCAGATTTCTGGGCACATCTGACCACACGACGGAGCAGCCTTGTAGATCGTTGATCAGACCTGGCATGTCAGATCTGAGCCACACGTCCCTGACATTCACTGAACGTCAGATATTTTTCCAGAGGAGCATTAGAGTCGTCAGTCCCCCCCACGCGCCCATCACATGCCTCAAGGGTATATTTCTCTTTCTCACCCGCATGTCTTTTCATTTCGTTTTAGTCCAATATATAAATATTGTAGTTAAGAACTTTTACGTTAAGGATCCTGTAGTTTTATATTTTTTGTATTTTAGTTCATTTGAGTTGTAGTCACGTGTTGCTTCGCATGCCCTTTTGGGATATTTGCAATTTTTCCTTGAACTTCTGATTTGTTAGTGAATGAATAAAATATTTTGAAAATTGCATTTATACCCCTATGCAGCTAGATTCACGTGCTGCGCGTGTGCTTGTTGGATAAATTGCTTCAAGGCCCTTAGACTTTTATTTCTTGTTATTTGCTAGGCGTTAGTGCTTAAAGTAATTGCAGTTTGGTCTCTGTGTATTGTTTGAATTGCAAGTCGTTTACTAATTGTAATAAATATCAAGTTAACTCCAAAAATTGCTCTAAAATTATATGGACTCCTGCTAGCATGTATTATTTATGGTGATTTTTGCTTGTTGATTCTCATGTATTTTCTATTATTAAAAATTCAAAAGCACCTTAAAAAGTCCCTGTTTGATTTTGAAAATACATAAAAATTTTATAAAAATTATTGTAGTTGCCTTTTGTTACCTTTTAACTCCTATATAATTTTTGTTGAAAATACCCTATAAAAATCTAAAATTTTACAGAATATATAAAAACTTATAAAAATCATATAAAATCATAGGAAAAATCTGAAAATAGCGGTTTCAGTTCCTGTTTGTAGATATTCTTTCTAGTTTATTTGAAAATAACTTTCAAGAATTTTGAGACATTTATTTATTTTTAATTTGCAAAACATTCATGGCCGTGCATTATTTTCTTATTTTATCACTGTTTGCTTTTTAAAAACCCACAAAAACATATGAAAATACATAGAAAAGTACTAAAAACACTATAAAATACACTAAACCCAAACATATTTTTACTTTAATTTTCTGATTAATTTTAACCCATTTGAAAAATACAAAAAGATTGTGTGTGCATATAGTTGATTTCTTCTACATTGAAAATTTTAAATTTTGAAAAAGTAAAAAACCACTGAAAAATAATAAAAATCCTTTGGTTTCTGAAATCGACTACTTAGTATATAATTGTGCTCCTTGAATTCGACCCTAGTCGCTATACCATGTTAATAAAAGTAGCGAAACCACTCGATTTAATTGTTTGATCTATTAGTGATTTATTTTCTCGTTCAAATTTGGTTGATTTGGGATAACGACACTTGCTTAATTTAATCCACCTTAATTAGCTAAACTTGTCGTTATCAGTGAGCACGATATTATAGAAGGTCGGGGGATGCTGGTTAGACTGTTGGTCCCCCATACTTCCCTGTCGGGCAGGTCCTGGGTATACCATACATCGTTCACCTCCCACACTGGGGGAGGCTCGTCATGTACTATCTCAGCTAGTGGTACATGTTGTTGGAAAGATTGGGTATAAGAGTGGTCTTCTTCTACCCATGGATGGTATTGCTCTGACATCGACTGCTTCTATACATGGTGTACATGGAAAACAGAAGCAGCAAGTGTACTCATGGAAGGTATCTTAATCTTGGATACCTTCTCTGATAATTCATCCACCTACTTTGGAAGCCTGGTTAAGATTTCAAGCTCATTCATACTCTTATCGATCTGCTCAACTACTGTCAAATTTCCTACAATAATTTCCATGGTAGGGACCAGGTCCTTTGCGATATCACCGGTAGTCTTTCCCCCCTTTGATATGAATGCAACTGAGGACTCAGTGTATGCCCTATTGGTCGTCTGTGCGCGACTAGTGTCAGCCATCTGCTCGAATACCCTCCAGATGGTATCTACCCTATGTGGTGTATAACTGCCTCTACATGTAGCGCTCATTGAACCTTGCATCTCAGGGTTGAGACCAGTGAATAAAGATTGGACCATGATGTTATCATCTAATCCATGACATGGACAATTCTATAGTATATCCTTGAATCGTTCCCAGGTATCATAGAAAGGTTCATTAGGAAGCTGGTAAAAACTTGTGATGTGTGTCCCCATCTAGTTAGTTCTACTTAAAGGGTAGAATTTCTTTAAGAACAAGTCCTTGAACTGGGCATAGGTGGTTACTATCACACCTAAATGCTTAACCCAGTAATCTAAATTATCCCCCAACGTAAATGGAAGGGTAACGAGCCTGATATAATCTTGGCTAACCCTAGGGTGATGTAGATTAGCACAGACGAGCTCACAGTCCCTCAGGAACTCATATGGTTCCTCTTTGGCATTCCCGTTGAAACGTGGCATCAAATTTAGAAAGGGCAGCTTCAACTCATATTCGATTTCTGGTTCTACAGGACTTGGGTAATTCTGCACTATGAATTGTCCCGAGTTTTATGTCGCATCCATGGGTGCGTCAACCTCTACATTCAATTGTCCCACTGAGCCCTATGTAGGGCATGCTGCTGCTCAGATGCAGCCAGCATATCATTCGGAAAGGATCATTGCGCTGATCCTCCTCCTCGTCTTTCCTTTTAGCAGGCATCTTAACTAGATTTTCTTTGTGACCTTCATCAGCAAATGGATTTGAATTAGTTGAAGCTAGTGAACTTAAATCATCCTCATTGAGGCCAAGGTCTTCCTTGGTGAGTATGGAAGAGAGGAAAGGGTTGGTCAATGGTTGACCTTCCCAAGAGTGAATGAGTCTGGACTCAAGAGAGCCATGAGTCCAGGGGAGGTCTAGGAAGTGAAAGGGCCTCTGAAGACGATCTCTTTGAAGGTTTCAATGATAAATTTACAGAGTTGAATAAAATTCCCTCTAACTAGTCATCTTTTATGTTAAGAGGATCATTTATAAATATGAATATCAAGGAGAATATATGCACTAAAGGGCATGTAAATGTGTGGAGAAAGCTCATGCAAATCAAACACAATGAAAACCCTTTGAATTCACCAATTGAACACATGAAGGATGTAAAGGTTCGGTCGAATTATCTTGTCAACTTTAGTTGGTAGTAATACAATCTTTTAGTCCATTACACATATGATGTCGCCATACACCCAGCAGGGCTGTTGTGTGCTACCAATCAATGATATGATCTGCCCGGAGTGTCAGGTTGCAATATCACACCTCAAAGGAGACACACATGCTTACACAATCAAAATGCACACTAAGGTCGAAGGTTAGCTCTTGTAGCTCCCGAGCCCACAAGAGACCTGAAGGCTTTTTTTAATTTTTTTACTAGTAGGATTCGAAGCCTGGTCCTTTAAAGTGGGAGTCGCTGCTTCTACCACTAGACCATTAGAGGGGTTCAAGAGACCTGAAGACTTGGGGGGGGGGGCAAATCCAGGGATTTGGGCTCTAACCTTAATGTTTGTGTCCTTACCCACTTTGTCTAGAGGTAAGTACATGTGTCCAATGATGGTTTTATGCACGCGTAAATCAAGTGTTTATTTTATTTTAATTTTATTGGGTAACTTGCATTAATTCAGTCCCAAATTTTGAAGTTTTGGTTATCAGTGATATTTATGTGAGCACAAAATACACTCCTATCATTCACTCCCTTTTCCTTTTAGACTTTGGTTATAAATCAAGAGTGGAATCAGAAAACAGAATACAAGCGATAAACTGTGATGTACTTAGCGTGGTTCCCAATACTCTCCATGTGTTATGCTAGACTGAATTCAAAATTGTATATTAAATGCATGCAAGTCGAAAAAGGCGCACCTAAATAGGAAGATATTAGAGAGGAAGAATCAGATTTGTATTTGAGCTAATTGTACGTGTTTATGTATGTCTTTTTAATCTTTCGAGAAAAATGTGATCAATTAATATATGTGGCCTATATTATAAGGGCCGCAAATAATTTTGATTTTGAATTTGAATGGAATTTGAATCATAATGTGCCTATCCTAAATATCCCCACTCAAATCGAGAACCACTCTCGACACAACCAAAACAAAGAAGAAAAATAATGTCTGAGTATCTGATACACATGCGAGTTCTCAAACAAGAACTGTTGCAAATGATGCAGTTACCTAAATTATAAAAAAATTAATAATTACAAAAATGAAGTAAAATCTCTTTCTTAAAAATAAATTCAATCTCCTTGGCTCTTCAACAGTCGGCTCGTTCCACGTTAGTCGACCTCTAGTGTACTCTGATAAACACGGATTTGTCGTAGTTGATTTGTGAAAATTAACATTTAATGTGAACGTTGAAGGCAGGCAATTTGAATTAATTAAAAATTGTTAAAGCAATTAATTATCCAATTAAAGCGAGCGGTCAATTGTTTTTTACTTGGGCAAGCCCAAGGTCGAATTCAGGAGGCCACTGTCTCCTTAGTTAATTATTAGGCGATCTAGAGGTTAGGTTTTCAGGGGAATAATTTTTTTGTATTTTAACATGCAAGTTAATGGATGAAATGCAAATTTGGCAAATTTCAGGAGCTAAACTGCAAATTTTGATCAAATGAACTCCAAACCCAATGAAACTTAACCAGAATGTGTATGAATTCAAAACTAGCTAATGTAATTTTTTTTTAGAAATTCCAGATACAATATAAATTAATTACGAATAAAATATGCAAACTAGGTTATTTTAAGAAAATCAATTTTAATAAATATCAAACCAATTTATTTCTTGGAAATAAAATTACCCTAGATGAGTTGATGAGAGCTATCCAGGAAAAATTCTAAACTGTACAAATAATGATTTTTCAGTCTATTAAAAATCAATTAAGGAAATCGTCATTCATTTTATTCTGACCTCGATATGCATGCAAATGACATGAAATTTGGCACAACGTAGAACACACTAAAATCTAGCCACTATGAATTTTTGAGAATTTTTAGTGTAGCAATTAATTTAATATGAACTGAATAAAATATAGTGGGTAAATTATACAATTTTCCACCAAAATAATTATATTAAATAAAACACAACTCATAAAAATAAATTCAGTATCCACAATGATAGAGCATGAGTTATTCTACATTATACAAATTTTAGAATAATAAAATGATGCTAAATAAAGGTTCAAATTAAGGTCCAAGCACAGGGGCCTAAATGACATTACATAAATAAAATTGATTAAAAACATATGATGACGGGATGTAGATGCAATTACCTAGACTCAAGGAAGGTGCCTCGCAAATTTCACACCATGTATATATGGGTCACGTGCACTCCTGGTCAGCGGGGGTATGGATGGAAATTATTAAAGATCCGAGGGGCGGCATGCAATTTTCCAATGCTTACGTATTGCGCATGTGCCTTCTGGGGGGCGGGGGCATAAGCATGAAATGTTGCATGTTGAAGGGCCTTCGTTCAATTTGACCCTTCTATCACGTGTTGCACACGTGCTTCCAGAGGTTCGGGCAGCAAAGCTGAGGTTCGGCATCCCCAAGCAGCGGCTCGGACTGCCAAGGCTGAGGCTCGTGTCTTGAGCCTACACGTGGATCGCATGGGAATCCTAAATGGCAATCAGACGGGGTTGCTCGACGGACACGGGTCGAGGGAGGGCAATGGAGCTGAGGAGCATTGATCGAGGGCGAGCTAAAGCGAGGCGGAGCGGGCCAGTTGATGGCGAGGCAGAGAAGCAGACGGGCGGTAGCCGATGAGGAGGCATCCACTAGCAAGCGGAAGAGCATGGTTGTCGAGGAAGAGAAGGGGTTGCCTCCTTCGTGGCTATCGCATGTGATGGCGAAGTGACTCACGATCGCTAGAGATGATCGTTGTGGGTTGGCAGAGCTCGATCCTCAAGCGACACATGCCCGAGGAATGATGAAAGAGCTAGATGTGAGATCCTCGGCAGAGGTGGAGCTCCTCGAGGGAGGAGGTGCTGCTCTTGGGAGGTTGGTGACTTGGTCCGGGGCAAGCGGTCGGTCTTGCCTATGGACGGGTGACGGGTGGCTGAAGGCTACATAAGGGTTGAGGTGGCCGAGGGTCGATGGCAAAGGTGATCGCCTGGAGTCTCTGGCATTGAAGCGGCGTGACTTGCGGTTGGAGGCCACTGTGAGGTGGGGTATGTGTGTGAATATGGTCGGTGGAAGGCGATGGGCGGTTGAAGAAGATGGGTCGGAGCGGAGGTGAAGGGCGATTAACGGTGAAGGTAGGGCGGCACGCAGGCACATAGCGCATGTGCGAAGAGGATGGCAGAGAAAGATGAAAAACGGAGGCAATTTGAGAGAACCAATAAACAGAGGAATAGAAGGAAACAAAGGTATAACAAGTGGAGGAAAAAGGGGAAGGAAAGAGTTACCTGGGGAAGGTTTGCTTGGGAAGGAGGTTAATCGCTCCTCCGGTCGTCGCTCAACACCTGGCAGGCGATGGAGCTCAGGTAGCGACTTGTAGTACTGCAACATGGAGCGGAGCTCCGCGGATCTCACCGAAGAAGAAAGGAGTCGTCGCTCGACCAGAATGCAATATGTTGTCACCTTATCATATCTAGGGGCTCTCCATCTCTCCTGCTTTACGGGAGATGATTTGCGAGGAGGCGATGGCGCCCCATTTATGGGTGGTTGACGGAGATCGTTAGGAGAGAAGGTAATGGAGAGGGAAAGGTGGAGTTAAGGGTTGGCGTAGGGACGATGTGGGTTGGTTGCAGGTGGAGTTAAGGGAGAAGCAGAGGATCGGCTGCGTAACCGCCTGCGCAAGGTGCGGGAACAGTTGGAGGAGAGAGAAAAGGAATAGAGAGAGGGGCGTTGGCTGACAAGGGGAGAGAGAGAGGTAGAGGGGGCGAGGGACCAGGTCAAGTGGAGGAAGGCGGAGCAGGAGAGCCACAGGAGGCAGGCCTCCTTGGGCGCCTGATGAACCTCAGTTTCATCATCTTTATTTATTATAATTAACCCCCTTGCTTAAGGTTTTGTCAATAAATCCCTATTATTGTCTAATAATTAACAGAGTCCTTAATAAATTAAAAACCACAAAAAAATGACAAAACAAAATTCGTGGTATTTTTAGACTTAAAAATACCCTCAAAAATATTTCGTGTCTTCGTTTGATCTCTTCTCTAGTTTTGGTCAACATGAAACTTGTAGATCTCGTCAAGATCTACAACTTTCATGTTTTGAGTTTTTCCAAAATCGGCCATTTAAGCCCCCAAAAATCCAAAATACTTTTGCAATAATTTGATTGGGCCACGTGGCCCGTTCTGGGGGCGCCACGTGGCCCCGCCTCTCTTATTTCAGCCGCCTGCTTCCTTGGCCGTTGGATCCTTCTCTGATCCAACGGCCCAGGCCTCTCCACGTACCCGCCTCTTCTTCCACCCTTCGATCAGACCCGCACCTTAATCTCCACCGCTCGTTGCCGCCGCTCTTCCCTCACGCCACGTGGCGGTGTGCTCACCACTGGATCACTCTCCTGATCTTTCATCACAGCCGTTCTATTAGAGATCGCGTTCCTGCCACTCGATCGTCCCCCACAAATCATCTCTACCGTTCACCAGCGCCCTTCCCATCGTATGCCACATGTCACCTTCTGGTCCTTCCGATGGCATCTTCACGCGGCCATCTCAGCCGATGCTTCCGCCTCGATCCTCATCCGCTCAATCGGCCCCCTCTTTCCATCACAGCCGTTCGTAGCCGCCTGATCCACAGCGCGCCACGTGGCACAATGGACGCCCTCCGTTCGCATCGCCCCTGATCTGATCCACGCCGCTACTTCGCGCCTTAATCCCCACCGTTGGATCTCCAGATCCAACGGTCAGGAGACCGTCGTCAACCTCCAGAACGTCTTCTTCCCCACGTTCTCCACCTCGCACAACACCTTCCCCCTTCCCATTTTCTCCACCACTCCAGTCGACCTCACATCTCGCCAACCATCTCCTGGTCTTCCCCCATCTTCACTCCATCTCGCGCATCATCCCACGTACCACGACCACCCGCCAGTCGTCCCACATCGGCCTTCGAAACCCACGTCGTCAACCATCACCTCCGCCATTTCTCTCTTCAAATACACCGGTCCCACGCTCCTTCGCCGGTGTCCACCTGTACGAGGGAAACCTCCCAGCGAGTCCCCGACCCCCGGTGACAGCGAGGGGGCGACCAGGAGCGCGAAGACGAAGGTGCGCCCCGGTGACGACCCCTGGCCATGGTAGGCCAGGCCTGCGGAGCCTCGTCTCCGCCAAGCTGCTCCCCGTAGCCGGGGGAGTCCAGCGATGACCCCGAGGTCCTCTGATGACCTCGAGCACAGGCCCCGCTCCGCCCAATCGCCAGGTAAGTTCTCTCTTCCTCCTTTGACTTTTTCTTTTTTTTCTCTGATTTAATTAGGCTCCTCCGGTCAACTTCGCCCTCCATTCACATCCTCAAAAGCTCAGCCACACTCCCCCCTTCCTCGCGACCATCTCCGACATCCTATTTCTCCTCCCAGAACCTCGTCACCCTCCGGCCACCTCCTCCGCCCTCGCGGCGGAGGAGCTCCGAGCTCCTCACCTTCTCCGCCCCCTAAGAGCTCTCACGTCACTCACTCACACATTTTTTAGGCTTCGGCTACAAGATACTAACCTTGCAGGGCTCTGTTCGCTCAATGATCGGAGATCGGCCGGAGCCGATTTCATCGAGTTAGCTCTCAGCAACCGAGCGTCGACGGGCGATACCAGAAGCTTCTGGACCTCCCCCGAGTCACCTGCTTCTCCGACGATTCTTCTTTGAGCTCGGGGGAGGTCTATTGTGATCAAGAGAGAGAGGCGGTGCAGGAGCTCCTTCGCCGGAGCTCCAATGTCGCCGCCAGCTGAAGCCCGAGGACGAAGCACAGTGGCCGTTGGATGGCCCATCCCCAGCGACCATCCAACGGCCATGATAGAGCCACGTCGACGTCTTCTGCCAGCTGTTGGATCTGTTCGATCCAACGGACCGCGATGGAGCCACGTGGCATCACCAGAACGCGCCCGAGCCTTTGTCTCCGTGCCTCCAGGTTCGGTTGCTCCGAGCCTTCACCGAGCCTGCACCGAGCTTCGAATCATCCGAGCCTGGCCGAAGCTGCATCGAACATCTGCCGAGCCTACCCTTCGTCCGAGCCTAGATAGCACGTGCATCGCACGTGTTATTCTGGGTAAATTGCAGAGAAGCCCATATCTTCTCCAGAATTGCATCATGGTCCTCTTTCACGTGCAGATCATGTGCACAGTGGGTAAATTACATTGAAACCTTCGCGGGTTTTCCAAATTGCAAAAATACCCCTGTGCGCGTGGTCAAATTACAGGGAAGGTCCCGCTACTTTGTTTATTTACTTTTTAGTCCCTCCCAGGGGCCTGTATGCAATTTTATTTTCATGTTTTCTTTCATTTATGCCCTTATCTTTGAACTTGCATATCTTGAGCTACATAGCTCCAATCGAGTTGATTTCAGTTTCGTTTTGAAGCTCTTCTCGTCCTCTACATTATGGCATGGTTAAATTTCAGATTTGATACTATGAACTGTGATGTATTATTTTATTATCTAAGTGTCTTGATCTCTTTATTTATCATGCCCACTTGTTTAATGAGGGTAGAATGCTTCTTGATGTCAACTCAGTTTAACTTGCATTTTTTTCTATGACTCAAGTGATTATTATTTTTGGGCATAACATTCTCTTTGCATGTTCATTTATTTGCATTATAAAAAATGTTTAAAAAATGTATGTTTTATGTTTTAATGCATTATCTTGTCTTATGTTGTGTCCATGCATGATTTGACCTATATGCTTTATTTCAACACTTGAGTTAAACACACTTAAATCCGATTAATACGAGAGAGGCTCGTGTCCCTGAGTTTGACCTTGGTATCTTGCCAAGTAAAATTAAATCACGATCACCTCATTTCGATTCATTATTGCATATATCTAAATGAGGTGATCGTTTTGACGACCCGAAATCGGCCCGACTACGATGATGATTCTGAGTGATAAAAACACTCTATTAAAGGGCCGATTTTTCGGTTCGTCAAATGGTGCCGTTGCCGGGGACACGGCTCATTTCTTTTATATTTTTGGTTTTTTGTGTGTTTAATTTAGTGTTCCTTTTTATAGGTCAATTAATCCCATATTGTGCATATAAAATTTTTTTTCTTTCTTATTTGATCTCTAACGATTGCTTTTGTGGCAGGGCCCTTGATGGATCAAGGAGGCGAGGAGTAGGGCGTTCCTCGCTGCGAGGAGCCGCAGGAGCATGCTTGGAGCAAAGGAGGAAAAAAAATGTGTCGCATTTTTTGTTGCATTTTATTTTTTTAATAATTCGTCTTTTACAGCGGTCTTCGATCGAAGACTCGCGTTTGTAATCGAACGATCATGGTTGTGTGGGGATCGTCCCCACTTGAGTGTCGACCTAGGATAGGCACGCGGCTCTCCGAGCTCTTTTTAATTTTTCAATTTTTTTTACGTGCTTGATCGTAGGTAGGACACACTAATTTTTATAGACGCACTTAATCTCGCATCACTTAGCTAAAATTAATGAAGAACAATCACCGCTAATAGATGCATGATTAGGTGCGGCTTTTTCGACTTGCATACATGATGGACTTGAGTTTTCAAAACGGCCTCAGTTTCTTCACGGCTTTTATCGTCAAATCACTGCATGATTTCTCGCTTAGCCTAGATCGCGTTTTTCTTCATCGAATACATGTTTTTCACGGTTTTCACTTCCTAGATTGATCACCTAGGATTAATGGAAAATGGAATGAACGGTAGACGATGATTTTCTGATTGATGTGCTAACCTTAATTCAGTGATAATTTAAAATAAAATTGGGACTGTTAATTGCAAGTCAACCAAAAAAATGGAGTAAAATTCAGTTTTGGGAGAGCAACACCCGCGCATACGCCTTGATTTTCAATTCACATTTTCTTCGCGTAATTATTTAACGTTTTATCACCAATAAAACAGACAAGATAATTAACCAACCTTGGTTGGTTTCATGTGTGAGTTGGTGAAACTAAGGGTTTGCTTGCTTGAATTGAGCCTTTGTTGCGACACACACCCTAGAACCTTAGTCCCTCCATTTTCATCTCCGAAGATTCAACCGCTCATTGTGTAGATTCATTCCTCTTCTCTGTTCATCTTGGGTCCCTTCCAACATCAATTTCCATCTTTATACTTAGGCTAATCTCAGCCTAAGTATAGGGGGGACCCGAGTCCCCGTGATTTTCTCTACTCTTCCTTTCTTGCCTTTATACTTAGGTTATTTCTAACCTAAGTATAGGGGGAGCCCCTCTTAGCTCCCGGATATTCTTCTATATTTAAATGGACCTATGTACTTGTAACATCTAGTGCTATGAGGACATAACAAAGTTTAAGTATAGGGGGGTATACCGTATATACCGTATATTTACTTTAGCTATAATCTGAAAAATTTGAAAAATTAAAAACTTTTTGGCTAAGGTAAAAATCATTGGACTAAGAGAACTCAAAGGATTTCGGGTTTTTCGATATTATGTTACACTATTTTATAGAAATATTTTCGAAAATGATTTTTGAAAATGTTTTGAAAACTTTTTATTTTTGTGTGACATGGTTTTGAAAAAATTGCCTTCTCTTTTCAAGGAAAGATTGAGTCTAACTTGTGTTTTAACTTTATTAAAATCCATAAAAATCAGAAAACTCCTAAAAAAAAACCTTTAAGAGTCATTGGTGACTACTAAACCCAATTAAGTCAGCCGCATTCAGTGAGGGTTCGCCCTTAGCAGATTGGATGGTTTAGAGGACATCGCGCAAGGCCCCGTCCTCAAGCAACGGGCTTCGGCCTGTACTTACATCCATACTGGCTGAATCGCGGATGCTCAATTGAGCTTAGGAAGTTCTAATATCTCTTGAAGTTAAAAAAAAAATCTTGAAGAAGTTGGATTAGTCCTCTACACTTTCACTTTCACCCAGGATCTGAATTGGTCAAGGAAACTTAGCTTTTAGAAGTCTTTGATATTTTAGGTTAACCAGCCTTAGCCATCAGGGTCTTAGACTTAATCATCCACATTCCCCTAAGTTTCTAGATCTGCATGCTATATTCCATGCTTAGTCTCAGACAGAAAGAATATGATCAGCACATCACATGCACGACTGCGGTTTTCGATGAGATGAGTTGATTTTTCACCCGAGGGATTGGGATGAGGAAGTCGAGTTTGGATTTGATCTAATGATGCTCGAGGATGGGATAAAATCTTTGGAGGCTTCATGAAACCTGAGTGTCAGCAATATTAGCCAGTATGAGAACTTGATTCTTATACTAATCTCTTGACATTAACCTAAGTGCCTGGGTGTGAAAAATAAATAAAATGTTGATCAGTGTGCGCCAACTCTTGGTAAAAGCAGTGGAGCTAGCCACAAATTTTACAAGTCAATTCAAAGAAAAGCTCTCATTCCACCAAAGTCAAATATCAAAGAGCTTCCACCAAAGGCGAGCGCTCCCAAACTTTTCAAAGTGTCCACTTGGACCACCGCTATTAGGACCAGGAGTCGGGCTTGCACCAAAAAAGGGCTCTGCATCGTAAATGCTACAAGTCTGGGTGTCGAAGGTACGATAGGTACTCAAAAGAGACACACCCCGGTGTACTCCCAGGAAAACAAGTGCAGACGGCTCCAACTTCTCTTGACGGACGCACTGATCAACACCAAAAAAATGTGTTGCGTAAAAAGGCACTAGAGAGAATCCTTGTTCCAATGAGAGGGAGAGAAGAATTGACACAATCCCATGCCCTCCATTCATGGCATGCCATCTACACTTTCTAAGTCTGACAACTAAAGAGACGGTGGACTGAATGCAAGATTTGATTTATTCCCTAGTGCTGAGGATTGGGTCCTTAGGAGATTTTCTCGAACCAAGATTTTGGGTGACAAATTGACTCTACTCTCAGAATTGCAGTCAACACTAAACTTCATATCCTTTAGTTTATATGTATATCAGAGAGAGTCTAGAGAAATAGAGGAATTGGAAGCCTCTTGATTAAGGCTGGGTTGAACTCTAGAATTTTGGATCTCTGAAGCCGAGTCGACTTGATCAGATTGGATCCTGTATTCACATGCACAAGGGGGTTAATCCAACTTAGTCATTCTTTTAGATGCTCGAGGACGAGCATAGTTTAAGTATAGGGGGGTGATGAACCTCAGTTTCATCATCTTTATTTATTATAATTAACCCCCTTGCTTAAGGTTTTGTCAATAAATCCCTGTTATTGTCTAATAATTAACAGAGTCCTTAATAAATTAAAAACCACAAAAAAATGACAAAACAAAATTCGTGGTATTTTTAGACTTAAAAATACCCTCAAAAATATTTCGTGTCTTCGTTTGATCTCTTCTCTAGTTTTGGTCAACATGAAACTTGTAGATCTCGTCAAGATCTACAACTTTCATGTTTTGAGTTTTTCCAAAATCGGCCATTTAAGCCCCCAAAAATCCAAAATACTTTTGCAATAATTTGATTGGGCCACGTGGCCCCGCCTCTCTTATTTCAGCCGCCTGCTTCCTTGGCCGTTGGATCCTTCTCTGATCCAACGGCCCAGGCCTCTCCGCGTACCCGCCTCTTCTTCCACCCTTCGATCAGACCCGCACCTTAATCTCCACCGCTCGTTGCCGCCGCTCTTCCCTCACGCCACGTGGCGGTGTGCTCACCACTGGATCACTCTCCTGATCTTTCATCACAGCCGTTCTATTAGAGATCGTGTTCCTGCCACTCGATCGTCCCCCACAAATCATCTCTACCATTCACCAGCGCCCTTCCCATCGTATGCCACGTGTCACCTTCTGGTCCTTCCGATGGCATCTTCACCCGGCCATCTCAGCCGATGCTTCCGCCTCGATCCTCATCCGCTCGATCGGCCCCCTCTTTCCATCACAGCCGTTCGTAGCCGCCTGATCCACAGCGCGCCACGTGGCACAACGGACGCCCTCCGTTCGCATCGCCCCTGATCTGATCCACGCCGCTACTTCGCGCCTTAATCCCCACTGTTGGATCTCCAGATCCAACGGTCAGGAGACCGTCGTCAACCTCCAGAACTTCTTCTTACCCACGTTCTCCACCTCGCACAACACCTTCCCCCTTCCCATTTTCTCCACCACTCCAGTCGACCTCACATCTCGCCAACCATCTCCTGGTCTTCCCCCATCTTCACTCCATCTCGCGCATCATCCCACGTACCACGACCACCCGCCAGTCGTCCCACATCGGCCTTCGAAACCCACGTCGTCAACCATCACCTCCGCCATTTCTCTCTTCAAATACACCGGTCCCACGCTCCTTCGCCGGTGTCCACCTGTACGAGGGAAACCTCCCAGCGAGTCCCCGCCCCCCGGTGACAGCGAGGGGGCGGCCAGGAGCGCGAAGACGAAGGTACACCCCGGTGACGACCCCTGGCCATGGTAGGCCAGGCCTGCGGAGCCTCGTCTCCGCCAAGCTGCTCCCCATAGCCGGGGGAGTCCACCGATGACCCCGAGGTCCTCCGATGACCTCGAGCACAGGCCCCGCTCCGCCCAATCGCCAGGTAAGTTCTCTCTTCCTCCTTTGACTTTTTCTTTTTTTTCTCTGATTTAATTAGGCTCCTCCGGTCAACTTCGCCCTCGATTCACATCCTCAAAAGCTCAGCCACACTCCCCCCTTCCTCGCGACCATCTCCGACATCCTATTTCTCCTCCCAGAACCTCGTCACCCTCCGGCCACCTCCTCCGCCCTCGCGGCGGAGGAGCTCCGAGCTCCTCACCTTCTCCGCCCCCTAAGAGCTCTCACGTCACTCACTCACACATTTTTTAGGCTTCGGCTACAAGATACTAACCTTGCAGGGCTCTGTTCGCTCAATGATCGGAGATCGGTCGGAGCCGATTTCATCGAGTTAGCTCTCAGCAGCCGAGTGTCGACGGGCGATACCAGAAGCTTCTGGACCTCCCCCGAGTCACCTGCTTCTCCGACGATGCTTCTTTGAGCTCGGGGGAGGTCTATTGTGATCAAGAGAGAGAGGCGGAGCAGGAGCTCCTTCGCCGGAGCTCCAATGTCGCCGCCATCTGAAGCCCGAGGACGAAGCACAGTGGCCGTTGGATGGCCCATGCCCAGCGACCATCCAACGGCCATGATAGAGCCACGTCGACGTCTTCTGCCAGCTGTTGGATCTGTTCGATCCAACGGACCGCGATGGAGCCACGTGGCATTACCAGAACGCGAACGAGCCTTTGTCTCCGTGCCTCCAGGTTCGGTTGCTCCGAGCCTTCACCGAGCCTGCACCGAGCTTCGAATCATCCGAGCCTGGCCGAAGCTGCATCGAACCTCTGCCGAGCCTACCCTTCGTCCGAGCCTAGATAGCACGTGCATCGCACGTGCTATTCTGGGTAAATTGCAGAGAAGCCCATATCTTCTCCAGAATTGCATCATGGTCCTCTTTCACGTGCAGATCATGTGCACAGTGGGTAAATTACATTGAAACCCTCACGGGTTTTCCAAATTGCAAAAATACCCCTGTGCGCGTGGTCAAATTACAGGGAAGGTCCCGCTACTTTGTTTATTTACTTTTTAGTCCCTCCCAGGGGCCTGTATGCAATTTTATTTTCATGTTTTCTTTCATTTATGCCCTTATCTTTGAACTTGCATATCTTGAGCTACATAGCTCCAATCGAGTTGATTTCAGTTTCGTTTTGAAGCTCTTCTCATCCTCTACATTATGGCATGGTTAAATTTCAGATTTGATACTATGAACTATGATGTATTATTTTATTATCTAAGTGTCTTGATCTCTTTATTTATCATGCCCACTTGTTTAATGAGGGTAGAATGCTTCTTGATGTTAACTCAGTTTAACTTGCATTTTTTTTCTATGACTCAAGTGATTATTATTTTTGGGCATAACATTCGCTTTGCATGTTCATTTATTTGCATTATAAAAA
The DNA here is from genome assembly GCA_037367405.1 of Ottelia alismoides. Lineage (NCBI taxonomy): Eukaryota > Viridiplantae > Streptophyta > Magnoliopsida > Alismatales > Hydrocharitaceae > Ottelia > Ottelia alismoides. Next base: position 101,956 of record JAZKJV010005015.1, read on the forward strand.
ATGTTTAAAAAATGTATGTTTTATGTTTTAATGCATTATCTTGTCTTATGTTGTGTCCATGCATGATTTGACCTATATGCTTTATTTCAACACTTGAGTTAAACACACTTAAATCCGATTAATACGAGAGAGGCTCGTGTCCCTGAGTTCGACCTTGGTATCTTGCCAAGTAAAATTAAATCACGATCACCTCATTTCGATTCATTATTGCATATATCTAAATGAGGTGATCGCTTTGACGACCCGAAATCGGCCCGACTACGATGATGATTCTGAGTGATAAAAACACTCTATTAAAGGGCCGATTTTTCGGTTCGTCAGCGCCCGTGCGGAGGAGGGAGGAGAGGGGACCATCACGTGCATTGCATGTGATGGTCTATGAGTAGGAAATGCCATGTGGCATGTGCAGGAGCGGCCACGTGGGTGAAAAAAATAAAAATTAATTAAATTAAATTTAAAAATAATAATAAATAAAATGATCAAAATATATAACAATAATAGATAAATAAATAAGTAAAGTAAAAAATAAAGATAAAATAAATAAGTAAATAATAATAATAAATACTTAAAAGAATAAATAAATATAAATCAAATAAAAAGAAATAAATAAAATAAAAAAGGGGTGGCACGTGGCAGCTCAATAAAATTAGAGAAAACTTGAAAGAAATATTTACAATTTAATCTATTTTTTTAGATTTTAAAAAATTAAGAAAATAAAAAGACAAAATAAGTAACTAAATGGGACATATGTAAAATATACAAAGGGGCCCAAAATCCAAGTTTCACATACGAACTCCGATTCTTTTGAATTTGGTCTTGTTTTGAAGGTAATTGAATGTATTAATTCAAAAGTGAGTAGGAGTCCATAGGAGATTGTATGAGAGAGATATTTGCATTTTAAGGTTCTTAGTCTCAAACTAGGATTAGGGTTTTATTAGTCAATTTTACAAGTTAGTATTTTTTATATTTTTCATTTATTAGTGTTAGTAATATATACACTATAGAGTTGATTTTATTCAATTCTGAGCTAGTAAAAATAAATAAAAATAGAGAAAATATGGTAATTTACAAATGATATTTACATGTGAATTTGGATTCTTATTTAATGTAAAGATGCATGCTAAAATGCCGACATTAATCTAAATGCATGAAAGAAAAAAATGCAAAACAAAAGGATAAATGCAGCTATTTACTCGAGAACAAAGCTCTATTTTCAACTTTTAAAGTGATGAATCACAGATTCATCAAACCCCCTATACTTAAACCTTGCCCGTCCCCGAGCAACTAAAATGAAATGCAAAAGTGAAATGATTTTGGGTTCCATACCAAGGTCGTGAACAAAAGGTGGAAATGGATCTCGACTCGACCTTTTGATTAATAATGTGGCAGAACAGAATTGAATTTAAGATCTAATAGTCTTTTGGTTCCACAAGTCTCTATTCATGTCCCTTCAACAGTCAGGTCAGAACAAATCCTCATACGTAATTCTGATAACTATGAATATTACTTGTACTGTGTAAGTGAAATATAGCTCTCCACATCAAAAATGACAAAGAAACAACTTCCTCTAACAGGGTAACTCTAATTCCCCAGTCTAGCAACTCTTTCCTTGAGGAGAGAGGTATTCCCTTCTAAGTTCAAGTACAACCGACTCAAGAAGAGGGGATAGAGAAGAGAATGGATTGTGACCAGTGTAGTCACATATCCATGGAGCTTGACTAGTGTAGCCAAGTCTCCAGTTGCAGGCTTCCATGGTATGAGTCTTTGAAGCATATGCCTTGCTTATTTGACTATACATATACACACTCCGGCACGCATTTATTTTCAATCAGGGATGCCCTCTTTTTTGGAGCCCTTTCTTTTTCTTTTCTTTTTTTTGAACTAAACATAAGGAGTTTTTCTTCTTAAGCCAGTAGACTATCCCTCTTTTGAAGCTTTATTGCAACCCACAGCATCTTGTCGTTAGACATCGTCACCACTAGACTAGGTTGAGATGCACTACCCTCTCTAGAGGAGAACGGATGTTTCCACCCTTATGCTACTTCAAGCCAAAGGATTCTACCTCCTCACCACCTCATTAATGAAGAGCTATGTGCATGGTGCTTGTCCAAGTTAGGTCACTGTCTAAAAGAATCATGTATGTGCATGAAATATTCTACTTAGACCAATCAAGATGACATGTGAACGTAATCTTATGGACTAAAAGAATTAAGTCTTTTGACCTGAAAAATCTTAGATCTAGTTCCTATAAGGTTCGTATGAAATTAGGTAGATTAAGGTCAAATCAAATCCATCCTCGACTTCTATTCATAACTCGGTTCAGAACCCGCTAACTTTTCACTTTGCATATGCTAGATATAAAACTGAAATGTAGATGACATGTAAAGTAGATGAATGAAGTGCAAGATATTTTTATTTGTGAATGCAAGGATGATATGCAAGAGTAAATAAGAAGCCTTTTTTTAAGTTTTTTTCATATATATATATATAGGAGTGATCCTATGAGATGAGATTTTGTGAGATGGTGAGATGGACATTCTGGACCACAAGTTGTTGTATTCTCTCTCCTGCCTTTCTCTCTCCTGGTTGGAACTAGTGGTCCAGAATGCTCCATCTCACCATCTCACTAAAATTCCATCTCATAGGATCGCCCCTATATATATATATGGTATACCTCCTAATTTACAACAAATTTTACAAAAGTATTATTTACAAGAATTGTACAAATTTATACACATTTTATATACAATATACATATTATACATGTATTTTACAAAAAGTTTTTTTTACCAAATTTTACCCATCGCGTAATTATTGCATACTATACACAAAAATGCGCAAAAGTATGAGCTATGGATAGTATATATGTAATACATACACGCCCCACATACTTAGCATGTGCTATGTCCTCAGAGCGTGAGAAGTGATAAAAGACATAGCTTGTGCTAAGCGTAGGAGAGTTAAAATAACATAAAGTATAGAAATCGATCCGCCCCCCCAATACTTAGGATCTGGTCATCCTAAGTGTAGAAGAAGAGCAAAAATGGGGTGGACGAGGTCAAAAGGAGAAATGGATGAGTATATACACATGGCAGGCATCGGTCTCCCTTATACTTCGGCTCTGGTCATCCTGAATCAAGGACAGGAGTGAGTGTGAGAACCAATGCGATCTGGAGAATATAAAGAGAAGGAGAATGTCAAAAAGTGAAAGAATCTTCGAAGTTGCTGAATCTGGATCCTGCATCTTCATGAAGAGTAATATGATGCATCTGCTCTGTGCTCACTCTGCATAAAGTTGATGACTGATGAATCCATGATTCTCACTCTTTATTCTTTTATTTTAGCTCTTCTTCTTGGCAAAACATCCTGTAAATTCCTGTAAATACAATAACTTAGCATTTTGCATGCTCTTGTTAATATTGCATAATTAGCATGTTTTTGTCTAAACAAAAGAATAAAGGAAAAGAAAAAGAAAAAGAATACAGAGTGACTCAAACCACAAAAGAAGGTCAAGCCTTGACCTGATCGCAAGAGAAAATAAGTAGAGAGAGATAGAGTTCACTATGTGTTGTACATATTATCTATACTTGTACATATTATTTATATATTTATTTTTAACAAAAAAAATTAAATTATTCTTTTTACACCATTTTATATAGTTTTATTAATAATATAAAAATAAAATAAAAAGAAAAAGAAAACCCTCAGTCACTTGTACAAAATTCACATGTATATATTACATTCATTATTTATTATATAATCTTAAATAATTCGTAAAAATAAAATAAAAATATCTTATACTCCTAAAATTATGTTAATATAAACTACATATAAAACAAGGGTACTTGCATACAAATAATAAAATAACAATATTTCTACATAATACATAGGTCAACTACACATGTATATAATATTATATATTGTATATACACTAATTTATATTTTTATAAAAAAATTAAAAATCAAAGAAAAATACTTTGAAAAATAATAAACATTTTTTATTTTATACATTTTTATTTTAAATTCATTTGCTATTTTTATTGAATTTCCAATTATTTTGTACATTCCGAATTTCTGATTGGTCCACGTCAGACCGTTGACCTCAATCAACAGTCTCTTCCAGCCGGGTCGGGTTGTCTGACCTCTCGCCGGAGCCTATTCTCTGCTTTTTCGTGCCCAACTCCGACCATCTCTTGCCCCGATTCTTCGCCCGAGCCTTCTCTTAGGATCTATGACCCTCGAGGATCCTTAGGAAGGCGTGGATCTTCTTACGGTTGTGCGCACTCTCTCGATCTTTCCAACCGATGGAGAATCCTAGACTCTCGTCCGCCTCCACTGTCTGAGAGCTCACCCCTCGCGCCCCCATTCACTCCTAGCCAATCGTTGAAGTGCCATCCATCAGAGGAGCATCTCATGACCGTTGGGAGCCAGCTGGAGGCTTATAGCTCGACGTGGCCAGACCTCTCCGCCGCGCGAAGCCTCTCTCGCCCGCCACAGCAGATCGATGCCACAACATATCCGTTCACCATCTCCTAAAGCTCAGGGGCTCCTCCGAACCTTCAGGTACTGCTTTCATCCACCATAGTCCCCGGTTCACTCCGATCTTTCCATTTCGCATCACCACCATTCGTTGGCTCCGACCACCAGGTCTGGAGCTCATGACCTAAATATCTTCGTTCGAATTGACTTGCCAAACCACCCCACACCTCCTCACGCAGCCTAACCTCCCTAAGGCTCGACCATCAGGTCGAGATTAGGTTGTATCTCCATCCCCCCCCCCCCCATTCGCTTGAGATGCAAAGCTTCGCCCCCTCACGTGTCGCTTCTCCTGTTATGCAATAATGTGGGTTGGAGCTTCATCCCGAGTACCTCTATCTCTTGCAGGTACCGGCGTGCGCAAAGGTACCATTCTGAGATGCCCGATGCCCCGTCGGAGTAGCTCCAAGTGGAGTCCCTCCGATCATCTCATCTTACCGTTCACTTTCCCATCCGAGCCACACTCTCGACGCGGAGTCGTTGAGCGACTGTGCTGGACCTTTCAGGAGCCTCATCAGGAGAGTGGATTTCCTTCCACGCCCAGTTGAAGTTCATCCGTGCCTTGTTCTTCCAGCCATAGTCTCCACCATTCGATCTGGAGGAGCCCCAGTTTTGATCTGAGCCATCCTTTAGTGTCCAATTCTGACGCTTGGATCAGAGCTAGGCCCCTCATCTGAGCTGCCCGACATCAACACCTAAAGATTGTTGGATCAGCTTTGCTGAAGCCATCTGACACGACGTCCCCGACCGGATCTGAGACCGTCAGATGCTTTCCAAGGATTGATCAGAACCGTCAGAAGCCCCATGCACCACGCACGTGCCCCAAGGGGTATATTTCCAACTTACCCTGCATGTTTCTCTATTTTGCTTTAGTCTATAAAATAAATGTTGTTGTTAAGACATTTTGCAATTTGGACCTCACATGTTTAGCTATTTGCATTTTAGTCCCTCTCATTCTATAGCACGTGTATGTCCATGTGACTCTTGGGTTATTTGCATTATTTGCCCTCCACTTTATATTTTTAATGAATTGAATGGCATGTTTTTACTATTTGCATTTATACCCATGTGAGTCTGGATCACATGTATAGCATGTGCTTGATTTGGATTTTTACAGATACGGCTCTAGATTTTTAAAAGGTATTATTGTTCGGCCTAGAAACTTATTTTATTTGCAAAAGGTCCATGTGAACTGTGCCTAATTACATGATGTATTTTGGACTTAATAAATAGCATATTAATTCAAAAAATCCCCTAAAAATTACCATTAGCTCCTGTTGGTTTGTAATATTTTTGGTGATTTTATTGGATTAATTTCATTGCATTTTATATTTTTAAATATTCAAAAAACCCCTAAAAATGTCCTGTCTAAATTAAAAAAATCATAAAATTTTGAAAAAATAATTTAAAAATTCTATAAAAATTATTGTAGTTGCCTTTTTGTGTGTTTTATTTACTGTAGTAATTTTGTTTGAAAACCTTTATAAAAATCCTCAAATTACAAAACACCTAAATTATAAAAATCCTATAAAATCAAAGAAAATCCAAAAATTGCAATTTCTATTCCTGTTTGTAGGTTTTTATTTGTATTTTATTATAAAGTTGCTATCCAGGACTTTAGGGTATTTTTAATCATTTTAACTTGCAATTTAGTCCAGGCTATGCACAGTTTGCATTTTTGAGTACTTTTTTTTATTTTTATAAATTATAAAAACATATGAAAAACCTTAAAATTTATCAAAAATATTTTAAAACCTCACAAATCCAAAAACATTTTTATCTTAATTTTCTGAGTGTTTTAGCCTTCTAGAAAAATCCAAAAAGATTGTTGTGCTTGTTTACTTTTATTTTTGTTGATTTTGTTCTCTTATTAAAAGATAAAAAATTGCAAAATTGAAAACTACTAAAAATGTTTTATTTTATTTCTGAAATTTGACTACTTCGTAGGATTTTCGTGCTCCTTGTGTTCGACCCAAGGGGCTATACTAGGTAAATAAAATAGCAAATCGCTTACATTTTGTGATTGATTGATCTTTCTGAGTGGTTATGTTTTCTTGTTGATTTCACCTTGTGATTCGGGTCACAACGACCCTTGATATTACTTATCCCGAGTTGCCTGACGGGTCATCAGAATGGCGATGTTGCCGGGGAGCATGACTTAGTAGTCCTATTTCATTTTTTGCCCATTTTTGTATCTATTTGATATAAATGTTTATGACATCTTATATATTTCACTTTTTGTGCGAGGAACCGCCCGAGGGATGCTTCAGCTTTCTGTTGGAGGAGACAACACCTGAGGTGGAGCAGAGGAGTAGGAGGACTTAGTCGTATTAGATAGATAGTTTATTTTTAGTAGTATGATTATTGTTCTAATAATTGTGGACTCAAAGACTCTCTTTGGACATTTAGACACATCGGAGTCTATTTCGCTGAGTACTGGTGTACTCGAGGGACCTCACTGTGATTTTCGTATTTTGTTTTTATCGCCTTTTGTTTTCTTTTGATTCACGAAGTTTTAGCCCTTAGATTTAGGACTTTTGTTGATTGTGATAAGATTATCTAAGATCCCACACTTGATTTCTTATATATTCTTATAGATTATAGATCGTAATTGGACCTAGCTAATAATCAATAATAAAAAGCTAACATAATCGATTGAGAGGCCATGCGTCACTAGAGGTCGTATACAGCGTTGGCAGGATCGGTTGTGGCGGACACCGATCGACATCTGAGACCGGACTCAGGACTCTCTTCTGATTAGTTAGCTATTTATTCTTCACGATTAATAGAAGTAGCTCATCTAAGGCTGATTTCTTCGTGCATCATTTAGATAGTTTACTTTCTGTCTTTCAATTATGCACAGATCACCATGCATGTTGAGTACTGGAGTCAGGTACGTATTTCTATCTCTACATGCATCATATTGTTTGATCATGCATCGGCTTTTTCGACTTCCTCCTCCTGTTTTATTGGACATAAAATAACCAATGAAATCAAAAAATCATTAGGTGTTGCTTTTATTTCAGAAAATACCTAAAAATTGATAAAAAAAAAATAAAATTGGGATGGCTAATGCAAACCTGATCCTAAAATACACTAAACTCAAAAAACTTATTTTGGGGAGAGTCACCCCCCTCATTAATTGATTTATCTGCACCGAGAGAGTGACGCACATACTATGCTAGAGCTGCATCCAAACTCCTTTCAGACTACTGGGCTTGTAGCTAATTGTTCTCCAATGAGGATTTCACTGGGTAGATGGTAATTGGTCTAGGACTTCCTTAGCAGATTGGGCAGATCAGGTAGCCGGTAAACGGTCCACACCCATACTGGCTGGGAAAATTAGTTGCGAGATTTGGGCCAGTCTCCTGAGAGCACTAGATTCCCAACAGCTCGCTTAATCACTCTGATATCTTAATTTGTTAACTAAATAAAATTTGACTAGATTAACGATCGACCTTTCACGGTCATCAGCTCAAGTATGGAGTAGGTGAAGAAGGGGGTTTTCTTCTCATCTTGTTTGTATCCAGATCTCATCTTCATAAATCCCCACATGACGATGATGGGAAGGAGGCCCCTTAGGCTGCCTTTGACAGCACCGCTTTCGAGCACTCCTTTCCATTCATCTCGGGCAGCTTCAGAGAACCCATACCAGCTCTGAACCTGAGTTCGCTACCACCTTGTTCCCCCTCGACCACCCTTATTCCAGTCCTAAGGTGCTAGAGCAGAGGCCAGCACAGTTATATGTCCATTTCATAGCACCTGAGTTGGGGTTTTTTGCCTTTGTAGAGACCCAAGAGATGGTTTGCAGTGAGGGATGCACCGATGAGCAATCGTGGGGATCAACATGTGTACTTTACCAGGCCGCCATCAACAGCACACTCTTAGCCTCCTTGGAGATGATGCAGCGCCGGATTAAAGACCAGGGATCATTTATGACAGAGGTGTGATGTGAGATGACAGAGATGCAAGCCGACAGAGGAGAGCAGCAGAGACCAGTCGGTGGAGAGATACTAGTAGCTAGAGGAGCTGGACAACCCGAGGAGTCACAGGAGCCAGCCAGACAACCATGGACGATGAGACAATTGCACAGCCCAGGTGCAACTCTCATCCACCATTGGATTCAGCTTCCGGAGATCCTGGGCAATTTCGAGCTTCGCCCTCAAACTATTCAGTTACTGCCCAAGTTCCTTGGGCTAGCCACTGAGGAGCCATACCTCCATCTCCAAGAGTTTGAGATGATCTGCAGTACGGTCCACGACAGATTCGTGGACGAGGACATGATTAAGATGTTCGTCTTTCCATTCTCCTTAGTTGACAGAGTAGTTGATGAATCCCTAATCATCACTCTTTATTCTTTTATTTTAGCTAATTATCTTGGCAAAGAATCATATAAATAGATATAAATACAATAAGTTAGCATTTAGCATGCATGTGTTAAAGATACATATTTAGCATGTATTTGTGCAAAAATAAAAGAATAAAGGAAAAGAAAAAGGAAGGAGGTATTTAGAATAAATATAGAGTGACCTGAACCCCAAGAGAAGGTCAAGCATTGACCTGATCGTCAAATAAAACAAGTAGAGAGAGAGATAAGGCCTACTTTATATTGTACATATCATGTGTGTAAATAAATAATTATTTTTGATAAAATAAAAATAAAATATTCTTTTTACCTCCTTGTATATATTACTGAAAATAAAATAAAAATCAGAAAAATAAAATAAAAATAAAATCCTCTCTCCCTTGTATAAAATACAAGTATATATGCTTTCTTCTCTATTTATTGCATACCTGTAAATAAATAATAAAAACAAAATAAAAATTATTTTAAACTCCAAAAATTAGGTCGTAAATAAATAAAATAGAAAATTAGAGGTATTCATGCAAAAATAACAAAATAAAAATAATTGTATAAAATACATAGGTATATTATACATGTATATAATACACTATATTGTATATAGATTAATTTATTTTTCAAAAAAATAAATACAAATCACAGAAAAATAGTTTGAAAAATAACAAACATTTTTTACTTTATACACTTTTTTATTTAAAATCATTTATTATTTTTTATTTAATTTGTAAGTATTTTGTATATTCGATTTTTCTAATTGGTCCACGTCACGTTGTTGACCTGGGTCAACGTCCTCTTCCAGGGCTTGACCCGACCCGATCTCATCGTCGGACCTTTTTCTTCGAATTTCCCTGGTCGGGTCACGCAACCCCTCACCCTGATTCTTCGCCCGTGGTCTCTCCTTGGATCCAAGACCCTCGCAGATCCCTAGGAAGGCACGGATCTTCCTTGGGTTGTGTGCCCCTACCCGATTCTTCCAGCCTCCTGGGAACCCTATAATGTCTCTCATCTGCCTCCTAAGAGCGGCAGCTCGTACCTCACCCCCATTTCAAACCCCAGCTACCTCCAACTGAGTGACAGCTACTCGGAGAACCCTTCGGAGCTCGGTTTGGTGCGGTAGAGACGACGCTCACCCTTCGTGGCTGGAGATCCGCCGCTAGCAGCCTCCCCTGCCTTCTGCATCAAGTTTGAGTCCATTACCCCGTCAGCCATCTTCGTCTGAAGCTCAGGAGCACTCCCAGATCTTCAGGTATCCCTCATATCCTCTCCATTTCCCATTTCGTTCCAATCTTTCCATTTATCGCCGCCGCATTCCTATATGCTCCAACTAGCTGGTCGGAGCCTCGATTTCCCATCCAGCTGTTTAGATCGACCCGCAGACACACCTTCCATCTTGCACCGCAATCTGATCACCCGTAGCCTCGATCTTCAGGTCGAGATTAGGGTCGATATCTCCTCTATCACCTCCGCCGGAGATCTAGTGGCACCCCCCTCCGCTTCTTTGGTTTTTATCAATAACCTGAACCGGAGCACTGCCCCGAGTCCTAGCTTTCCTTTGCAGGTATTAGCACGCGCTGGGAGTCCCCATTTCACCCATCCTAGGTTATCTGGAGCAGCTCCAGGCCATCTTCACCATCGCGTGCATCCGGCTGGTGGCTCCTCCATCGAACATGTCTAGTGGATGCGGAGGACCTCCACGATCATTCCCGAGCCTCCCGATCGATCATCAGAGCTGAGGATCACCTCCTTGGCTCTGGCAAAGTTCATCCTGCTCATGTTCTTCCAGGCATCCTCAGCACTGTTGGATCGTCCATTCTTCTCCAGATCGAATCCACGTTGCCGACAACTGTAGCTTTTGAGTCGTTGATCTGCCACCTCTTGACACATCTGCGTCGCGCGTAGGCGGCATCCCCTGAGCATCAGATCAGATCTGACATCGCAGAAGATCAGAGCCGCACGTCCACGTTCAGCCAGCAGCCTCCACATGTCCCTCACGTGCACCGCACCGCCTGCAAGGGTATATTGCATTATTTACCCTGCACTTTTTATGCTTTATTTTCTCGTTTGTTAAATAAAAATGTAGTTTAAACTATTTGCAATTTAGTCACTAAGGTTTCTAGTATTTGCACTTTAGTCCTTCCTATCTGAAAACACGTGCTTGCTCACGTGCCCTGTGGTGTTTTTGCACATTTTATCTTGTAGTTTCTGCTGGTTATTGATTGAATGAAATGTTCTCTAGAATTGCAATTATGCCCCTGTGAACGATTCATTGAGCATGTGCATTATTTTCTAGGAATTTTGCATTGATACCCTTGGACTTTTTATGTGTCTTATGATCGAGTCTGGAAACCTAAAATATTTGCAAATAGGTCCCTACAACCTGTGTGCTTTATTTTTATTCAAATAATTATAAATTCTATTCCAAAGATTCTCCAAAAATTACCATTAGCTCCTGCTAATGTGTAACATTTTTGGTATTTTTTGTGATGCAATTTGATTTTATTTGATATTTTATAAAAATAAAAAACCCTTAAAAAGTGTATGTCTATTTTAGAAAAACCATAAAATTTTCCCTAAAAATTATATAAAAATTCTTAATTGCTTATTTTGGTTTCTTTTAACTTCAGTACCATTTTTGTTCCATTATCTCTTATAAAACTCATAAAAATCACAAAAGACTAAATCTTATAAAAGTCATTAAAAATTCCACAAAAATAAAAAATGAGTTTTCAATTTCTGTAGTTAGATATTGTCATCTATTTTAACATAAAATTGCAACGAGTACATTTGGGCCACTTTAGATATTTTAAAGTTGTCTTCTAGTCTAGGATGTATACTATTTTAATATTTTGTCTTTATTTCATTTTTATAAAACTATATAAAAATATAAAAATCCCACAAAATCACCAAAAACAGTTGCATGTTTTAAAAATACAAAAATATTTTTATTTGAATTTTTGAGCCTTTTTAGCCTTAATAAGAATTGTTGTAGTGTGAGTTCCTTCATATTTTTATTCTGTTTCTTATTAGAAAATAAAAAATGCAAATTAAAAATAAAAAAATGCTTGTTCTTCTCTGATTTCTCAACTACTTCGTAGGCTTATCTCGTGCTCCTTGTGTTCGACCTTGGTCACTATACCAGGTTAAATAAATAGCGGAGATCACTTCTTTGGATTTTCGTGCTTGATTGTTTTTACTTGTGGTCTTATTTTTCTTGTTGAGTCTGACTCGCTGATTGGGAACGTAACGACCTTGATTTACTTTGATACTTAACCCTAGTTGGAGAGATGCTCTTCAGAAGCCTATTGTCTAAAGCATTTGGGGAGGTATGTCACCATCTAGGAGCAGCTCCGGATCAAGTACTTGAATAAGTACTACCTACTCGGCCGGACCAATGCAGCGCGAGCTATGATCAACAGCTTCACCGTGATCTCAAACGAGAAGTTTCACGAGGCTTGGGATCGATTCAAAGAGCTCATTGACCGGTTTTCACATCATAATATATTTAAGCCCAATCTAGTCCAGAGTTTCTTTTGTGGGATGACACTTGAGCTGCAGGGGCTAGTGAATGCCTAGTGCGGAGGGTCCTATTTCACCTTGAATGAGGACCAAGTCTGGGCCATCTACGAGGAGATGGCAGAGAATTACACAGTGATATCCCAGACTAGGGTTTACACTCAGGGGAATCCCCTCCCATAGGCTGTTCTTTCAGAGGATTGCATGGGTCGATGTCGATTCTTCTACTTCATCAGTTGCACAGGATGAGTCCTCAGCGACTGACATGGGGATCATCAGCGAGAAGCTGGACCGCATCAAGATTACTGATAAGAAGCAGTGACAGGGCCTTACATAGATCGACCAGTTGGCATAGATACTGAGTGAGTTGAAGACTCAGATCATGTGTCTCCAGGAGGCATAGACGGCTCCACAGCCCCATCTCAGGTCACGAGCCGATACCAACAGCAGTAGCTCCACCTAGACTTCTACCACATACTTCCAGGTTCACCACATTCAGGCAGAGCCCGTCCAATTGCTGCAACACTATTCCCAACCACCACCATCTCAGGATACTTATATGGTAGTCTACCAGTCGGATCAACCCCTGGCAGTTCTTCCCCCTTCACCTTTCGAGCATGAGCCGTTGATGGAAGTCAATGAGATTTGATACGATCGGTACCAACAGCAGTCTGGGATCCGTCATGATCACCTGGGATTCCGATGGTCTGCTGGAGGCACCTCATCCCAGCATCAGACTCCAGTTCAGGACGGACAGCGCAGCCAGCAACACTAGCAACAGCCCCATCACTCCCACTACCAGCATCAGCAAGGTCCTCGTCCCTCATACCAGGGAAAACAGTTGGGGAAGCCACACCAGCCTCACCAACAGTACTCCCAGCCTCCCCCTCATCACCAGCAGTACTCCCATCCTCCCTCTCATTACTAGTAGACTCTGCCTCATCTCCAACAAGGCAAACCGTCCGATTCTCATGGACTTGTTTATGAGAACCCAGGCCTTGATGACCTCGCTTGCCTACTTTCTGACCAGCAGGAATCCTTCCGGTGAGAGATGGACAAGTTCTGGCAGGAGATAAGGGATTTCATCAAGGGCAAGGCCGCCATACCAGCTCAGATCGAACCCAATCCTAACAACCTAAAGCGGAAATCTGAGCAGATACAGTTTACAAAGACTACCACGCTTAGTGACACTTTGGGTGATATATCTTCGCATGTGTTTGATGCTGATTTTGTGACAATTAGGAGCAGTAGAATGCCATCCGACGGTGCCTTGTCTGAGCGACGACCACTTAGAGATTCAAGAGCGCCAGACGAGGATGGTAGTGAAGCTGATACCGCACATGATGATGATGATGATGGTGGCGTTGAAGCCGCCAAGGATGATGATCCAGCTGACGGTACTGAGGTCATCATGAGTCTAGATGCAGATGGTGGCACTAATGCCACAAGTATTCCAGCTGTTGAGCCAGAGTGCGGTACCGATGCCATAAAGACAGATGTCATGGGCGATACTGAGGCCACCATTTTCCTTCAGTTGTGTTACCCTCCAATGTATCTCAGGACAGAAAAATACAAAAAATGGAAAAGGTGAAAAGAACAAAAATATGAATAAAGGAAAGGTTTTTGTATCTCCTTCGAGTCCATATGTGATGCATGATGATTTTGGTATGGATTCTATGCCTTTACCTGCATAGGAGCATATTCCTGACCCTTATCTCTCTGGAAAGGGTCCAACCATCCCCTTCCCTCAAGAACTCCGCTTAGCGAAGGAGAATAAACCAGGAAACCTAAAAAAGACACACCAGCTAGAGTTCAGCCGACAGATGATAGATCGATTTCAGATACAGCTAACTCTACAAGAGGCACTAGACCACATCCCCCTCTTCCAGAAAAACTTGAGAGAGAAGACCACCATCTACGGGAAGAGAAGAAACCACAATGCAGAGGTCCATATGCTGACCCGTACCCTACTTCGCCATTCATAACCATTTGCCAGACAAGAGGCCTGGTGCAGGAGCTCCATATGCCAGATACCATATCCATGAGCAGCGGATCGATTATACTCTATTAGACAATGAGTCTTCTATTAACCTCCTTCCGACTAACTTATTCGACCAATTTGAGTTTGGCCCTCTTCGACAGAGCAAGACAGTCTTTCAGTTTGTTGATAGATTTGCTAAATGGGTTATTGAAGGATGTGGTCGTCACAATTCAGGGCTTGAAATTCCCTGTGGAATTGTTGTATTGGACATGTAGATCCCTAAGTCTGTGATAGATACCCCCATCATACTAGGACTGACCATTCTTGGCCACAACCAAGGCTATATCCGACCATGATAATGGGAAGGTATACTTTCACGTTGAGGGTGAAAGTGTACAAATAGAGACGGTCGAGGAGACCAGAGCGAGAGATTCGGCCTGCTCCGAGCAGTCGAGCGATACAGAGCAGATGACAGATTTAGAGCGAGACGTCCACCAGGAGTGTGACTTTATGATTACAGATGATAAGGTAGTTTGGTCTGAATCCATATCACGAGATTTTGTCACGCCAGCAGACACTGCAGAGTTACCGATTTTTCCAGACGAGAGTTCGAAGAGAACACTCTTGGCACCGGACACATTCAGTTGTGTGCAGGATAGAGAAGCCGAGTATATTTCATGTTCTTCAGATTCAGATCCCTCAAATACAGGTATTGATTGGGATGATTTCAATGATTATTTGCCTTTCATGATTATTTCAGAGCCGACAGCTAAGGCGGAGAGTGAGCTAGCACCGAGTACAAATACACCAGCAGGGTCGTCTTCGCCAGATCTTCACATATAGTGAGAGTTCTCCCATGCAGATCTGGTAGGCTTCAATCAGATATTCTAGAAGCCAGATTTACCAGCTCCCAGTTATCCATAACTGAAGCCTTTGCTGCAGTTGATGAAGTAAAGATTCCTTGCAAGTGAGCTTGAGATGTTCCTAGTCATTATCTCAACGAATTTGACTGGAGATCAAGAATCTCGTTTGATGAAGGTTCTTGAAAGAACCTAAAAGGCAATTGGATGGAGCATAGCTGATCTCCAGTGGATAAGTCCAGCACTATGCTCCCACCATATTTATCTCAAAAAGGATGCTAAGCTATCGCGTGCGTTCCAATGACGGCTGAACCCGAATTATATATGGTCATGAAGGAGATATCAAAATGGTAGAGCGTTGATTTTATCTACCGTATCTCCGACTCCAAGTGGGTTATTCCATTACATGTGATGCCCAACGGGCATCACTACAGTTGTGAGCGAGTCTGGAGAGGAGATAGCTACCCGGTACCCACATCTTGGAGGGTCTGTGTGGACTACCAGACGATTGAATCAGGCCACCAAGAAGTATCATTTCCCATTGTCATTTATTGATCAGTTTATCGAGAGGCTAGCTAGGAAGAGTCATTATTGTTTTCTTGACGAGTACTCTGGATACAATCAGGTGGCCATAGCGTTTGAAGACCAGGAGAAAACAACATTCACCTATCCGTTTGGGACATATGCTTTCAAACGGATGCCCTTTGGTTTATGTAATGCCCCGGCTACATTCCAAAGGTGCATGTTGTCCATCTTTTCGGACATGGTGGGTGGCTGTTTAGAGGTCTTCATGGATGAATTTTCGGTCTATGACGATGAGTTCGATGCTTGTCTTGACTGACTAGACCGAGTACTTCATCGTTGTATTGAGGTCCATCTCGTATTACCTTGGGAGAAGAGTCACTTCATGGTGACCCAAGGGACGATGCTATGTCATATCATCTCCAACAGGGGCATGGAGGTTGATCCAGACAAGGTAGATATCATCAGGAAACTTAATCCACCATCCAACTTGCGGTAGTTGCGATCTTTTCTGGGGTATGTCGGTTTTTACCGGTGATTCATTAAGGAGTTCGGTCGTATTGCCTGACCGCTTACTGATCTGTTGATGAAAGACACCGAGTTCATTATAGATGATAAGTATCTAGCATAATTCGAGACTCTCAAAGGTTTAGTTGTCGAGGCTCCTGTCATTCAGCCACCCGGTTGGTCTCTCCCATTCGAGATCATGACTGATGCTTATGATTTTGCTGTAGGGGTTGTGTTAGGATAGAGGAGGGATGGTTTTTTGTATGCCGTCACTACGCTAGCCGGACTTTGGATATCGCTCAACGGAATTACACTATGACTGAGAAGGAGATGCTAGATGTAGTCTTTGCTTTGGACAAGTTCAGATCGTATATTCTTGGATCTAGAGTGACGATATTCACAGATAACACTGCCATCCGATACCTCATGGCAAAGAAGGTTGCCAAAGCCAGATTGACCAGATGGATCCTTCTACTCTAGGAGTTTGACAAAGAGATTAAGGATAAACTTGGAGTCAAGAATGCAGTGGCGGATCACCTCTCATATTTAGAGAACCTTGAGGATTCAAATCAGATTACACCTATTACAGAGACCTTCCCAAACAAGGCGATCCTTTCTATTGCCTCGCTTCCATGGTACACCAATATTGTGAACTATCTTGTAGACAAGAAAGTTTCACAAGGTTGACCTAGGCAGCGACCTGGGAATTTCCTCACGAAGGCCAAATCATACCATTGGGAGAATCCCATCATTTATTATGAGGGAGGGAATAGTGTTTGGCATCGGTGCATTCCTCAAGAGGAGCACCATAGCGTCCTCACATACTTCCATAAGCTTGAGGCAGGAGGACATCATTCTAGGAGGAGGACAGCACAGAAAGTGCTCCAATCCGACTTATGGTGGACTACCTTCTTCAAGGATTCTGATGAATTCGTGAAGAGGTGTACTGACTGTCAGATGATGGTCACCTGTGGATAGCGTGATATGATGTTGATGCATCCCATTCACTTCTGTGAGGTTTTTTATGCATGGGACATCGATTTCATGGGTCCATTCCCTAAGAATCAGGGATTTGAGAACATTCTGCTTGTTGTGGATTATGTGAGTCGTCGGGTTGAGGTCGTCCTCGCCCGAACCACATATGTTAAGACCATTTGCAGATTCTTGAGGAAGAATATCATTTCATGATTCGAGGTGCCTAGAGTTCTGATATCCGATGGGGAGACTCATTTTATCAACGATAAGGTAAAGTCCCTTGCTAACGAGTTCAGCATTGACCATCGAGTTGCCACTCCATATCACCCTCAGGCCAATGGTCTTTCTGAAGTATAGAATAGGGAGATCAAGACGGTATTGCATAAGGTTGTCCACCCAGACTGAAAGGATTGGTCACAGCTTTTGGACTCGGTTTTGTGGGCCTATCAGACTTCCTTCAAGACACCTTTGAGTATGTCTCCCTTTCGTGTCATTTATGGCAAGCCATGCCATTTACCTTTGGAGATCAAACATAAGTTACTATGGGCATTCACTGAGTTATCATTTGATCCCAAGAGTATAGGAGATAAAAGGAAAGCAGAGTTGGCAACCCTAGAGGAGTTGAGAGATACAACCTTTTCGAGCAGCCTACAAAATAAGGAGAGAATGAAGATATGGCACGATTCTCATATCATCCATAAACAGTTTGAGATGAACCAGAGAGTATGGTTATTTGATGCTAGGTTGAGATTATTTCCAGGGAAGTTACAAAGCAAATGGAAGGAACAATACGTGGTCCGAAAGGTGTACGACAATGGAAGTATTGATATATCTGAAGTGTCATCTGAATCTACCTTTTGAGTTAATGATCAGCGTCTGAAACCATATCTAGATCATGATCCGTTGATCGTTGATGTTGCCCCTATTCATTTTGCGTGAGATGTGGTCTTTGACTCACATCATTTGCATCTAATGCTTGATTATCACTTCTCCTCCGTATCTATATAGATCCGATTGTCTATATCATTCATTCTTTCTGTATAATACCTCCTTTTAATCTCATGATTATGCTATACTTAGGGTGTACTTTACCCTATGTATAGGGGTATCAGACTTATGATTATTCTGTTGATTCATTTTACCTCTGTTTTGTTGCCTATACTTAGGGATATTTTACCCTAAGTATAGGGCAGGTAAACCATGTACCTTCTAACCCTCGGTTTTCCCATTTTTTACAGACTTCTATACTTAGGATTACTTGATCCTAAGTATAGGGGGATCACTGGCCTCTATTCATTTTATTCTTTCATTCATCGTTGTAGTATAGCCTCCTTTTTACTTCCCAATACTCAGCACGAGTTATGTCTTCTTTTCATCATTCTTTGATCACTCTGAGGACATCGTTCAAACTAAGTATGGGGGTGTCATACATATTGTATATATACTTCAGTCATAACTCATACTTTATGTGAGTGTGTTAATAAAATGAAATGGTTAAAAATCATAAACATAAAAATCACAAAAATTTTAAATTTTTTATTGAACATGCACTTGTAAATATCTTTTGTGAAAACTATTTTTGTAGAAATGTTTGTAAAAATGTTTTGATTGTAAAAATATTTGTAAATATTTTTGTATCAAAATTATGTATATAGTACAATTTTTTTAAAAAAAATTAAAATAAAAGTTTGCAAATTTGTTTGTAAATGTTTGTAAATATTTTGTAAAACTTCCCCTTTCTAGCATTCGCAAAATTTTCATAAAAATATGCATATTTCTAAAAATTACACAAAAAGAATTTTATACGTGTCTACTTGTATATTCTTCTGAGTCGTAATTAACATTGAAACTAGTCTGGAATTAAATTGAAAAATGGAGCTTGGTTAAGACCTTGATCCACCTAACTTCAGAGGAACCTTATAGGATTTGGGATTAAGACTTTTCAGATCCATAGTGAATTAATTATTTGAGTCTGCTAGGCTATGTTCAAATGTCGTCTTGACGAGCCTAAGTAGAACACTTAACAATGCACGCATGACTCTCAGAGACAATGGCTTGACTTGGACACTCACCTTACACGTAGCTCAACACGGATGAGGTGGTGAGGAGGCAGAATTCCTTGGCTTGGGGTAGCATACAAGGGTAGTACTTCTAGGAAGAACCTGTCGTCTTCCTTTAGGGAGGGATGTGCATCTCAACCTGGTCTGGTAGCATTGAGGTCTAAAGTAGGAGTCTGTGGATTGCAATAATGCTTCAAAAGAGGGATAGTCTACTGGCTCAAGAAGAAAAACTTCTTATGTATATGATGCACCATGTAGATATGTTGTATATATGTACATCATAAAAAATGTGCAAAAATATGAAAAACTCCAAAAAGGGAGACAAACTGATTGAAAATAAAATTCCTGCCGGAGTGTATATAGTCAATAAAGCAAAGCTTATGTATCACACCTTCTCATCTCATGAAGCTTGCAGCGGGAGACTTAGCTATAGTGGTTAAGCTTCCAGAGATATATGGCTACACTGGTCACAGTTTATTCTCTTTTTTCCCCTCTTCTTGAACTGGTTGAACTTGAACTTAGAAGGGAATACCCCGCTCCTCAAGGAAAGAGCTGCTAGATTGGGGAATTAGAGTTACCTTGTTGCGGGAGGCTATTTCTTTGTCATTTCTGAGGTGGGGAGCTACATATCACTTACACAGTACAAGGAAAGATGCATAGTCATTAGAGTTTGCGTATGTAGACTTCTTCTGACCAGGTTTATTAAGGAGTCTTGAGTCTTAAACCTATGTCCAAATAAGGTTCCGACAAACTAATAATCCAAATGTCTGACTGAGCTCCATATTAGAATTTAATGAAGATGAGTTTACTAATCAACCTTGATTCTTTTTCTTTTCTTTTTCTTTCTTGATTTTCACTTCTTTTTTCAAATAAGTGTTTGCTAAGGGACTAGCAAAGGTAAAGTATAGGGAGGTGATGAATCCATGATTCTCACTCTTTATTCTTTTATTTTAGCTCTTCTTCTTGGCAAAACATCATGTTAATTCCTATAAATACAATAACTTAGCATTTTGCATGCTCTTGTTAATATTGCATAAAATGCTACTAAGTCAGCAGCTTGATTTTTTGTACCAACTATCAAAAAATGTTTTCCTCTACTTGCCACATCAAAAATGAAATCACAGGCTTTTATTAAAACTCGAGCAGTTTCTTGAAAACTTGCTTCAGATATGAAACTTTGAGTATTCAAAGATGCTCTAGTTTTTTCTAATAACATGTTTTTGGCTAAACAAAAGAATAAAGGAAAATAAAAAGAATGATATATTTAAAATAAATACAGAGTAACCCAAACCCCAAGAGAAGGCCAACCCTTGATGTGATCACAAGAGAAAATAAGTAGAGAGAGATAGGGTTCACTATGTGTTGTACATATTATCTATACTTATACATATTATTTATATATTTATTTTTGTCAAAATAAAATTAAATTATTCTTTTTACACCCTTGTATATATATTTATTAATAATATAAAAATAAAATAAAAAGAAAAAAGAAAACCCCCAATCACTTATACAGAATACACATGTATATACTACATTCACTATTTATTATATAACCTTAAATAATTTGTAAAAATAAAATAAAAACTATCTTATACTTCTAAAATTATGTTGAAAATAAATAAAATATAAAAACATGGGTACTTATATAAAAATAATAAAATAAAAATATTTGTACATAATACATAGGTCTACTACACTTGTATATAATACTATATACTATATATACACTAATTTATTTTTTTATAAAAATAATTAAAATCATAGAAAAATACTTTGAAAAATAATAACCATTTTTTATTTTATACACTTTTTATTTTAAATTCATTTGCTATTTTTTATTGAATTTCCAATTATTTTGTACATTTTGAATTTCTGATTGGTCAACGGTCTCTTCTAGCTGGGTCGAGTTGTCTGACCACTCGTCGGAGCCTCTTGTATGCTTTTTCACACCCGACTCTAACCATCTCTTGCCCTGATTCTTCGCCTGAGCCTTCTCCTAGGATCCGTTACCCTCACAGATACCTAGGAAGGCATGGATCTTCTTAGGGTTACGTGTGCTCTCTTGATCTTTCCGGCCCCTGGAGAATCCTATAAAGACTCTCATCCGCTTCCACTATCTAAGAGCTCATCCCTCACGCCCCCATTCACTCCTAGCCACCTTCGTTGAAATGACAGCCATCAGAGGAACATCTCAGGACTGTTGGGAGCTGCCTAGAGGCTTGTAGCTCAACATGGCCAGACCTCTCCGCCGCGTGAAGCCTCTCTCGCCCGTTGCAGCAGATCGAGGCCACAATCTATCCATTCACCTTAGCCTGAAGCTCAGGAGCTCCTCCAAACCTCCAGGTACCGCTTTCATCCATCATAGTCCCCAGTTCCCTCCGATCTTTCCATTTCGCACCGTTGTTGTTTCCTGGCTTCGACCACCAGGTCTGGAGCTCATCACATATATCCCTCCGTTTGGATCGACTCGCCAGACCACCCCACACCTCCTCACGTAGCCTAACTCCCTAAGGCTCGACTATCGGGTTGAGATTAGGTTGGGTCTCCATCCCCCGCATTTGCCGGAGACCCAAAGCTTGCCCCCCCCTCACGTATCGCTTCTCCTGTTATGCAATAACATGGACCGGAGCTTCGCCCCGAGTCCCTCTATCTCTTGCAGGTACCGATGTGCGCAAAGGTGCCCTTCTGAGATGCTCGCTGCCCCGTCGGAGTAGCTCCAAGTGGAGGACCTCCGACCAGCTCATCCGACCGTTCACTTTCCCATCTGGGCCATCCTCTCGATGCGGAGTCATTCAGAGACTGTGTTGGACCTTTTAGGAGCCTCATCGGGAGCGTGGATTTCCTTCCACGCCTAGTTGAAGTTCATCCGGACCTTGTTCTTCCATCCATAGTATCCATCGTTCGATCTGGAGTGGATCCCCGATTTTGATCTGGGTCATCCTTTAGCATCCAATTCTGATGCTTGGATCAGAGTTGGGCTCCTCATTTGAGTTTCCCAACAGCAACACCTAGTACCGTTGGATTAGCTTTGTAGGCGTCATCTGACACGCACGTACCCTATCGGATCTAAGACTGTTAGATGCTTCCCATGGAATGATCAGAACCGTCAGAAGCCCCACGCACCACGCACGTGCCCCAAGGGGTATATTTCCATCTTACCCTGCATGTTTCGTTATTTCGCTTTAGTCTATAAAATAAATATTGTAGTTAAGACATTTTACACTTTGGACCTCGCATGTTTAGCTATTTGCATTTTAGTCCCTCTCATTCTGGAGCGCGTGTATGTCCACGTGACTCTTGGTTTATTTGCGTTATTTGCCCTGCACTTTATATTTCGTATGAATTGAATGACATGTTTTTAGTATTTGCATTTATTACCCTGTGAGTCTGGATCACGTATGTAGCATATGCTTGATTAGGATTTTTACAGATATAACCCTAGATTTTTAAAAGGGGTTATTATTCGGCCTAGAAACTTATTTTATTTGCAAAAAGGTCCCTGTGAGTTGTACCTAATTACATGATGTATTTTGGACTTAATAAATACCATATTAATTCAAAAAATCCCCTAAAAATTACCATTAGCTCTTGTTGGTGTGTAATATTTTTTGTAATTTGGATTAATTGCATTGCATTTTATATTTTTAAAAAATTCAAAAACTCATAAAAGTGTCCTGTTAAAATTAGAAAAAATATAAAAAATTCAAAAATTACTTTAAAAATACTATAAAAATTACTGTAGTTGCCTTTTTGAGTTTTTTTACAATATTAATTTTGTTTGAAAAACATTTATAAAAACCCTAAAAATTACAAAACACCTAAAAATTTATAAAAATCATATAAAATCAATAAAACATCCAAAAATTGCAAGTTTAGTTTCTGTCTGTAGGTTTTTATTTGTATATTATTATAAATTGCTATCCATGACTTTAGGGCATTTTGAATAATTTTAATTTGTAAATTAGTCCTTATTGTGCACAGTTTGCATTTTGAGTACTTTTTGATTTTATAAAATTATAAAAATATCTGTAAAATCCTAGAAAATTACCAAAAACATTTAAAAAACTAAAAAATCTAAAAATATTTTTATCTTGATTTTCTGAATGTCTTACCCTTCTAGAAAAATCTAAAAAGATTGTTGTGCTTGTTTACTTTTATTTTTGTTGATTTTGTTCTCTTATTAAAAACTAAAAATTTGTAAAATTTAGAACCACTAAAAATATTTTATTTTATTTCTGAAATTTTACTACTTCGTAGGATTTTCATTCTCCTTGTGTTCGACCCTGGTGGCTATACCAGGTAAATAAAATAACAAATCGCTTACATATTGTGATTGATTGATCTTTCTGAGTGGTTATCTTTTCTGTTGAGTTCGCCTTGTGATTCGAGTCACAACGAC
This sequence comes from Ottelia alismoides, assembly GCA_037367405.1. Taxonomy (NCBI): domain Eukaryota; kingdom Viridiplantae; phylum Streptophyta; class Magnoliopsida; order Alismatales; family Hydrocharitaceae; genus Ottelia; species Ottelia alismoides. The sequence goes on from JAZKJV010005015.1 coordinate 125,675, forward strand.
CCTTGATATTACTTAACCTGAGTTTCCTGGCGGGTCGTCAATGACTCGACTTGGACTAATTGCTCCTTAGAGTCTACAAAATGCTTCAATAGTTGTTCGTTCACCACATGGGATTGTGCACCATCTGTGAGATCAGCTATCTCTACGCTTCCATTCACGTGCACTTTCTTAACAATAAAGGGGCCCATCCACTTATATTTGATCTTCCCATGGAACATCTTCAATCTGGCATTAAACAACCATACCTTTTGCCTAGCGACAAAGTCTTTGCATGTAATATGTTTATCATACCATCTCTTTACTTTGTCCTTATTAATCAAATTGTTGTCATATGCTATGTTTCGGATTTCCACGAGCTCATTCAAGTTCAAGTTTCGACAAAGCTTCCCTAGGTGACAACTCCAATTAATCTCCTTAATTGGCCATTCGGATTTGTGAATCAGCTCTGCAGGCAAATGGCATGGCTTGCCATAGATCATTGTAAATGGTGAAGTGCCCAATGGTGTCTTGTAGGTTGTCCTATAGGCCCACAGAACTTGATCCGAGAGCTGGGACCAGTTCTTCCTATCGAAAAAAACCAACTTCTATAAAATACTCTTCACCTCTTAAGAAACCTCTTCCATGCCATTGTTCAGTGGGTGGTAAGGACTACTGACTCTGTGCTCAAACCCGTAGTCCTTGGCTAAAGATCTCACATCTCGGTTCACGAAGTGGATACCCCCATCTGATATCAAAACTTTTGGCACCCAGAACCTAGTAATAATATGATCTCTCGCAAACTTACAAACAGTCCTGCTGTCTGCGGTTCGGGTTGGGATAGCCTCCACCCACCTAGACAAATAGTCAACCACCAACAAGATGTGCTCGTGTCCTAAGGGACCCATAAAATCTATGCCCCATGCATCAAAAACATCGCAAATGATCACAGGTTGCATGGGAATCTCATCTCTCTGTGTAACTATCCCTCCCATCCTCTGACAAATCGGGCATGACCGTACAAAATCAATAGCATCTCTAAACAGAGTCGGCTAATACAATCCGCATTGGATTAGCTTGTGAGTTGTTCTCTTCCCTGAATGGTGTCCTCCAGCCTCAAGAGAATGGCAGTACGTGAGAACAATCTGGTATTCCTCCTAAGGATTACACACCTTCTCCAAACACAATCTGGCACTTCAAAGAAAAGGAACGGATCGTCCCAGTGGTATCTCCTGGAACTCCTACTCCAACCTTGGGGAACTTGATTAGAGACAAGAAAGTTCACCATGTTGGCATACCACGGGAGTGAGTCAATAACACAAATTGACTCGTCTAGGAAGGTCTCTCTAATGTACTCAAAATCAGGAGAATCCTTAAGCTCAATCCGAGAAAGGTGATCAGCCACAACCACTCCCGATTTATCTTTTATCTCCAAATCAAACTCCTGGAGAAGTAAAATCCAACTAAGAAGATGTACCTTCACGTCCTTCTTTCCCATTAAGTATCAAATGGTTGTGTGATTAGTGTAGGTTGTCACCATAGAGCCCAAAATATGCGACCTGAACTTCTCGTGGGACCATACTACAACGACAGTCACGGTGTATTTCTTCTGTGTAGGGTCTAATACTTTGCTAGCATAGTGGACCGCAAATGGGATCCCCTCTCTTCGTTATCCTAACACAGCTCTTATAACGAAATCTGAAGTGTCATTCGTGATCTCAAAGGGGAGAGACCAGTTAAGAGCTTGTAAGATAGGCGAGGCACAAATCTTCATCTTCAAGAGCTCAAAGGCCTCTAAAAATCCATGATCTACAACAAACTCTATGTCTTTCCCTAAGAGCTCAGTCAGTGGGCAGGAAATCTTTGAAAAATCTTGAATAAATCTTCTATAAAATCCAACTTGCCCTAAAATGGCCTCACTGACTTCACGTTGGCAGGTTGATCGAGTTTCTTGATCACCTCCACCTCGGAAAGGTCAACCTCCATTCCCCTTTTGAAGATGACATGCCCCAACACAATACCCTCTGTCACCATAAATTGACTTTTCTCCCAGGAGAATACCATATTCACCTCCCTACACCGTCTAAGGACTCGGTCTAAGTACGCTAAACATGTATCAAAGAAATCACCATGCACCGAGAAGTCATCCATGAACACTTCCAGGAAATCTCTCACCATATCAGCAAATATGACGATCATGCACTGCTGAAAAGTGCTAGGGGCATTGCAGAGCCTGAATAGCATGTACCGAACATGTAAGTGTAGAAAGGACATGTGAATATGGTCTTTTTCTGGTCCTCAAAGGCTATAGCTACCTGGTTGTAGACTGAGTACCCGTCAAGAAAATAGAAGAACACTTTTCCTGCAAGTCTCTCCAAGATGTGATCAATGAATGACAGGGGAAAGTGGTCTTTCTTGGTCGTAACATTCAGATGCCTATAGTCAACATAGATGTTCCATGACGTGGGTACTTGTGTCACGATCTCTACCCCCTCCTCGTTGGTGACCATCTGAATTCTCGACTTCTTCAAGACAACACGAAGTAGGCCCACCCACTTGGAGTCAGAAATAGGGTATATAAACCCTTCCTTAAACGATTTCTCAATCCCATTATCCATTGCTTCCCATAGATTAGGGTTAATTCTCTATGGAACTCACCGAAAGGTCTCACATTATCCTCAATAAAAATGTGGTGCGAGTTGAGAGCGGGGTTGATCTCCATGAGATCTGATACTTTCCAGCCTATTACTTTGTGGTTCCTAGACCTATGACAACATAAACTTGTGTTCTAAAGTAAAGTATGAGCTAATGATAATAGGATATCTCTCTCTGGGTCCCACAAGAAAGGCATACTTCAGTGTAGGAGGTAGTGACTTCAATTCTGGTATTGTGGTGTCATCAAGTAGATCTGGCTGGACTGAATATGAATCTAGTTGTTTGTTACATGAAGGTGGGCTCAATTGTGTAGTACTCGCCACCAACTCAGAAGTATTGGGAGTCAGATTACCAAAGAAATGCGGTAATTCTGCCAAAGTCATGTCTGACTCATCATCTATGTACCATGATTGTTCCGAAGAGGATGGAATTGACAGATCCTGATGGATCTCTATGTCATCATGGGAATAGGTAGAGATGCATCTCTCACAAGATCAAGCAACACCTGACAAACTACATCATGTACTATGTCTTTTCCAGATGAAAGGGTCTTGCTCTGTCCTGAAGGAACCTGTCTCCAAATCCCAACAGTAGTAATCATTCTACAATCTACCTCTGAAGATGAGTACTCTGTACTGCTCTCTAAATCGGGTCGCTGTCATTTTGTCTACTTCATCTCGAGGTTCACCTCTCTACCTAGAGAACGAAACTTCATCATTCTCGTACCATAGTTGGAAGATGCGTCTGCAGTCCTAAGGAAGGGCCGCCCGAGAATGATCTAAGCTTCTCTCCAATGATTAGGATTTCCATGTCTAAGACTATGAAGTCACCACGACAGTCCTGGCCTCAATCGAGATAATGACATTCTTCACTTCTCCCTTAGTTCTTTTCATTGAATGATCAGCGAATTGGAGTAAAGATATGGATTTATGAAGTGGTCCCAACTCCAAATTCTAATATAAGGCTAAGGGAAGTAAGTTATCAAAGAGAATGTGTGCAATGCAATGTCGTCGATACGACTCTCTACGTAGTAAGCACCCATGTCCCTCTTTTTTCTTGGTAGTTGCTTATTCTTGAGACAATATGTTGTGACTACAAGGCATGAATCTTCATATATTGTTTCGCTTTCTTCCAGCTTACCCTAGTAGGTGTGCATCTCACCATAAGGTATTTCTGGAATGCAGGATGATTAACCACATACTCATCAAATGGCACCTTGACTGTGATATTCTCTTTACAAAATCGTGCCATATATGGGTCATCTTTATGAATCTTTTTTATGAGCTTTCCTCCCATAAGAGCACGGGAGAAGGGATGGAAGCAAGGGAAATGGAAGATGAAGAATCTGAATCATGAATTGAAAGATCATTCTTTGATTTAATGGAATCAGAGTTCTTCATACATGAATCTTTTTTATATAACATGGGATAAAAATCAAAACTATATACTATAAGCTGTGGAAAAGAAGCTGCAATGGTATCTGTCATAATCAGAGGTGCAAGGTCCTCCATAGAATCGAGGATATCTCCTTGTTGTTGATGTTGCATTCATACTCTCCTTCTCTTCTCGGCTCCCTGAGAAAGGATCCTCGGATGTTGCTGATGGAGCCCATGAATTTGATGTCTTACCTCCTCGTCCTCTTAAGACTCCTCAATTAGAGCTCTAGAGAGTCCCCTCCTCGTGTCCCTTGCCTGGTCAGGTACGATCACGGTCCTTCCACTCCTAAGTGATATATGATTAGCCTCAACACATGAAAGAATCTCATGTTCAGATCTAAGAGATGCCGAATAGTATACCTGACCAAGGTGATGTTGAGAACTAGAACGATTCAGGCTATTAGGATTAGCCTGAACATGGGTTGGGATCGAGGTAGAGGGTGCAGAATTCTTGTCTCTCCATTTGGACAGGCGGTTGACATCCACCCGTAAGTCATGAATTTTGTTCTGATAGGAACGAAGTATGTCGAGTATCTGCTGAAACAGTAAGTCCATGGGACTAGATGAAGAAGGACGTGGAAAAGACTGAGAAGAAGAATGGGAAGACGGGCCCTGCTGGTTGGGGTACTGCCTCTATTGTTGGTGTTGGGGTGGTTGAAACTGTAGGCCATGTTGGCCCATCTGATAATGGCCCTATCGGTCATATTGTTGATACTATTGTCGTTGGGGTGGTTGGAATCCAGGATTTTGCTGTGAAGGAGGTGGTGCGGAGGTGAATGCAGTGTTGTGAAAGGTCGAGGGATACTGGTAAGTCTGTCGATCCCTCGTACTTCCTTGTCTTTTAGGGTCTTTAGTATACCATACTCCATTCTCCTCCCAAACCGGTTGAGGCTACTCCTGAACTATCTTTGTGGATGGGGGTTGTTGCTAGGACGAATGGGTGTAGAACTGATCTTCTCCCACAGTTGGGGTTGCCCTAGCATCAGATGCTTTTGGACATGGTGAACTCGGTATACAGGAGCAGCGGGTGTAGTCACGGCAGGTATTTTTTTTAAATTCCTTCTCAGTCAACTCCTCCATCTGTGTAGGAATTTCGGAGGTACTCCGGTCTAACTCATCAATCCTTCTATCAATCCTCTCGAACATTGTAAGCTTGTTTGCATGGAGTCCCATGCTAGGGATCACATCGTGAGAGAGATCGACTACAGTTGACTTTCCCCCTCTAGATGAGAGTGAACTAGGTGGTTGTGTGTATGCCATGTTAGCGGTCTATGAGCAGCTAGTCTCAACCATCTACTCGAATACCCTCCAGACAGTATCTGCTCCACGTGACGTGTAGCTGCCTCTACAAGCACCACTTAGTAAACCCTGCATCTCAAGGTTGAGACTGGTGAAGAATGACTGGACCAAGATGTTGTCATCTAGACCATGATAAGGACATTTCTGCATTATGTCCTTATTCATTTCACAGATATCACAGAAGGCTTCATGGGGTAGCTGGGAAAGCTAGTGATGTGTGTCATCATCATGTTAATTCTACTCAGGGTTTAGAACTCCTTCAGAAAATGGTCCTTGAACTGGGCATAGGTGTTGACTGTAATTTCAAGATTCTTTTTCCAGTAGTTGGCTTTGCCACCCAAGGCAAATGGAAAGGTTGTGAGCCTAATATAATCCTGGCTAATATTAGGATGTCTAAGGTTAGTGTAGATGAGCTCGAAGTCCCTTAAGAATGCATATAGCTCCTCAGAAGCATTCTCATCAAAGTGCGATAGCAGGTTCAGGAACTGCGGCTTCAACTCAAAATCAACTTCATGTTCGGCCGAACTCAGATAATTCTGAATTATGTATTGTCCGGGGTTGTATGTCGCATCCATTGGTGATTCAACCCCAACATTGAGTTGTCCTAGATAAGCTCGAAGTAAGGCTTGTTGCTGCTTAGATGCAACTAGTCTGGCTAGTATCATCCTCATGAGGTCTTTGGGGTGTTATTCTTCCTCTTCTTCTTTTTCGGAGGCATTTTACTCAAATCTTATTTAGGAGTTGAATGAACAATTTGGTCTTAATTAGAAGAGGATTTAGGAATCAAGATATTCTCACTGAGGTGAAGGTCTTCTCGGTGAGGTGGGAGGAGAGAAAGGGAATGGTTTGTGACCATCCTGAGATTAAGTGATCCAGATCTCAAGAGAGTCATGAGTCTAGGTTGGTCCAAGCTATGATTGAACCTTTGAAAATGTATTTCTTGGAGGGTTCAATGAAAGATTAGTGAAGTTCGAATAAATATCCCCCCAATCAGTCATCTTCAATGGTAAAAGTACCGATTAGAACATGATATTCAATGAGATGCTAGTTCTATGGTGCACTTGAATGTGTAGAGAATACGCACACAATACAAACACAATGCAAACCCCAAATTCACCAACTCAACATGTGAAGGCCGTAAATGTTCGACCGAATTATCTTGTCAGTTTAGTTGGTAATAAATGCAAACTTCAAAAGAGTTAATGAGTTGTTAGGTGTTTGTATTTCCCTACTGACTGACCCAATTCTTACGACTACTTGCACCCACTTTCAACCGGTAGGATAAGTATGGACTGTAAAAATATGGCTATCTGTTACTTGAGGACCTCTAAACCACCCACTATGCTAAAGAAATCCGAACCGTTTATCGACTACCCGTATTTCCTCACTGAGAAGTAGCTAATCATTTTTGTAGACCTAGTAGTCTATATGAAAATCTTTCCTTGGCTCTATACTAGTGCCATCTCTCTCTCTCACACACACACACTTACAAGTAAATTCAAACAATAGGAGCTTTATGCACTCGTAAAATAAGGTTTTTTTATTCCAATTTTGTTTAATCAATCTTCTCAATTCAGTCTCAATTTTCGAGTTAGGTTGTCACTTGAAAATTAATCTAAGTACAACAAAAAACGTTTACCATTCAGATCCAATTTCCTTTTTATCTTAAGTTATAAAACAAGGGAGGAATCGGAAATCAGAATGCAAGCGTGAAATGATGATGCATGCTCAGAAGAATGTATACTTACAGCGACTCCCAGCACTCTCCATGTGTTATGAAAAATTGAATTTTTAAATTTATACTAAATGCATGCAGATCAAGAAAAGCGCACCTAAATATATACTATTAGAGGGGAAGAATTGAGTTTAATTTGTCTAAGTAGTATGCATCTATGTGTGTCTCATTAAGGATCTTAAAAGATGGTTAATCTTCTAAGATGTGTGGCCTAAACTACGAATGGCACATGCAAATTTGAAATTAAACTATAGTGTGCCTATCCTAATTTCGCCACTCAAGTCGAGCCCCACCCTCACCAGATAGTGAAAGTGGTCTCGACACACACAAGAGAAAAACCAAGTTCGAGTACATACATGAGATTCCAAACAGAATCCGTTGGAAATATGAATTACAAAATAAAATAAATGCCGAAAATAAAATCCTAAGGACTCTACATTCTCTCACGACTCGAATCAATCTTAAATTTATATGAATCCTTCAGTCGGTTGATTTCCCAAAAAAGTCGACCTCCAATGCTCCTAAGTTTCTCGACCACCTAAGCGGACGCTACGTCACGTCAGGTCCCTTGCATAAAAAGTAAGACGATGGTTAGAGAGATAGACCCAATAAAATAAAATAAAATAAAATAAATGGAGAAAAATAAATAAAGAAATATACACAAGAAAAATCAAGGGTCAGACTGCCCGAGGGTGGAAAATCTAAATTTTCTAAAAATTATCCTAAGACATGCCTCCCGAGAAACAACATCATATGATAAACCCGGTTTTGCCCTAGTTAATTTGGGGAAATTAACCTTTAATGCGAAAGTTGTAGACAGACTACTCAGATCAATCAAAAATCGCTAAATTAATTAATTAATTACCTAATTAAATCTACCATCAAAATTTTTTACTTGGGGAAGCCCAAGGTCAAACTCAGGGAGGCTACTGTCTGCTTAGGTTAATTATCAGGAGATCTAAAGGTTAGGTTTTCATGGAATTTTTTTTTGATATTTTTAAATGTAATTTAATGGATGAAATGCAAATTTGACAATTTTCATGGGCTAAACTGCAAATTTCAATTAACCTAATTCCAACTCTAATGAAACATAACCAGCATGTGCATGAATACAAAACTAGGCTAATGTAATTTTTTTGGAATTTTTGAATGCAATATGAATTAACTACGAATAAAAATATGCAGACTATGTGATTTTGAGAAAATTAATTTTAATAAATATCAAACCAACTTATTTTTTTTTAAAAAATATCCTAACTGAGTCTATGTGAGAGCTATCCGAAAAAAATTCTAAAGCCAAGAAATAATGATTTTTCAGTCTATTAAAAATTGAATAATGAAATCACTATTCTATTTATTCCTACCTCAATATGCATGCAAATGACATGAAATTTGGGCACAACGTAGAACACACTAAAATCTATCTATTATGAATTTTTAGAATTATTGGAGCAGTGATTAATTTAATATGAATTGAATAGCATGTAGTGGGTAAATTATACAATTTTCCACTAAAATATTTATTTTAAATAAAACATAGGTCATAAAAATAAATTTAGTATCCACAATGATAGAGCATGAGTTATTCTACACTATATAAATTTTAGAATAATGAAAAGATACTAAATAAAGTTCAAATTAAGGTCCAAACACAGGGGCCTAAATGCAATTATAGAAATAAAATTGATTAAAAAAATATGTTGATGGGACTTAGATGCGATTACCTCGGCTCAAGGAAGGTACCTTACAAATTTCACACCGATCACATGCAGGGCATGTACGCTCCTGATCGGTGGGGTATGGATGGAAATCGTTGAAGATCCGAGGGGCAACGTGTAATTTTTCCAATGCTCATGCACTGTGCATTTGCCTTCTGGAGGGCGAGGTCTTGAGCGTTAAATGATGCATGTTGAAGGGCCTTCGTTCAATTTGACCCTTCTGTCACGTGTTGCGCACGTGCTTCCAGAGGTTCGAGCAGCAAAGCTGAGGTTCAACGTCCCCAAGCAGCGGCTCGGACTATCGAGGCTGAGGCTCGTGTCTTGAGCCTGCACATGGCTCATGGGGGAGCCTTGGATGGTGATCGGACGGGGCTGCTCCACGCATGCAGGTTGAGGGGGGCATTGGAGATGAGGAGCATTGACCGAGGGCAAGCTGGAGCGAGCCGGAGCGAGCCAGTTGATGTCGAGGCAGAGAAGCGAACATGCGGCTAACCGATGTAGAGGCGACCACTAGAAAGCGGAAGAGCACGACTATCAAGGAAGCTAAGGGGTCACCTCCTTTGTGGTTGTCGTAGGCGATGGTGAAGTGACTCACGACCGGTGGAGACGATCATTGTGGGCTGGCGGAGCTCGATCCTAAGGCGAAACACGCCTGAGGAACGTGGAAAGAGCTGGAAGCAAGAGCTTCAGTGGAGGTGGAGCTCCTCAAGGGTGGAGGAGCTATTCTTAGGTGGTTGGTGACTTGGTCTGAGGCGAGCGGTCAGGCTCGTCTGTGGAGGGGTGAGTGGTGGCTGGAGTCTACAAAAGGGTTAAGGTAGCCAAGGGTCAATGGTGAAGGTGATCACCTGGAGGCTCTATCATTGAAGTAGTGTGACCTGCAGTTGGAGGCCTCGACAAGGTGGGGTTTGTGCATGAATATGGTTGGTGGAAGGCGATGGGAGGTTGAAGAAGATGGGTCAAAGAAGAGGTGAAAGGCGATTGATGGTGAAGATAGGGCGGCACGCGGCCGGATAGCGTAGGTGTGAATGAGATGGCAGAGAAAGATGAAAAACAAAGGTGAATTGGGGGAACCAAGAAACAAAGGAATAGAAGAAAACATAGGAATAACAAGTGGAGGAAATGGGGAAGGAAGGAGTTACCTAGGGAAGGTTCGCCTGGGGAGGAGGCTGATCACTCCTCCGGTCATAGCTCAAAAACTCGACAGACGGTGGAGCTCAGGCAACGACTTGTGGTTCTACAACACAGAGCGGAGCTCACGGATATCATCGGAGAATAAAGGAGCCATCGCTTGACCGGAATGCAATATGTTGTCACCTTATCAGATTCGGGGCTCTTCATCTCTCCTAATTTGTGGTGTATGATTTGCGAGGAGGGGATGGCGCCCCATTTATGTGCGATTGACGGAGATCATGGGGAGAGAGGGTGATGCGGAGGGAAAGGTGGAGTCGGTCGGTTGGCGTGGGGACAACATGAGTTGGTTGCAGGTCGAGTTGAGGGAGAAGCAGAGGAACGGTTGCACAACCGCTTGTGCAAGGCTTGGGGGACGGTTAGAGGACAGAGAAAAGGAACGAAGAGAGGGGGGGTTGGTCGGTGAGGAGAGAGAGAGAGGTAGAGGGGGCGAGGGACCGGGTCAAGCCAAGGAAGGCGGAGTAGGAGCGTCGTAGGAGGCGGGCCTCCTTGGGTGCCCGTGCGCAGGAGGGAGGAGAGGGGGCCATCACGTGCATTGCACGTGATGGTTTATGAGTAGGAAATGCCATGTGGTGCGTGCAGGGGCAACCACGTGGGGGCAAAAAATAAAATTAAATTAAATTAGAAAATAATAATTATTAAAATAATTAAGATAAATAATAATAGGTAAAAAATAATTAATTAAAAATAAAAGATAAAATAAATCAGCAAATAATAATAAAAATACTTAAAATAATAAATATAGATAAATCAAATAAAAAGAAATAAATAAAATAAAATAAAATGGGGTGACATGTGTCGCTCCCAGAAAAATCAAAAATTAAATCAAATGAAAAATCAACAAGAAATAACAAAGGGGTCAAATCAAAAAGTGGTCAACACGAAAGTTGCTCGTCTCAACGAGATCTACAAATTTATGAAGGATCAAAAATAAAAATAAGTCATCTGTATAAAAATTATTTTCAGGTGGTATCTTATAGATATAAAATGCCAGATTTTTATCTTTTGCATTTTTATTTTTCATTTTTAAATAAGATAAAAGTCAAAATAAAATTAGAGAAAATATAAAAGAAATATCTACAACCTAATATAATTTTTTGGATTTTAAAAAATTAAGAAAATAAAAAGACAAAATAAATAACTAAATGGAACATATGTACAATATACAAAGGGGCCCAAAACCCAAGTTTCACATTCGAACTCCATTCTTTTGAATTTGGTCTTGTTTTGAAGGTAATTAAACGTGTATTAATTCAAAAGTGAGTGCTGGTCCATAGGAGACTGTATAAGAGTTATCCACGTTTTAAGGTTCTTAGTATCAAACTAGGGTTAGGGTTTATTGGTCAATTTTACAAGTTAGTATTTTTTATATTTTCATTTATTAGTGATAGTAATATATACACTATAGAGTTGATTTTATTTGATTCTGAGTTAGATATAAATAAATAAATAAATAAATAAATAAATAGGGGAAATATGGTAATTTGCAGGTGATATTTACAAGTGAATTTGGTTTCTTATTTAATGCACAGATGCATGCTAAAATGCAGACATTAATTCTAAGTGCATGAATGAGAAAAATGCAAAATAAACGGAGAAATGCAGCTAATTATGTGGGAGCAAAGCTCTATTTTCAACTTTTAGAGTGATGAATCACATATTCATCATACTCCAATATCATTCGGGCCCCAGAACAAAAAGTATGAAGAAAATAAAATGAATAAATAACAACAAATAAATAAAACAAAAAAGTTATAATTACAAGATCACCTGGGGGTCAAACTACCTGATTGAATGGAAAACCTAATGCTAAGTTTTCTAAATGAACCTAAGTTGCCTGCCTCCCTGGCAACGACGTCATTTGATGCTCCCAAAAATACCCTATGTTAATTTTTCATTTTATGTTGTAGTCGGGCACTTAGTATCAATAAAACATTAACCACATGAAATAAATAAATCAATTAATTAAGCAATGTGCAGTCTTATGTTTATTTAACCTGTGAAAGCCCCAGGGTTGACTCAAGAAGGTAAAGGAACAACTTATGGTTCAATTTATCTAACATAATGTTTGATTTTCAAAGAGGGATTTTTTGGGTATTTTTTATATGTAATATAAAATGCAATTTCAATGCCAGATGCCCGTTTTCAAGGTCAAATTGTCCTATGTTGAAAAAATCAAAATAATGTACAAATTAGCTCCAAAATCCAGAAGGCAAATTTTGAGTAATTATTTACACGATGAAGAATCTAGGACAATTTTTTATTTTTAGGACATAAAATGCATGCATGAAAATGGACACTTTTATATATTTTCCTGCAATTTTTTCGTGCAAATGATATGAAAAAATTATGAAAAAATCCCAGTAAGTAATTATGATGAAATTAACCTACTATGAATTTTTGGGATTTCTCTGATGTAAAATGAATTTATAGTAGATTAAATATGCAGACTGTGTGATTAGAGTAAATTAATTTTTAAAAAAGTAAACTTTATAATTTTTGAGAAATAAAGTTATCCTAGATGTGTCTAGTTAAGATATTTCTAGGAAAAATTATCACTCCCAAAAATATTAAGTTTTTAGAGAATTAAAAATTAATTACATCAATCGCAACTTAACTTATTCTAAGAAAAATATACTTGTAAATGAAATATTTTTTGGCACAAGCTAGACCACAATTAATTCTACCTAATATGAGTTTTCGGGAATTTTTGGAACAATGGGTAATTTATTGTGAATTTTTCTTACTGACATGGTAAAATATGGCATTTTTTCTCCACAGTAAATATTAATAAATCAAACAGTTCTCATAAAAATTAAATCAATCATCCACAAGATAAAGGATTAATGATTCTACAAAGTATAATTTTTGAAACTAAAAATTTGATGGCAAGAAGATACTCAAATTAAGGTGCAAAGACCAGGGTCTAAATGCAAATTACAAAACTTAAAGTACGTAATAAATGCTTAAAGGGCCTAAAAGTAATTACCAAAACTCGATTAGGTATTTTCTTCAAAGCTAAAAGGGTCGGGTGCAATTTTCCTACACTGCACACATGGGGCACGTACACATTACGAGGATCGGGCGGCGGGTGGAGGCTCATACACCCTAGCCTCCACATAGTTGCTGGTTGCAGCTTGACTCGCCTGAGCCATGGGGCATGGACGGAGGATCGGCTGGCTGTCGTAGAGGCTTGTCTCCATTAAATGGATAAGGGGATGATGCTGATCGACAACAGTTGGAGCTCGATGGGGTGTGACTGAACACACGATCAAGATGCCGAAGGTGCGACTGTGGGAGGAGGCTCGAAGGGATCGTGACATAGTTGCTGCAGGCGTAGACTGTCTAGGCAAAGATGATGCAGTCGAGGGCAGGCAGTGGCAAGTTTCTCGAGGGCTGTCAGTAGCGGTTAGAAGTCGAAGCATCGAGGGGTGGAGATGGTTGCGGAGGAGAGAGATGAGGTGGAGCAGGCGATGGTGTGAAGCTATAAGGGCAACGGAAGCGGAGCAAGGATGAGGTGGTCAGTAGTCAATGTGTTAACGTAAGGTAAGGAGCGAAGAGGCAGCACAAAATCAGGAGAAAGAATAGGGGAAAAGAAGGAAGAAAGAAGCAGAGGAGGGATAAGAAAGAAAAGAATAAGAAGGGAGAAGATAAGAGAAAGAGGAGAAAGGAGTATACGTGGGGGTTGGGTCGCCTGATGAAGATGGAGCTCAATGGTGAGAAGGGAGCTCAATGATAAGAGAAAGAGATCGTCGCTCGAGTTGCTCGCTAAGGCGGTGCGCTTAGGGAGCTCCATGGAGGGGCTACGATGGTGAGAAGGGATCGTCGGATCTCAATGTGAGAGGAAAGAGACTGTCGTTGTCACTTAAAAGGGGTCGACCTCTTGCTGTCACCAGAGGTACACTCTAGGCTGGTGGCTCTCCTCCCAAGGTCAATGAATGTAGAGGAAGTGGGGCGGCGAGGGGTATTTGAGGGAAGAGTCGTTAGGGTTTGCGGAGGAAGTAAGGGTGGTGTGGATCGTAACGGTCGCGGAAAGCGGAGCGGCAGGGGCATGATGGTCATGGAAGGCAAAGCTACAGGGGTCATCGGTGAATGTGGAGGAAGAAGAAGGAATCTGGGTGTTGGATCAGCCCAGATCCAATGGTGGAAAATGTGACACATGGCATAGTAAAATAAAATAAAATAATAAAATAAATGGGGTACAAGAGTGCAACACATGGTGGCTCTGGGAGTTGCCACATGTCGCTCCCAGAAAAATCATAAAATAAAACCAGAAGAAATTCAAAATAAGATAGCAAACGATGTCAAATCAAAAGGTGATCTTCATGAAATTGTTTGTCTCAACGAGATCTACAATTTTCATAAACTAAAATCAGAAGAAATCATATGTACAAAGCATCTTTTTTATGGTATTCTACAGATATTTAATACATGTATTTTTATATTTTGATTTTTTTTGTGATTTTTAAATAAGGTAAAAATCAAGATAAATAAGATGAAATATAAAACAAATATATACACATTAATCTATTTTTTGTATTTTTTATGATTAAGAAACTATAAAAATAAAATAAAAGGGGCATATATACATACTTAAAGTGAATCATTTTCTTTGATTTTTACTTCAATTCTGAACTGGATTTTTACACAATTTATTAAAGCATTAATCAAAGAAAACAAATGAAAAGGAAATAAATAAAAAGGAGTTATTTTTCATATAGAATAGTAAGGTAAAAATCAAACAATATGTACAACATACAATGAGGTTCCAAAATCCAAGTTTCATATATGGACTCTGATTCTTTTAAATTTGATTTGTTTTTGTAGATAATCGAATGTATATTAATTCAAAAGTGAGTAGGGATTCATAGGAGAGTTTATGAGAGAGAGAGAGAGATTGACATTTATGACTTTTGGTCTCCAAACTAGGGTTTGGATTTTATTGAGCATGTATATACAGTTTAGTATTTTTATATTTTTTCCTTTATTAATATTGGTAGTTTGTATACAACTAAATTTATTTTATTTAATTTGGGGTTAGTGAAAAAATAATTAAAAATAAGAGAAGTTATGGTAATTTACATGTTATAGTGTACAAGATTTGTGGGCTTCTTATTAAATGCAATTATGCATGCGAAAATACAAATATTGATTACATATGCACGAATGATAGAAATACAATTTAAATAATTAAGTTAAATTAATTACTTCAAAACAAAGCTTTATTTTCATCTTTTAGAATGATGAGTCACAAATTCATCAATCTCCTAATTAAATTATGGGTCAATTATATAAAGCAGGATTGCAATTGGGTATTAAATGACACTAAGGTACACTTGAAACATTGACATCAATTCATTAAAATAACTAAATTTATTTGGCTTTTAATTTGTTACATAAGAATCAATCCAGAGAACTAAGCATCTCACATTAAAGCCTATGAAACAAGCATTCAAAGGACACAAATTTCATTCAATTTGGACATCAAATGCACAAGTTATTCAAGTTTTAATTTGTGGGTTTTATTACAAAGAAACATGAATTAAAACAAACAAAAAGATCTCAAATAGATCTAGATAGGTATACAAATGCAAATATAATAAATCGTCCGCTTATCTTTGTAGTTTACCCCATGTAAAGCGGTATATTTGCAATAACAAGAAACCAGCGAGGGTTTATTACAATTAGACCAAGGATCATGTGTGAGGCACGTGTGGATCAAGCTTAGTGGACGGTCCAGGTGTAGGACAGGTGGCGCTCTCATCTGCTTTGGATGAGGTTTGGTGGGCCCAAGGCAACAGGGTAGCATAGGGTGGCTTGGAATGCTTCTGATCATAGGATCAACACCGACTAGGTGTAACCCAAATATAACTTCTATGTAGAGCGGAGGTCTCCTCCTTCTTAAGCGGTGGCGTAAAGGATGAACTTCGGCAAGAGGTAGCTTCTCTTATGTAGTCATTATCCTTTGTAGAGGGTCAGTGCATGTACCTAAAGCCCACACGAAGATGGAGATGCGTTCAAGAAAGCCCTGCCTTGGTTGGATCAGCAAGGCAACTCAGTCTCGTCAGAGGTAGAGTCGGAGATCGACAAGGCTCATGAGTTTCCGACCATTGAGTTCTTCTCATACCTGCAGATGTTATGATGATAGCAAAAGTAAAGGGTGTTTGATTTGGGGTGGAATGAAGCGAAATGGAGGGTTATCGAAGGTGGTCTGAGGTGGTGCCCTTAATGGGTTCTTCACCTTTGCTAGGTGAATAATGGATCAGAGTTGGGGAGGTCCTGGAGAAGGGATTGATGGAGACAGAATGGTACGTGTAAATGATGGAGTAGAAGTAAAGGTAAAAATGCGAACATATTAATATGAAGGAGTGTGTGATTACAAATGAAATTTGGAGAAAATCTAACAAAAAATAAAGTGGCAGAACGAATATAACTTGGAGTGAAGGACGGTCGGGGATGGTTCGAAGGCCTAGGATTGAATCTCCAAGAGATTCAGGATTTTTGCTTCATGTATACGGCCTCTATATGAAGCTCGAGCAGTAAGATGTGGCATTGTAGCACGACTGATGGAGATGATGATCTCGCCAGAAGTACTTCTCAGTCGATGGAAACTCGGATAGACCTCACGTAAAGGAAGATGATCTTGAAGGGAGGTTGGAGGCAAGGTTTTGATCAGATGTCGGGTGGTTGACAGTGGTAATTTCAACCACCTGGGAGTTGGTGTAGAGGCATGGAAGTAGGAAATAGAAGTTAGGGAGTGTGAGAGGGATGAGAAACGATCAGAATGGTACCAGGATCGTGGCTTGAAGCCACGTGGGTCGGTTAGAGAAAATGGCAAAGGGGAGTTAGCGAAGGGTCGCAACCTTTGGGGAAGACAACCGCCCAAGGTTGAAGATGACTCTCAACCATTTGATCAAACGATCCAATGGCCCACGTTTGGGTGCAGGTGGAGCGACTGGAGATGTCTGATCAAATGATTAGATGCTCCCGATGAGAACGGGCATGGGATGAGTCTGACTGTCTAATCAAATGATTGATAGTTGGAATTAAATGTGGCAAGGAATAAGGAGTCATGTCACGTGGCATGCCCATATGTAGACACATGGCCCCATAGGAAAATTTAAAACCTAAAAAGATTTATAAAATTCAAATAAAATAAAAAATAAAGTTAAAAGAAAAGGTGTTCAACATGAAAGTTGTTTATCTTTTCAAGATCTACAACTTTCATGTAGAACTAAAAAACAAAATACATTATACTCACATACCTATTATATTTGAAAATATTTTTATTAAATAAAAAAACTTCATTAATTCTTTTGTTATTTTTTGTATTTTATATAGAGAATAATATACAATAAATTATATAAAATATTAATCTAACTTTTATTTGTTTTTTAATAAAGAAAAACACAAAATAAAGGAACCTTACACACAAATAATTGATAATAAAGGAACCTTATAAACAAATAATTGATACTTATTTATATACATTAATTAATCTTATTTATTTACAAGGAATTAAATTTTAAATATAATTATTTAGTTGTTAAATGAAGTAATAAGTTCAAGATATAGGGATAAATAATCTGAATAAAGATGATAGAAACTTTTTGGCTAATTTAACTAAGCAACGATTTAATAGAATACATGGTGTTGTTTAATCCAAGGCCTTTCTTTTTAGAACTATTCTTAGTTTTCAGCAGATTGTTTAGGTTGCTTGTTCCCTTATTAAAAGTAATTAAATCATTAACCATACTTTTCATATTAGTTTTAAATAAACGATCTCATATTCCAATCTATTAATATTTAATTTAAAATATTGTTTTCATCTTATTTTAGCAAATTCCTTTCTGATATAAGTTTACTCTTTCTTCTTTGAGCTTCTTCTTTATGATTTTCAGTTGCTTGAAAGAATCAAATAAATCATCAAAAAGTTCTGGTAAGTCAAGTTAGCTAGCATGGCATGTCTCATCTTCAATATTATTATTGTTCTTCAAGTAGTCATTAATCTCAGAAAGACTTCTTGTTCTTGTTCCGATTCCAAGCTTGAGTTACCTTCAATACTGATAGAGACATCCCATGTTGGTCGGAACGTTTTTTTCTTGAAATCATTTTGTTCTAGAATTTATGTTTTTCTTTGTCTGGATCCTTTTTGAGAAGGGGACAATCTTTTCAAATATGTCATTTTCTTCTCACATTCATAACAAAGAATTAATTGACTTTTTTTATCTTTAAAAGGCTTTTTGTGAGAAGATAGTAGCTACATTGGACATATTAGTGGGCCTTCTCATCCGCTTGATACAAAGGAGGTCAAAGGACATAAAATTTTATACAATTATCTCGTTTCCTTCTAACTAGTTAATGCGACTTTCGTTCCCCGGATCGACCTGGAGAAAGAAGGATCTCGAAGAACTGGCACAGGGTGAGTTAGAAGATCTTTCCCTCATGATGGCATCTCTAGGGATGATATTCAGAACGGGAATGGCAGTTGCTTATTTAGGACATCCCTGATGCGAGCCCAATATATAATAGGAGGCCGAATTTCCTGTATTTTCTAATATCTATGGATGGAGAAGGGCAGAATCCTCTAGTAGGTATCAATAAGGAGGTGAACTCAATGGTAGTAATCCTGCATCACGTGTAGCTTCCATGGGCAACTCTTTTTCATAGTTCATATGATCAAGCTTGTGATTGAAGCCTATCCTTTCCTTACTACATAGTACGATATATGGATTCAATTCTTTTCTTTTCTATAATGGTGATAAGTTATGGTCATGATTAAGTTGTTTAAACGTTGATCTAAATAGAGAACCGAACATTGATTATGTAACTTTTGTTCACATATTCGCCATAAAATGGATCGCATAAAATTAAATTGGGTTAGGTTGTTTCTCTTATAGATAGTGTCATGTATTTGAGATAATCTCCAAGGAGATGTTGTGCAATGGTTGTTTAAAGCTTCTATAAAAGTTAAAATTGTGGTGAAGGGTCTGATCAGTTCATATGTAGTGGCTATTTTTTTTGTAATGTTTATGAAATTACAATTCAGGGATTTCCCAAAATTCACCTGATCATGCTTCTGGTTGGAGCATATTCTTTCCTTACTACATGGTACGAGCTTTCACACGGGAAGAACATTACTATTACCAGTGGTTCCATTCTTTTCTTTTTTTATAATGGTGATAAGATATTGTCATGATTAAGCTGCTTAAACATTGATTTAAATAGAGAACTAAACATTGATTTATGTAACTTTTTCATATTTTCGTGTATTTGGCATAAACTGGATCTTATAAAATTTTAAATTGTAAATTGTTTCTCTTATAGATAGTGCCATAGTGCCATATATTTGAGCTCTGAAGAGATATTGTGAAGTGGTTGTATAAAGATTCTATAAAAGGTTGAAATTGTGGTGAAGGGTTTGATCAGATCATACATAGTTGCTAATTTTTTTGTAATATTTGCTGAAATTTGCAAATTCAGGGATTTCGATTAGCGTATTCATTGATTATCTTATAATATAGATTTGGACTCAAATTTAGACCAAATAGATTACATTATGTCATCAATCAAATCCATGAATTTTAAATTAGATTTTAGATGGATTGTATTATTCATGAAATTAAAGTCCTTCAAGGTTGCGTTAGTAATGCTAATCCAATCCAACACAAATGTGGGCACCACTTAATTTATAAAAATCATTAATTTTATTTTTTTTTCTAATAGGATTTTTTTCTAATTGTGCTTAAACATTGATCTAACTAGAGAATGAACGATGATTTATGCAACTTTTTCACATATTCAGCCTAAATGGATCATATAAAATTTTAAATTGTGTCATGTAATTTCTCTTAATGTTAATTATATGTATTTGTGATAATCTCCAAAGAGATCTTGTGCGGTGGTTGTTTAAAACTTCTATAAAAGGTTGTTAAAATTGTGGTGAAGGGACTGATCAGTTCATATTTAGTGCTTGAATTTTTTATAACGTTTGATGAAATTTACAAATGCAAAAGATGGGATTTTGATTTAGAAAGTACATTGATTATCATATAATATAGCTTTGTACTCAAATTTAGCCCAAATAGATTGCATAATGTCATCAATACAACCCATGAGTTTAAATTTGATTTTAGATAGATTGTATTATATCATGAAATTCAAATCCATCAAGTTTGTGTTGGTAGTGTTATCTAATAGAACACAATTGTGGACACTAATTTATAAAATCATCAATTTTATTTTTCTTGACAGAAATATTTTTTTGATTAGGCATGCTTTGATTTTCTAGAGTGCATCTAAACAAGCTTCTGATTACTCATCCATTCCTTATTGCATTGTACAATCTTTCAAATGGGAAGGACAATACTATATCTTATTCTTCTTATTCTTCTCTAGTTAATGTTAAGCTTGGCGACTCAAGTTTCTCCATTTTTTGCCTTCTTCATCCTTGGTTTTATTTATGTTGATCTATTTGTATCCAACTCATGACCATTTGGCACATACCACCCTGGTATTGTTGCTTAAAATCCTAGTAGGATTTTCAAATGTAGCAGTAGCTTTTCGAGGGAACATGAATTATTTTGTGTTTACAGTAAGTGCTAAAATCAATCATAAGGATACTGCTCTAAACATGCATCTATATTTAAGGTCCAATGTCATTTCTTCTACATGTAAAATGTGATAGGTACATAACTCCAAAATATATCTTGCAAGATAAAAGAACATGCTATGTAACGATATCAAGTTTTTTGGTTTCACTCAATTGTAAAAAAAATATGTACTACCCTAGTTTATTGTACAATAGTTATAGGACAGCTTTTACATGCAAAACATGATTGCTTGATAGATATTAGGATCTCAAAATTGTTTTAAGATGTCTAATATATATGAGTAATTATTATATAGTATAATGCTGGTCATCAAAGCTGAGATAAGACTACAAGTACATTGGCATTAATTTGTATTGTTCTCAATCGGAATGGTGAAGGTATCTAGTTCGAGTATGCTAGCTTGATTTACTAATTAGCTTGCATGTCAAGAAAATTTTCCCTCCCGGCATAACTCATGTGTACTGGCCAGATCCAATTTTGAGGAAAGGATAATATGAGTAAGTCAAGTTGTGCTCTAATTATTAAAATATAAAATAATATTTACTTGTGAGGGTGTATACTATATAGTAATATCAAGCAAACCATAAATGTTTGTTGGTTGATTGAATTGGATTGATAATTAATTTAATATGATTATATTAATTAGATCCAGTTAAATAAATGCTCTATTATAAATAGAGGTGTAATTCACTTGGAAGAATTGATGATGTGAATATGATTCACAATAATTTATTAAATTCGAATAGGATATGGAGGATCGTATGAATAACATCCATGATCTCACGTCAAGTTGATGGGTTCCGTCGACATGGATTGTATGTAGGAGACGCATGTTCGAAGTGACATCTCCTGCATACAAGAGCACATGGATCGGGCTCTTTGCTTCTCGAAAGAGTAAGGTCGAATGTGTAGTGAACCCCAATATCAGTTCTTCATATTATTTGGGCAATATTGGATTGCACGTAGTAAGTTCTAATCCTGTTGACGATTGGTTCAATTAACAATGGGTCAATGTCATCTTAAGGGTGGTAGGTCCGGGTTTTAAAGATCGAATTGGCAAATGCCAGTTGGACTTACAAGCCAGAATGAGTTCCCGCTTCTTTTATCCGAGTTATAGTTTCTCATATTATTGGGATGTAACAAAGGTAATAAGGAGATCCCAAATATTGCTTGAGATATAATGGTAAGTATGTCTCTTTCTTTGAAAGTGAATAAGGGAATGAACTTTCAGAGTTGACAAGGCAAGATAACTTTGATATAAAATCCTTAATCAAAGTAAAAGATATATTTATGCAAATATTTCTTATTTCAGATGACATGCATTAAACTCACTGAAAAATATACTCAATAATAACAAATAAAATAACAAGGATTAGATCCATGATCAAGATATTGTACTTGCAGTTGGACACATAATGTATGTGGTTGCAGTGTGCAAGTTTCCTCATAATAATGAGGAATGACAATTAAATAGATAATAAGACAACAACCTTGGGTTTGTATGTCTATATAGTTTTGATCTCTCATCGAATGTTCTTTGGAAGTATCATGTCGATGATGATCGTAATTATCGAAAATCCTTATAAAACCTAAGAAGATGTTTTGACATACATATGTGCTCTTGAAATTTAATCATGAATGACATGGTTCATTGCATTAAGTAGAATGAGGGCTTGATAAGAGATGATATACTCAAAATGTTTGAGTATCTGCCTGAACCAAAGTCTTTAAGAGTTAAGATGGATCTAGATATGATGGGTATCATCATTCTACTATCTATACTCTAGTCTTTCATGAAACATCATAATATTCATATTGTATGAATTGAATGAAGCATATATAAATATTGAAATAATCTTATATTTAAATCTTTTGAGTTCAACATAAGAGATCATTTTCTTAAGCAATGGTTGTTTATAGATGAAGGAAGCGTGGTGAAGCATGGGTCTGATCAAAGTGAGAAGGAAAGTCAAAGAGTTGATTGTACTTCTGTAATTTCCACATATATGACATCTAAAAAGTCGACTGAATGCTAATACTGCAACAAGCTGATGTATTAATGGTATGACTAGCTAAACTATATAGGATCCTTAGAAAAGGACTCAGATAGTGCATCGGCATATTTTTTTACATCCACATATAATCATTGAAATTGACTTTCTTATTAGATAAGACCAAAGTCTAATAATTGTATCTCATTCTTCTAATAACACTTGCAATTGGTTGCATATGTTTTAGAAGACTAGAAAAATTAATCTTAAGGTTTAATAGTCATCCACATGGATGTTGATGCAATTGTTACAACAATCTCCATTGATAAATATACTACATATTTTCAGTGAGAGAGCTCTTATTCTTAGAGAATGTTTATATGATGTAGATGTTAGAATACATTCATTATTTATTTCTAAATGTTGGAAATAAACATGCATTCTGGAATAGACCTATCATAAAGAGTTATGATGGATATATTTCAGATAGTAATCTAACATCTAAAGGACTCTATTAATTTATAAAATCAATGGATGGTTCATTGGCATTTTCAAATACTGAAAAATTAAACCTTAAAGGATCAAAAGGAGGATAAAGATCATTTGGCAATGTTCTAGCATCAAGCCTTGGACATATGTCTATTGATAAGATCAATAGACTAGTAAGATATTGAACTTTAGATTGTTTGAAGGTTCATAACTTGCATACTTATGAATAGAGATTCAAAGTAAAATATATGATACACCCTTTCTCTGGGAATGGTGTAAGGTGCATATGTATTCAAGTTCTCATATATATTGATGTATGTGGATCATCTATATCATAATAAGCATTAGTGATGTGTGATATCTATTAATTATTTTTTTGATATGAGATTTCTTCCCTTCACCTTAGTAAGCTTTGAAATGTTCAAAGATTTCACAATTTTGATTTAGAATCAAAGTTTGAAGGAAGATGAAATGAATTTGATCTAACCGAGGTAGCAAGTACCTATTAGATGAATTCAAGGAATGCCTTAGGGAGAAAGAAATATCATTCCTATCTCACTCCTCCTAATACACATTAACTAATAGAGTTGTAGGGAGGTACAATTGGATCATGTATGACATGATTTGATCAATTATGACTCTTAGCATAATTACCTCTTAGTTTCCAGTTATATATGTAGTAGAGACTACAATATATATCATTAATAAGATTCTATGCAAATATAAATCCTAAACCCCTCATAAGCTATGATTTGAAACCTAGCTTAGTGTTGGACACTTGAGGATTTAGTGTTGCTTAGTCCATAACCATGTCGTGGATGCAAGTAAGCTGAAATTTAGCACCAAAGAGTGCTACTTCATAATAGATATAAAGGATGGTATTGGATAGCTACTTTATGACCTTGAGATTCTTAAAAAGATTTCATCTCTAAGAATATGATTCTAAGAGGATGACTTTTTTGAGAATTAAGATGAAAATGAAGTAAAGGAATTCTTTAAATATTGAGAAGATAATGAGGCTCCTGAAATTTGAAACTAAACGGACAATTAAGGATGAAACATTCATACCTCTTCAAATCAATTTGAGGGTGGTGAGACCACCTAAAGGGTATTGATTCCATGTGCCAGTTAAGTCTGACAGTGATCTAACTTCATATGATGAAGTTTCCAAGGATCGTGACATGGAGAGATGGATGTTAGCAATAAAGTCTAAAGTAGACTTCATACACAAGTGTTATGTATGGACCCTCGAGGATCCACCTATAAGAGTAAGATCTGTTGAGTATAAATAGTTCTTCAAGAGAAAGAGAGAACCTGATGAGAAGGTAGAAATATTCAAAGCACGGTTCGTAGCCAAGATCTACACACGAAGAGAATACATTATTTGCGATGAGACTTTCTCTTCAGTGACCTGCTTAAATCCATCATAATATTGTTAACTATAGCTACACAATTGGACTATGACATATACAAGATGGAAGTCAAGATTGCATTCCTCTATGAATTCCTCACCAAGGATATTCATATGAAGTAGCCCCAGGGATTCATAGTTGAGAAAGGCAAGGTGTGCAAGCTAAAGAAACTCCATCTATGGACTCAAATAAGCTTCTTGTAGTCGGAAAGTCAGATTTAATGAAACTATAAAGGTTGTGATTTCATACAGAATCTTGGTGAATCATGTGAAGCTTAGTGGGAGTGCCATTGTGTTCATCATGCTAAATATAGATAATATCCCCATCGTTTGGAATGATATAAGAATGATAATATGTGTTTTATAATCTGATTGTTACATACCTTGAGATGAAAGATCTCGTGAATACTTCTTAGTTCTCAGTTCGAAAGATGTTCAGAAGCAAAGAGAAGAGGGTCTTGGGACCATCACATTAGCGGTACACCTTGGATGTGTCCATTTTATGGAAAATCCCAAAGGCTTCCTTCCCTTGATATATGGTACTGACTTGTCTGAAGGGATAGCACCTCAAAGAGTTAAGGAAGTGAATGCTAAAAACCGATTGCCCTTATGCATCAGTTATGAGAAGCCTTGTGTATGATAGATGTGTACAAAAGTCAGATGTTTGCCATGTAGTAGGAGTAGTAAACTTTTACTGATCCTACTATGGAGATAAAACACTTGGTTCCAGTAACAACAATATATTCAAAGATGAAAAGATTTTTGAGATAGTGTTCTCAAAGTCTTATTTTCAAGAACTTAAGACTCTATAGATAGTGATCTAAAAGATCTTAACTGTAGATGCCTTATAAGACTTAAGACTGGATCTTAGTCTAAAGAGATAGAGATATCTGGAATAAAGACATTCTGATAAGGATAATAGAAATTACATACTGACTATAATAATTATTGAGTTGTAGTGTCAAAAATACTATAAATGATTTAAGATTGAGAACGGTTGCATAAGATGCAACATTCACATTAGATGCGAGCATTGTTACTGGGAGATATGCAAGTATGTAAAAGGACTTGGCATAGTGTTTCGGAATGGAGTGGCTAGTCAGCTTACCAAGCTATTTTTCTAAATAGCTTATGATTATCACATGAGTGTGGGTTTAAAAGATTAGCCCATTAATGTCTCTTTGGGCTAGTGGGAGATTATTGGACCTACGAGCCCATGACGAGCTATTATGCAATAAATGTTATTGCAAATCATTCCCTGATTTGAAATGAAGAATTACTATTTGCATAATAGGTTCCTTAGTATAATTAGGATTATGTATCATGACCATCTTAATGATCATACAGTTGTTGATTCAAATATTGAATCATAAAGGCTGGTACTTAGATGATATCCAAAGAGTTAGATTGAGGACTCATCAAGCACCATCAAGTGATTGTTAAGAGATGGTCTCCATCTTGATAAGAAGATGGCAACTCTTCTCTAAAGGTTGATATCTGACCGACCTCTTGATGCAGGTCCTCTGTATAGGAATAGAGATTTAGAGGGTGCTAAATAAGTTAGGTCAAAGAGTTGACTTAACGAGATCGAGATAACCAAGACCTACGTCGTATACTGTCACGATATAGGCACGCATCCTCTGATCGGAGACGGCTATGTTACTATATGTTTGAGTATGTATATTTGGTGGATCGATAGGTTGATGATCTAATCAATGTCTATACACCGACGAGCTGGTGCGCATACAAGAGCATATGAGTAATGCGATCTCTCAAAGGGATCATACAGGTTCATTACTGAATCAGAAGATATGAGCTCACTCACGAGATATTGGGATCGAATTCCGTTCACAGTCGTCTCATATTGAAAGCTTGACTGAATTTGTAGGTTTGATATATGCTTTCGGAAAGTATATGATCAAAAGCTAGATATGATATGTGATTTTTGAAAATATATGATTAATACCAACTCATAATGATCGAATGAGAAAATTAATGATAAAACCCTGAAGAAGGCGGTCTAAATAAGATATAAAACTTCGGGTTTATTCTAGGTCTTCTTAGGAATGCTAGAGGGTGATGTGATCGTAAAAAATTGTATAATCATGACGCTTACATTCCGAGGGAGTGATGAAATAGGTTTGGATTTATTGACTCCTCTCAGTAGAGAAGTGATCTAATCTTAGTCTAAATATTTGACATTGATCTGGATATGATTCAGATGTAATGAGAAGATTAAATTTACAGCTTTGGTTTAATCAACATCTATGAGATTTTCCCGAGATATGAATTTGAGATATGATCTCAATATCCAGGTCACTATAAGCGGAACGTGCAATCGCCATGTCCTTATCTCCAGGTATTCGCAGAGAAATTGCATTATTCTTGAAAGAGTTCAAGTTTAATTTCATTATTGATAATGTATCTGAGCATTAAGGATAATTGATAGTTAAATGTGATTTAATTATCATGAATAATATGAATATGATTCATTTTATTTGGACATATGAGAAGAGTTATCTAAGATAATTAAATATGGTTTAATTATCAAAGATGTGAATAATGTGAATGAGATTCATATTATTTGGGCACACGAGAAGGGACATCCAAGATAATTAAATATGATTTAATTGTCAAGGATATGAATAATATATATATATATATATATATATCACCATCTATATTAATCATAAATATTATAAATGTGATTTATAATATATTAGAGAAAGTTAATTGTAA
Source organism: Ottelia alismoides (assembly GCA_037367405.1). Lineage (NCBI taxonomy): Eukaryota > Viridiplantae > Streptophyta > Magnoliopsida > Alismatales > Hydrocharitaceae > Ottelia > Ottelia alismoides. The sequence goes on from JAZKJV010005015.1 coordinate 152,925, forward strand.
ATAAGATTTATGAATTAAATGTTGATGTGAATTGGATTCACATTGTACAAATAATTATAAATGTAATTTACATTTTATTATGTGGTTGAATTTGATTCATAATTGTCGATGGTTTTATTTGCGATTATCACAAATAATTTACAATAACTATTTGGTGATATTTTGTGGAAAAAAGATTCCATAAATAAGACTTAATGTAATGAGATTACATTAGGATTGAAGAGAGAGAGATTTTCTCTCTCCAATCATGTTGGTCGTCCACCATGTATAAAGGAAATGAAGCTATCTCCTTCTCCCTTACATGGAAGGAAGCTCTCTAGCCCTATTTCATTTGGGAGGTTATTGATTTAATTTAATCTAAATATGTTATGATTATTTACAATATAATTATTTTCTTTTAAATTAAATCAATTTTTTTATAATTTTTTTACAACAAAATATTAATCATTGATTTGAATTAGGAGTGCATATCCACCATCCAATTTAGTATAAAAGAAAGGGAATACCTAGCCTTTTCTTTTACACACATTAAGAGGACAGCTCTCTCTCTCTCTCAACATGTGGTCGTCCATATGTTGACCTAGAGAGCGTCACCATTGTCATTATGTCGTTGTGCTGCTGGATCGACTGCTCGTGGATCTCCATCTTCTGTGCACTCTACTTGTGAAGAAGGCATCGGATTTCGTGAGACCCCGACCAGGAGACTCCTCGCTCAAATTATCAATTTGGATTGCAAAAAGCACGCATCTCATCCACGCGTCTGCAAGTGCAACCTTCATTGTATCGGAATTGAGACAGGAGAATCTTTTACTTTAGATATTGATGATTTCAGTCACGCTTCAAGCAGTATTCTTTTGAACCTGTTTCTAATCTTGATGAAACTATTCAAGAAGTGTTCTCGAATCATGTGGTTTCATCCGTTTAAATTTTTAAAATTTTACTGGTCCGAGCAACTAGTATGACTAGTCACTCCTGATCGCATATGATGCTATCTTCACACTTCTGTGACGTGCTTAAGGTTTTTCTCATAACCTTCAAGTAGTACTTGAATAAAAAAATATGCTCAGTTTTTACAAAAAGATTTATTATTTGCTGCTTCTTAGCATGCCATGATATAACTTTAAATCTTGTACTAAGTAGATAACCTGATGTATTTTTGGTTATCTACAGATCCAGTCCAATCATTATCAGAATAGCCTTTGAGATAATTTTCTTATTTTGAAGTATATTTAAGGGATTTTACCAAGTATACCCCTTTGAGATATTGCAATATCAGTTAAGCCCCTCTCTTTTTTGGGATATCAGTTGTGCCCCCGACTTCTTGTCGTTCTATCACTTGCACCCTTCTATTACTTTAGCCATCAATGAGCTAAACTTAACCATGATTTTCCAAACCATGGTATGGTTGAGAGGGGTCTCACTATCTAACCCTCCCCCCCCACCCGCCGACCCATCCTCCTCCTCCGCTTTACACCCCCTGACCTCCTCCTTCATCGTCCCCCACATGGTGTATAGAGAAGCTTTCTAAAAAGAGGATATGCAGAGATAATGCACCTCTAGGTGGAGCTCGTGGGCTCGAAAAAGTTGACTAGATCGCCTGTTGGTCATGACTCGGACGTGGTCATGGGTCTGCACCACCTTCGCTTCCACGTCCATGCAACTAATGTCTGTGTCCACTACCTTCTCGTACTACGGTGACACAAAGAACTCCCCGAAAGGGTGGTGCCCCAGTTCGCAAGTACTGTCAGATCTCAATCGTAGGCCTTTCTCCGCTTGGAGGCATTGTAACTACTACCCCATCTTCTTCACGAAGATAGGGGGAGGAGGCAGTGGTAAGAGCAGGAAGGGAGATGGAGGAGTAGGGGTGGAGGTGGAGAAGAAGAGGGCAGATGAGGAGTGGGTGATGGAGGAGAGGGTAGCAGAGGAGGAGGAGGTTGTGGTGGTGGAGGAGGATGAGGGGAGTGTAGGAGGAGGGGCGATGGAGGAGAGGTTGAGGAGGAGGAAGAGGAGGAGGAGGTCAGGGTGGAAGAGGAGGAGGAGATGGGTAGCAGAGGAGGAGGGGGAAATGGAGGAGGTTGGGCCAGAGGAGGAAGAGGAGGTTGGGGTAGCAGAGGAGGAGGCTGGGGTAGAGGAGGAGGGGAGAAGGGAGAGGCGGAGGATGGGGAATACTTTCAACCCTTTTTTAATCTAATACCTCTTGTGTCTTCAAAGCTAACGCCGATTTGCGTTGGGGATGGGCAACTAACCTGATGGGATATAAGTGACAATTGTGGAAGAAGTCAAGGGTTGAACAGATATTCCAAAAAAGGAGGGGTATATATGATATTGCAATATCTCACAGGGGCGCAATTGATAAAAATCCTATATTACTTCCAAAATTATTTGTACCTTGAACAAAATAAAGAATCATTTCCGTAGTTGCATAATAAAACTTGCATGTTTTGCTCATAAATCTTGACACAACACTTACTGCATATATAATTTCACGTCTCGTGTTTGTTATATAACTAGGATGATATAAGACTCCTATAAAGAGACCCATTAGCTTCTTGAACTCCGTCATTTAGAGAAAGTTTTGTAATAGGGGGCATAGGAGTTTCTTCTGTCTTGCAATTTGATATATGAAATATCTTGAGAAGATCATTAACATATGTTTCGTAGTTGCATAATAAAACTTGCTTGGTTTGCTCATAAATCTTGACACAACACTTACTGCACATACAATTTTAGTCTCATGTTTGTTAAATATAACTAGGATCATATAAGACTCCTATAAAGAGGCCCATCACCTTCTTGAACTCCATCATTTAGAGAAAGTTTTGTAATACATGCCATAGGAGTTTCTTTTGGCTTGCAATTTGATATATGAAATATCTTAAGAAGATCATTAACATATCTTTCTTAAGAGATAAATATTTCATCTTTTTTGTTGAACTTAAATACCAAGAAAATATCTCATAAGACCAAGATATATTATCTCATATTCTTTCATCATTGCTTTCTTGAACTATGTCATTATCTTAATGGAATTGCTTCTATATGTAAGATCATCAACATAAAGGCATATGATTAGTGAAGTATGTACCTTCTTTTTCATAAAGAAAGGGCTCATTGATACTTATTAGAATCAATTATCACGAAAATATCCAGCAATTTTATTATTCGAGGCTCTTGGTGCTTGCTTTAAGCCATACATGGCCTTGAGGAGACAATGTACCTTTTCTTCATTATCTTTTGAGATATATCCTTGAGGTTGTATAAAATAAACCTTTTCTTAGATCTCCATTAAGAAATGCAGACTAGACATCAAATTAATACATTGTAATTTCTTTTAAGCAGCAAATGCAAGTAATGATCTAATAGTCTCTAGAATGGCAGTATGTGCAAAAGTTACATTATAATCAATATATGACTGATGTGAATTGTTTTTTGTTACCGACCATGCCTTAAGCTTATAAAATACAACCATTTTCATTATATTTGGCTTGGTAAATTCGTTTAAGGCAAGTGATATCTTTATTCTCGGGTCTATCTACGAGCTCCCTTGTTTGTTTCTTATTAATAACTACAATCCCTTCATTCATTGCTTGAATCAAATATTTCTTTAATTGCTTCTTCAAATTTTAACGGCTCAAAAGCAAATAAAGCAATATATGGAATATGAGCATAAGATGACTAATAAATTTCTTCAATAGATGATATATTGAGGATGGATTTCCTTCTTCATTTACAACTTGATTTTAGCATATTATATAATCTTCCACTTCTGTGAAGATGATTCATTAAAGGTGACATCTCTCGATATAATTAGTTTCCTTCTTTGGGCTCATATAATCAGTAAGGTTTAGAAGCATCATAATATCCAATAAAGATGTACTTTCACCTTTTTCACCATTTTTTTCTTGTCTAACTAGAGATGGAATATGAGCATATTTAATAGAGTCAGAGATTTAAAAAATGATTAAACTTGGTCATTCTTCCATACCAAGCTTCATAAGGTATTTTATCCACCATTGCTTTAGTTACCTTTCAACTCAATGTTTATTAGGAAGATCCTTACCTTCCAGCATATCTCTTCTATCTTGACGATCATTCTATTTCTTCTTTCAGCTCTGCCATTTTGTTGTTAACTCCTACTTGATTCCTTGAGCAATGCAAAAGTCTTGGAATTCTTGCATGTGATTCTCCTACGTGATATGATCGAAAGACTTATTTTTCTTTGACTTTACCTTTCAACAAAAGTTTTAGACTAGCTGAAAGTAAGAAAGACTTCTGATTTTTTTAGAAAGTGATCCCACATCATTCGATTGTAATCATAAAAAAATAACTAACTGACTTAATTGATGGATGTAGTTTGAATTGATCCACAGATGAATAGAAGATGTAATAAATGGCAAATAGAAGATAGTAAACTACCAGTGATACACATTAATCTTGATAATAAAGTAAAAAGGTGCATATTTTTATGCCAACAATTATTAGGACGCTCTTATATTTAAATACACAGCTTTATGTAATATTAATAATTTAGCTAAGTGTTTAGAAAATATTAATGTTTATGTATATTAATAATTTATCTATTACCTATTTAGAAAATAAATAAATAGTTTTAACTTTATGGGTTGTTTGTAAATACATGAGCTAGTTAGACATGATTTAACAAAATCGATACATTTCAAGAGAGAAGTTTTAAAATCTATATAATAAAATTATAAAAGTATTTAAAACCAATAAAAATTTGATAAATATGTACTTTAATGTTAACATTGTAAATATCCCGCAAAATCGTATTAATTCCTCATGAATGCACTCATGCAAGTATTTTCTAAAGGTGTTAAAAAATTCCTAAACACCTACGCTGAGACAAAGAAGGCTTCTATTGAATTGTGTCTTAGATCCAAAATCCGACCTAAAACAAATTTGTCGGATAATCAGAAAATGGTTCTGTGAAGTACAAGAATAACAAAAGATCCGGCATTTATGTCAACATGCATGAAAGCAATAAGTTGGAAAAGAAAAATACTTGGGGGGTTGAAAATTCAAAATAACTAGTAGGGAACCCGTGCGGTGCACGAGAAAGGAAAATTTATGTATATAAACCTAGTAAATAAACTAACTGACTTTTCTATATAATCAGATATAATTATAGCAAAAATTCTATATAATCAATTGTAATTATATCAAAAATTCTATCATCTGGGACATACAAATATAATTAGATATAAGTATTATTCATATTATAAATATTCCAAGAAAGTAGATGATCAATAACGATAGAACTATAACTAAAATGTGCATATGTAGATAATGTGATTTTATAATTTGATGGAAACTTCTAATAGGTCGAATAACCATTTACATACTTTACCCTCAAATTTTCTATAATGATCATATTATTATTTAACATATGCACGCCCTCGTCTCTCTGTGTGGAGCATATGCATGTCCTCATCTTTCTAGGTGGAGCTCATACACGTCCAAGTCATAGCGGGCCTTATCTATCTTTCTTTCTGATTCGAATTGAAACTCTAAGTCAAAGTATTCACGGTAAAGACTGTAGCTACTATAAGTACTTGGGTATCTTCGAGAATAAAAAGCGGGTTGTGCATTGTTCATTTTAATGTTTAATACGCGAACATAAATATAAGTTCCCATATGAATTACTCATAATATGAAAAATTTAGTTCTTTATGTGTGATCTCCTACAGCTAAATACTTGCATATTTTAAGTAAAAGAATGCCGTGATTAATCATAAAGATTAGAAGGTAGAAATTCTTATCTAGTACTTCAATTTTCTTCTGATTGTTCTCGACGTTGTTGTTGAAATTTTGTCGTGTATTTTTTTAAGAAAGCAATAAGATTTATCTATATCAAAATCTTGCCGACAGTTCTATAGTATTTGTGTAAACCAAAGATTACTCATCTCTTTTCCATTAGAGGAGAGGAGATGTTCACTTTCCAAGCACAAACTGTGAGCATACATATGATGTAAAGTCATATCTTCTTTATGGTATTGTACAGTAATATAGGTTTCCACTATCTAGATTTACAGAAGAGGGTTTATTACACCCATTATGAATGCCTTCTTGAAAGTGTGGATTACTCTTTCCCATTCCTTTGCCTATGTTTTTGCAATAGTCATATTAAATTTCTAGAGGTGAGAAATTGTGGCCGCAAGTCTGTATCTTTATGAGTTCTGAATGACGAAAGTATGTTAGGCACATAATCAAAAAGAGCATATTGTAGGGAAGTTATTTCTCTGGGACATATTATAAACATGCTAAATAAAGTGAAGAGCTGGTAATAGATAGGAATATTAACATTAAGTTTTCAAAAGACCTTTAATTAGTTAATATTGTCTCAACTACAATGGAAATGAGACTTTCAAAAGTATAAAAGTAATTGTATATTTGCACTTTATTTTTGTTGTCACTATGGTCCTAAGGTCAGTGCTTTCTTTGTTAAAATGCATTCATGCGGTATACATTAGAAGATCTGATGAACAGATCTAAAGCTACAACATAAGAAAGTGCTAGATCTGTACGTATGATAAGGGTCTCCAGATGCCGATTTGAGAGCAGGTGGTGCTCTAGATCTCCATCTAGGCAATCTCAACAATGAACCTCGCACAGATGATGTGGTTTGATCCCAACAAAGCAATGCCGATGAACATCGATCTCCAACCCGAGTGGTGGGAGGTCGTGTGGCAGAGAGGTGAAGGTGCCGGAGGAGGAGGAGGAAGAGGGAGCGGGCAAGCGACGGTGGGGCTCCTCGAAAGGGGTCCACCCATAGGAGGCCTAGAGGGAGGGGTTGACCTTGTTCACAGATCGACCTTCGATCTAGTAGTTGTGCGCTCCTTCATCTCTCCCTCGTCATTTTCGACATCGATGTCTTCGCCTTCACCCTGCTGCCTAGCCTACACCTTCTCGTTCTTCTTATGCTTCCACCTCCAAAGGCAGTCCTCCGCCTCGTGGGTCTTTGTCTTCGCATCGGCAGCCACAGCCAGTGCATCGCCGTCGAGGGTGAAGGTGTGATCGTCTTCGCATATTGGGGACTCCATCGGGGTACCCATAAGCTTCATTCTTCTTTTTCTTATGCCTCTATCAATATACATAAATTTAGTTTTGGCAAGTTAACAAAATTTCATTTTATGTTGCAATCCAATTTGATTTTACTTGGATTTTTTACAGATTTATTACCAAGAACGTACCTGAACATTTCAACCATGTTCATATGCCTTTGGATGACGGATATGGTTGTCTTATCTCCTGAAAGCCCTGGCATCAGCAACCCAATAATAATATAGTAACAATATAATCACATCAATTGCTATCACAATACCTGTTCCTCTTTATCTTGTTGATGATGCCAACCAAATATCATCCATGTATACCACTCAAGCATGACCTTAATGACCACCAAGGTCGTACTCTTCTAAGTTTACTACATCTCTCGCAACTGAGAGCCTCTGATGGACGGTTGAACTGCAGCTGTTGCGATTTTGACTGACCTCTATTATGATCAAATCAGTAGTTTGATTGCACGTCTTATTGTTGATATGTCATAGTTGACTACGATTTGAGTGCCTTAACAACTACTTTTGAATCGCATAGACAACTGTTCGAAATCAATTAGGGAATTAAGGATCGGTTAATCTAGCATTAAAAGTTAAATAATGAAGATTGAAAATATAAGCAAGAAGGGAAAAGCGCGTACCGGAAGGAGCCGTCCTGCAACTGATCCCAAAGCATGGAGTGCCCCATGTTCCCCATCTGCATCTTGTCCCAGTGCAGTGGCTTCAGCTGAGACGGCGGTGGCAGCTACCCCTTCGCCAGCGGCCTGAACCCTTCAAACGGAGCCGGTAGCCTTAAGCCACCCGACGGCGTCGGTGAACCTGGCGGCCTCAGAGGCGTTGCGGCAAGCAGGGAAGAAGGCAGAGAGGCGAGTTCATATGAGGCATAGATCTTTGAGGTGATATCCGGTACGGCAATCGATTCCAATCCAGTTGGCGGAGCAGATGATGATGTAGGCGACGCGGAGGCGGATTGAGGGTCGGGGTGGCGTTCTTATGTCAGTGGTGGAGGCAGGCAAATCCATCGATGGGAGGGTTTCCTTGGTGGGGAAGGGAAGAGGCGAGGGGATTTCTGGAATTGCAGAATTGTCGAGGGCATTTCCGGAATGACGGAAGAAGACGGGAGATTGGAAGGGTAAATTCGGAATTGAAGGGCAAAAAATTAATGGGCTTGACGCCCTTTATAGTATATATAATATAATGGATTCGTAATCTGGTGGATAGGATTTGATATTAATTCGTCTGGACTGTGGTTGGAAAATTCGAATCTGTTAGCATTGGATTATACATAGATTGCACTTCGGCTGGAACAAGTTCTGAATTTGTATATACAATAACGTGTAATTAATTTTTGTTTCAGCGTTAACTCTCAACTTTCGTTGTTTTATTGGATGAGCAAATGTATCGAAAACAATCTATTTGATACAAAGGATTGATGGGATTGGCAGCCCCGCGTTATTTTCCCGTAATTTTTTTATTTTATTTTTGCAAAATATCACTATGTCTATTGATTTATATATCTATCCAATGTGACATTCGAATTTCGTCAGAAACAGAGACTCATATGCCATTCATATAGAACAGGTCGATTATAGCAATGTTTAAACCCTTAAAATTGCATGTTATAGATGGATGGCACATATATCTCTGTTTCCGACAAAATTCGAATGGCATGTTGGAGGAATGTGTGTGTGCGTGTGTGCGCGCGCGCGTGTGTGCGTGCGTGTGCGCATGCACGCGCGCGTGCGAGTGCGCGTGCGTGTGCGTGTGCATGTGCGTGTGCGCGTGTGTGTGTTAATGTTATGCAAAAAAAATAAAAAAGTATGAGAAAATGACTTGGCTACTCGCTGGAGGCAGCTATGGTTGGACATCAGGCCGGGTAGAGTCGGGTTTGAATTGGCCCGGCCCAAGCTCATATAAATTTATGGGCTAATGGATCAAGCCAAAGCCCATTTTAGTTTCAAATTCCAGGCTCAAGCCCAATCCTGGCCCAAACAAAATGCATCGAGTTCGAGTCAGGCTAGCCCAATTTAACACCCATGTATACCAATATCATGCATTTTGTTCTTGCATTTGTCTGATTGTTCTTATGCATGTGTGCATGTTTAAGACTTTAAGTACGCTAACTAATTCGTGATTCTGACATTAGTTGTATGTGGAAATAAAAATTTGGTAAAAAATATAATGACTTAAACCACCATTCATTTCACCATTACATATTCTATTGTAGATGCGAGCACTATGACCCAATGCAAATTGATTGCTTACAGTTGTACATGCTCTAACACTTGAGGACACAAATGCTATTATATGTAATAATCTTGCATATTAATGTAATGATGTCCTTAATCCATGCTAACGGATATGATTATTAATAGATCTAAGCATTTATTCTACACTTCAAATAATGAAAGTTAGAACATAACAAGGTTAGTAATTTGAGTTTGGACCTTAGAATGAGCCGGACTATCACGCTTACGATAAGCCTACTCAAGCCCGAACCCGATATGATAATCAATACATGCTCATTTTTAAGCTCACGGATGCTAAATTTCAGATTTGAATTTGAGTCAGATTATGTGGATCGAGTTATGGGCCGAGTCAGCATAGCCGAATGCCCAACACTAACCTGTTTGGTTGCAGGGTTGGGCAGGGTTGGCCCAACCTTAGTTACTATTCACAAGGGTACTTCCTCCTCACAGATTACTATTCACCCACCCCAACCCAGCCCAACCCAACCCAGTCCAACCCAGCAACCAAACAAGCCCTAAGTGCAGCTCCATTTTTCCTTGATAAAATTATACTTAAGATTTTTTACCCAACAGAACATATATTTGCATCATCAAAAATTAAGTATACAAGGACTTTTAAACTCTGACTGTTCCCCCGAACGTGTTCATCAACTCAATCTTTAAAGACGATGAAATTACGATACACGCGTGTGGCAGCTGAGGCACAAGGCTAGTGAAAATAAAATTCGTAGAATGCCGATTTAGTGTGTATTTTAAAATTACACAATGGGTTAAATTTGTATGTTTCTAAAATTAAAATTACTCAATTTTAAAGTCATTTGCCCAACAAATTTCTTGAGACAGCATTGAATTAAATTTCCGATTTCGATCTTTGCATCGGAAAATACTAGTAGGAAAAAATCAAAAAAAAGAAAAAATACTTGATTTTAGACTGTTGCTAGCGATGCATTACATACAGAGGATGGGGAGCTTACACCAAGGTGCATGTAACTTTACCTGCACCGACACTTATATCTTCCACACTTTTTTACTTTTTTGAAAAATAACACCATGTATATTCATCCATATATCCCTCCAATATGTCATTCGAATTTCATCGAAAACAGAGACTCCTATGACCTCCATCCAGAACAGGTAATTTTAACGGTCTTAGAATTGTTGTAATCGACCTGTTCTAGATGGAGGTCATAGGAGTCTCTGTTTCTGACGAAATTCGAATGACATATTGGAGGGATACATGGATGAATATACATGGTGGTATTTTTTGAAAATGTAAAAAACTGTGGAAGATATAAGCACCGGTGCATGAAAAGTTACATGCACCTTGGTGCAAGCTCCCCATCCTCTACATATTATACTTGTACTTTATTTTATGGCAAAATTGCTTTAAAAGTACATCAGATATTGTTTCTCTAGTGGACAATCACTAGGAATGACATTTTCATGACCTGAGTAATCTGCGTATGTAAACACCTTAATCTTACTTACTATTACACCCAAACAATTGGCTTAAAGAATACGTGTTATAGAAATTGAATTAATAGGGGCTATTGTTGTGTAACTATATAACATTCATCAAATGGCGCCGTTGCCGAGGACACGGCTTAACTTAATTATTGAATTTTGATTTTATTTGTTGAATAATTTCAAAAGTTTTAGGTCCTCATTTCATGCATCATATTTTTTGTGTTATATCTGCTGATTTAATTTCTCCAAGTATTATAACTTTTCTCTTTTGTGACAGGGCCCATGTAAATCAAGGACGCTTGATTCTCATGGAGGCGTGAAGTCGGGAGCTTCCGCTAAAGAGGCCACAGAAGAATTCAGAAAGAAATTTTAGGAGTCTTAGATCAGACAGACTGCATTGCATATTATAAAAAAAATTGCATGTGCATATTTACTTCTAGTTCTTGCATGTTGTAAAAAGAAGAAGAAGAAGTAGATCACTTGATGATCTACCCCCCACACACACCTACACTTGCACATACACACTCACCCCCACCATCTCCCCCTGTATATTCTCTCTCTCTCTCTCTCTCTCTCTCTCTGTATTTATATTTCACGAACCCCCTCCTCCTCACCCTTGTATCATAGAACCCTCCCTCCTAATTCAGACCTTAATTAGGCTATTTGTAGTCTAAGTATAGGGGGGACTGCCTGCTCATCCCTCCCTCGTGATGTCTTCTTGTACTTAGGTCGATTTTAGCCTAAGTATAGGAAGATCCTCCTCCTCAGTTCTGCTATACCACCCTATATTTGAATCGAGCCTTGCCTTCATGACACTTGTGCTATGAGGACATAGCAAAATTTAAGTATAGGGGGGTGGGTATACCGTATATTATTGTATATTTACTTTAGCCTTAGCTCGTGATTTTAACCCTTTTTAAATTTTATTTTCGGGCTGGGTTTTGGTAAGCTTGTGAACTGAATATTGTAAAAACCTTGTAAAAAATTGGTTATTAAAATTGAGTGATTAATTTTTGTAAATAATCCTTTTAAAAAAAAGAAAAAAAGAAAAAAAGAAAGAAAAAAGAAAGAAAAAAGGGAATAAAAAATTATTAAAAATTAAAAATCTTTCTTGGAATTTGACGCTGACTACTAGGCTTAGTAGACATTTTCAATGAGGGAACCTCGGTCTCCCTTAGCAGAGTGGGTGGTTTAGAGGACATCGCATATGGCCCTGTCCTCAAGTAACACGGGTCTCGGCCCGTACTTACTTCCATACTGGCTGAGAGTGGATACTTTTATTTGAGCCTGGGTCAGTCATTGTCTCTCCGAGGAATCAAAAAAATTAAAACCATAAAAATCTGCAAAAGCCAAAATCACACAAAAATTCACTAACTAAGGAGTTGGTGTATTCCTGACATATTCACACTCACTCAAGGCTTGAGGATTTTGAGGACACTAGATTTCTGTGATCTTGAGAGCCTGAGTTAACATACCTTAGTCATTAGGGTTTTTAAGACTTAAATATCCACACTTCCCTGGTTTGAAAGATTTGAGCGCTATAATGCACTCTTCATCTCTACCTTCAAGAAAAATATGATCAGCACAGACACTTCCACAACTGCATGATTGATGAGCTTAGTTGAGATATCACTTGAGGAACTAGGACCAGAGATTTGAGTTTAGACCCAATCTAATGATATTCGAGGATGGGATAAAGTTAATGAAGGCTTCAGAAAACCTGAGTATCAGCAAAACCCTAGCCAATATGTGAACAAGATTCATATGCTATCTTTTTAATATTTACCTATGTGCCAGGGTGTGATTGAACTTAAATGGAAATTGTTGATCAGTGTGCGCCAACTTTTGATAAAAGCAGTGGAGCTAGCCAACAAAAGAAATGAAATATCAAAGAAAAAGCTCTGAATACCAAAGATAAATTACAAATGAGCTTCCACCAATGGCGAGCGCTCCCAAACATTTTCAAAGTGTCCACTTGCACCAAGCGCTAATTAGGAACAAGGAGTCGGGCTGACACCACAAAAAGGGCCCTGCATCGTAAGCGATATAAGTCTGGGTGTCGAAGTTATCTTAGATACTCAGAAAAGACACACCCCGGTGTATTCCCAGAAAAACAAGTGCAGACGACTCCAACTCTTTTGACGGATACTTTGATCAACAATATTAAAATTTACATGTGTTGAGTAAAAAGGCACTCGAGAGGCCCCTTGTACCAATGTGAGGGTGAGAAAAATAGACACATTCCCATTACCTCCATCATCTGGCCATCCATCAACATTTCAAGTCTGATAAACTAATGAGACGGCTGATTGAAGCAAGAGTAGACTTATTCCCTAGTATTGAGGATTAGGTCTAGAGGAGAGTCTTTGGGACTGGAACTTTGAGTGATGCATCGACTCAGCTCTCATGAAATGCAGTACATTAAATTCTATATCTTTATACTATATGTACAAAAAGAGAGTTTGATAATTATAGAAGTTGGGTTCCTTCTGACTAGAGCATGGATAAGCTAAGAACTTTAGGATCACTTACGTCAAGGGTCTTCGAAAGATCGAGCCTTGAAAATTTCACGCGTACTATCAGGAATTAATCCGACTCCTTCATTCTTTAGATGCTCGAGGACGAGCATGCTTTTAGTATAGGGGTATGATGAATCTCGTATTCATCATACTAACAGCTGCTAATTAAAACCCCTGTCTTAATTAATCCAATAAAATCACCTTTAATTCTTTATTTTTATCCTGTATCATATTGTGTATAATTTACCATTAAATTATTGTATTTAATTTCTCTTATTTTTCTTGTATTTATTTTATCTTTAAAAACGCCTAAAAATTAGGTAGAGTAATTGTCTATAAATCACTGACCTTTGAAAAGACTAAAAAATGCAAAAACAATTCAAAGACAAAAATCGGTGTTTTTATCCCCCTAAAAATACCCCCAAAAATACGTTTTATACAATTGACCTCTTTCGGCTTTTTGACCAACATGAAAGTTGTAGATCTCGTCGAGACGAGCAACTTTCATGTTTTGACTTTTTCCTAATTTGGCCTCTAATTATTTCTTTTATAATTTTCTTTGTAATTTTATTTGAATTTTTCTGATTGGGCCACGTGGCGCCCTCTGGGCTGCCCACGTGGCCTGCTTCCCTTTCTGACACCCGACACCCATCTGAGCCATTGGATCATCTCCTTCCCGCCTTCATCTGAGACCTCCATCGTCGCCTCATTCCCGGTCGTTGGATCTGCTCCAATCGCCTCCATCTCAGCCCTCCAAACCCGCTTCATCCCTCAGTCGCACGGTCGTCCTCTAGATCAAATCCTCGCCGTTCACCAGCGCCTAAACCTCAACCGTCTGATCTCCAACTCATCTAACGCCTATCAACCTGCTACGTCACCTCTTCACCTTCCACCGTTAGATCTTCCTCATCATTCAATCTCGGTTGCTCCCTCGCACTCTAACATAAGCCGTGCGATCAGATCTTTGGATCTGATCGCAACCCTCCACTCGCCCCACCATTCCAGCTGTTGGATCGAGAGATCCAACAGCTCGATCTTCATCTTCTTCCTTCCGCGCGCCTCGCCCCCAGGCGTTACGACTCGCAGCACCACCTCCCCCTTCCTATTTTGGAAGGTCACTCCGATCACCTCTCCACCTCCTAACGTCTTTCCCTCATAACCCTAACCTCTGTCTCCCTCGCGTAACTCTTACACCCCCCTCCATCATTCCTTCACCATTAAAACCCCCATGGAAACCCGCCTCTGCATCACGTAACCTCCATTCTTCCTCCGCCTATAAAGCCTCGTCCATCACCTCCGTTCACCGTATCCACCAACCACGGGGCTCCGCCCTAGCTTCCTCCGCCCTCCGGTGATAGCGGAGGACGGTTTCGTTGAGGCCACAATGGAAGGCCACCCCCAGGTGTGATCCATGGCCTTAATGGCCATGTCACAGTTCCATCTGGAACCGCCGAGCTCCGAGGCCCGGCTGACCTCGCCGGGCGACGACTCGAGCACCTCCAAGGCGCTCAGCCCAAGCCCAACGTCCACCGGGTTCCCCTCCCCGACGAGGTCTCCTTCTCCTTTCTTTTCTTTGAATTTTGCCAATCACCTCCGATCGATTCACCCTCACCTGACCTCCCCTTGAGCTTCGCCATACATCAGTCATTCACGCGGACCCCCTCTCCCTTCTCTAGACCCTCTCCCGCTCCAACTCCCCTCTTCTCCCGCTCCGCCGGAGAAGAAGCCACCAGCCACCGCTCTCGTCACCTCCCTGGCCCTCTCACTCACCTCAATGCACTCGCACTTCACTTGCGCACGCTTCGGCTATTACTAACGCTTGCATGTACCTTCAATGGTCGAAGTTGTCATCGGACCTCCATCAAGCTTTTCTTCTCCGGCAAGCCTCCATCAAACTCGAGCTTTGATCGTCATCGGGGCCTCGCCGTGCATCCAGGACTTCCGCCGGACCTCCAGCAAGCTACCACTATCATCAGAAGGCCTTGTGAGGCGAGGCGGAGCCAAGGGCAGGTCGCTGGAGCCCCGCCTCCTCCGTTGGCCTGCGGAGATGGAGAACCTACAGGTGTCGTTCGATCGTCTGGATCGAACGGCTGAGATAAGGTCACGTGGGCACCCAAGCCTAGCCTCCATACCTACAGGCTCGAGCGGTCCGAACCTAGATCCAAGCCTCCCGCAATCGCCACGTGGCCCGAACCTAAGGAGTCTCCTGAGCCTAGGCGCCTCACGTGCACAGCACGCGAGGGCCTGGGTAAATTGCACGATAGACCCGATTATTTTCAAGATTTACAAAATGGTCCCCAGGCACGTGCCTCACGTGCGTGCCTGGTGATGAATACTCATTCATCACTCTTTATTCTTATATTTTATCTACAAAAACCTTTGCATATACATATAGATATGTGTAAATAGGAATAATTACCAAAAGCATGCATTGTGTAAAAACCTATAATTAGCATGTTTTTGTGCAAAAATAAAAGAATAAAGATTAAAAAGAAAAAGAGGGAAATATTTAGAATAAATATTGAGCAACCTAACCCAAGGGAGGGCTCAGTATGGGCCTGACCGCATAAAAGCCAAAGTAGAGGGAGATAGGGGCTCATGTGTAAATATTTATGTAAATAAAATAAAGATATTTTCCTCACCAAAAATATGCTTGTAAATATTTGTACATATTTATAAATATAAAAACAAAATAAAAAGTTAAAAATCAAAAAGATCAAAAACACCACTTTCATCATGTATATATACCACTCTTCCATATTTATTTAACCTTGTAAATAAATAAAATTAATTTTTAAACTTTTTGTAAATAAACTATATTATATACTTTAAATAAATAAAATAAAAACAATTAAAAACAAAAACAAAATAAAAATAGCAAAATTAAAAATACAAAAATACATTGTACATATACCATGTATATAAATGTACAAACATATTTATTTTATCTATGAATATAAATAATAAAAATTAAATAAAAATGTCCTTTTATTCCTTATTTTATAATATAAATAAATAAAATATAAAATAGGAATAAAATTGCATAAAATAATAATTTAAAAATCAAAAAAAATCAAAAACCCTAATTGTGTACTTATACCTATATAGTACATACTATGTATATAGCTTATTTTTATTTCCAAAAATTAATTAAAAATCACTAAAAATAGGAAAAAATAAAATAAAAATATTTTGTGTTTTGAGTTTTTGCAAATTCGGCTCCTAGCTACCCTTATTTTTCACTTCAAGATCCAGCCACGTGGTCGATTTCCATTGGGTCCTGGGGATGTTGACCGCCTGGTCAACTACCCCCCCCCCCAGGACCACCTCCCGCGGGTCTGAGCTCTGGACCCGATTTCTCAGATTTTTAACCGCTCAACCCGATCCCTATTCCACTAAACCCCGGGTCCGAATCCTTAATCTCTCATCCGACATCCTCGCCGGAGCCGCATCCTTGGGATCCGCGCGCTCCAGAGCTTGCCCGGACCCATCTTTCTCGGACCCCTAGCTGTATATAGCTGCAGCTCCGCCACTCGATTGCTCTATCTTTGGCCATTTGCTTCGTTCTTCTGTGAGCTCCAGAGAGTGCGTGAGGTGACAGCTCGCGTCTGAGCCTGTTGAAGCGAGGAGAGGAGGTGATTCCATCGATCCGGCGAGCACAACCGCCGCAGCTCCGCCACCAGCGTAAGCTCCGAGCCTCGGAGCGAGACGATCCTTGAGGCGACGACCAGGAGCTTCAACAGCTCCTCCCCAGTCTCTCCGACCACCTAGGTATCCCCTTAGGCTTCCCGTTTCCTTTAATTTCCGTTTATGCCCAAATCGCGCCGCCGCCGTATATCTTCGATTCCGACCATCCCTTCACTCCGCTCGATCATCGGAACCGACCATTGCCTTCGCCATCTCCCCGCGCACCTTCTTCACCACTCCAGCCAACCCAGCTCGCACAGGAGCTGGGAGTCGAGCGTCGCCGGAGCTCGCCATCCCGACCCCCCAGCCACCGTCGATGTGCCTAACCGGGTCGAGGCAGTTTGCCCTCGACCCGCGAGTCTTCTGGTGATCTTTGCAGGTGCTACCGAGCCCATCTGAGGGCTTCGGTCATTCAGGCCAGGAGACCCAGCTCCGCCGACCTCGCCCGAGCTCCTCGGAGCTCGGCTCGATCATCGGAGCATTCCGGCAGATGCGGGAGCGTACCACCTTTCTTCTCTGACCATCAGAGCGCTCCCAGGAGGTCAGTTGCGCTCGCACGAGGCCGGCGAGTCTCGCCGGGGACCTGTTCTTCCAGGACCCTCCATCGCCGTTTGATCAGACCCCTTGCTCCAGATTCCATCGTCGCCGTTCACTTGTGGAGCTGCAGACATCGTCCGATCAGAGGAGGGCTGATCTCAGCAGTTGGATCGCAAGCCACCCCGCTTCCACGCCATCTGATCATCCACGTGGCGCGCATCCAACCCGTTCGCATAATAAAGGGTAATTTACCCTTAGGCCCTGTCTTTATTTTTATTTCGTTTTAGTCCTGTAAATATTAAAGTCAGTTGTTTAGTTTTAGGGTTATTTGCATAGTGGACCCTGTGCTTTATTTTATTTGCATTTACTCCCCTGCTAGTTGTGGACACGTACATCGACACGTGATATTTTGGTTTATTTGCAATATAGACCCCTGTAGTTCTGGTTGTTCCTGATTGAATGAAAAGTTTTATTTATTTGCATTTATACCCCTTTGCGTGATTTACTTGAGCATGTGCGTTATATTTTGGGTATTTTGCAGATAAGCCCCTGGACTTTTGGTACGTGTTACCAATAAGTCCTCGGGACTTATTTTTATTACATTTGGGTCCCTGAGTGCCCCAGACACGCGCGTGGCGCGTGTTTTGCTGGGAAAATTGCACCAGACCCCCCAGACTTCTGGGTATTTGCACTTTGGTCCCTGTGCACAGTACCCTTCCTTTATTTTTGAATAAAATATCAAATCACCTCCAAATCCAACGAAAATTGGACACATGGCTCCTGCCATGTTGTAAAATTTTTGTGGATTTTTGAGGACATTTTTGATTTCATTTGATATTTTTAAAAATTCAAAAACCTTTACTTTTGCTACTGTCTAATTATACAAATCATAAAAAAATATTAAATAGTGTTTAAAAATTACAAAAAAAATTGTCTGTTGTGTGTTTTGTTGTGGTTGATTTTCTAGCCAAGTTTGGCTATTTTTCATTATCTAAAACACCTAAAAACTTAAAACACTCAAAAACTTATAAAAATTCTAGTAAATACACCAAAAACCCAAAAATAATAAAATTGGTACCCAAATTTTCCTTGTTTAATTTTCTTTATAGGAAAATTACCTTCCAGTTTATTTGGGGCTTTAGATATTTTATCTAGCCCTTTTGAGCTCGGCTGGACAGTACCCTTTATTTCAGTCACTGTTTTATTTTTATAAAATTAAATAAACATCAGAAAATTCTCAAAAATTCACAAGAACACTAAAAAATTATAAAACACATAAAAATATTTTTATTTGAATTTTTGGTTGATTTTTAGTTCATTTAATAATTTGTTGAAGTGTGCTTTTCTTTGTTTTTCTTATTTTCTTTATACATTAAAAATCCAAAAAAATATAAAATAAATTAAAAACCACTAAAAACATTTTCTTCCTTTATTTTATTTCTTTTTACTACTTCGTAGGCCACAAGGCCAATCCGTGCTCCTTGAGTTCGACCCTGGTCGCTATACCAGGTTAATCCAATAGCAGGACCGCTGCTTTCGTATTTTGATCGATTTTATTCATATTAGTGGTCTGATTTTTCTTGATCGAGCCGACTTGATCGCGTGGGTCGCAACGACCAATTTAGCACCTATACCCTAGCCTTCAGGTCGCTCATCAGAATGGCGCCGTTGCCGGGGAGCACGGCTTAGTAGTTTTCCTTTGATTTTTCGTTTTTATTTTCGCGGCTCTTTCAGAGCTCGCGGCTTTTTCGCGGCTTTTGTTTTTATTTTATTTTTGTTTTATTTTGTCTCATTTTCTTTTTCTTTTATTTTTATTTTTGTTTCATTTTGAGTGTTTATTTTATTTTTGCATTTTTGCTGATATACCCTCATTTTCAGTTCCATTTATTTTATTTCTTTATTTTATTTGATTATCTGGGTCTGACCACTCATCTCTTTTTCTTGCGAGGGCCCAAGGACCGCGGAGGCGACTTTCGAGGAGCCGGTGCAACCGAGGAACTTGGAGGCGGCTTCCTTCTCTACGAAGACGCAGGAGAGAGCGAGAGAGAGAGTTGAGTGGGTGAGGTTAGATTAGGTTTTATTTTTGTTTCATTATTATTGTAATAATACAGGGACTCAGACACTCTTCTGGACACTTGAACTCTTAGCGGGTCTGTTTCGCCGAGCACCGGTGTGCTCGGGGGACCCTTAGGATTTTCGCGGCTTTTTACGCGGTTTTATTTTATTTTCATTTCTTTTGCCTTTTCCGGTGTTTACGCGGTTTTTGCTCGAGCCCCTAGACTTAGGAATTTATACTTGCTTGTGTCGTAATTAGTAGGATCCCCACACCTAACTGCTTGCCTGTTCCTATAGTGCGTTAATTGGACCTGCTAAAAATCATTAATAAAAATAACCGACTCATCTCCTTCGTAGCCTACGTGCCATAGCCCGTCCTGTAAAGCGCTTTCTCCTACCCCCGATTTGTCGGACAGAGGAGGGACGGGCCAAGACCGAACTCTTTGGCTTGAAGGTCGGTGACCGGTTAGACGGTTCTGCGTGTAGAAATTGCTCGTCTAGGACTCGGCTTTCCCGTTGCATCATATAGGTAGTTTATTTTCAGTCTTTCAATTCTGCGCGGATCACTTGCATGTAGAGTGCTGGAGACAAGGAACACATTTCTTACTCAGCATGCATCATTGATTTCATCGTGCATCGTCTTTTTCGTCTTCTCCCCCCTGTTTTGGATTAAATAACCAGGAGAACCGAAAAATTCGTTAGGCCTTTGTTTTCTATTTGAAAAATACTAAAAAGAGAAATCATAAAATTGGGACTGGTTAACACTATTGATCCTAAAAGACATTCACCATAAAAATTTGTCTCGAGGAGAGCAACCCCCTCATTGTATGGTTTGGATGCGCGAGAGAGTGACCCGCACCCTAGGTAGAGCTCTCCGGTGCTAGTCCCGACCGATTACCGACTCTTCCGTGCGGGCCAGTCGGTTGGGGTAGCATCGGGTATCCTAACAGGTCACGTAAGCGCTCTGATATTTTGTGTGTTCACCTAATAAAATTGACAAGATAATTTGACCGAACTTTCACGGTCTTCAGCTCGGCGTTGGTGAACCGGGGGTTTGTTTTGTGATCATAGTTTCTCCAGATCTCATCCGCCTTACTCGCCAGATCAAGATGATGGGTAGACGCTCTCTTAGGCAGCCTCTGGCCGCACTGCTTTCGGGCACGTCTACCCAATCATCTAGGTTGGCCCACGAGAGCCGAGACCAGCTCTCCGAGCCCGAGTACGATTCCGCCCTGTTCCCCCTCGACCCCTTTTCTTTCAGACCTGAGAGACATGAGCCCGAGGAGAGATTGATAGATTTGACAGCACCTGAGTTGGGCTCATTTGATTTTGCAGCAGACGTCATGGCCGGCAGTTCCGAGGATCGCTCCAGGACAGAGCACATTGTGATGGATCAGGGAGCGATCAACTCCACCCTGATCGCCTCGCTAGAGACCGTCCAGCAACAGCTGAGGGATCAGGGAGCGTTTATGATTGAGATGAGGAGAGAGTTGGAGCGCCTCAGAGCAGAGAGAGATCAGAGCGAGCCTGAGGACGGACCAGATGCAGAGGCACGAGCCGCAGCAGCAGCAGCAGCAGCCGCCGCAGCGGCAGCCACCGCAGCGGCAGCTGTCGCGGCAGGAGGACCACCGAGACCGATGCGGGAGTTACACAACCCCGGATCTACACTGATGCACCATTGGGTGGTGGTACCTGCTATCGTGGGGGACTTCAAGTTCCCCTCGAACACCCTGCAGATGCTTCCCCGTTTTCACAGACTTGCCACCGAGGAGCCCCACCTCCACCTCCAGGAGTTTCTGATGATTTGCAGTACTGTCCACGACCGTCATGTGGACCAGGATACGATTCGGATGACTGCCTTCCCCTTCTCCCTAGCAGTCAAAGCAGCCACCTGGCTGAAGCATCTGCGGAAGTTCGTCTACACCTGGGAGCAGCTCCGCACCGAGTACTTGAACAAGTACTATCCACTCGGGCGGACGAATGCAGCGAGGGCCCTGATCAGTAACTTCTCCATGCTCCCCAACGAGCAATTTCACGAGGCATGGGAGAGGTTTCGAGAGCTCACAGACAGATGCCCGCACCACGACATCACAAAGCCGAACCTTGTGCAGAGCTTCTTCAGCGGGTTGACACCAGAGCTCCAGGGCCTGGTGAATGCTTCTTGCGGCGGGTCCTATTTCGTCAAGGACCACGACCAGGTCTGGGCCATCTTCGAGGAGATGACCGAGAATTACATGGTAATGTCCCAGACCCGGTTGTACACATAGAGACCCCAGCAGCAGCCAGGACCCATGCAGTACCAGCGGATAGCACGGGTCGATGCAGGTCCATCTAGTTTGTCCGCAGTCGCAGCAGCACAGGCAGAGTCATCTGCTGCGGACATGGGCATCATCAGCGAGAAGTTGGACCGCATGGAGCTGATTGAGAAGAAGCAGTGCCAGGGAATCATGCAGATGGAACAAATGGCACAGACTCTGAGCGACATGAAGACCCAGCTCATGTGTCTCCAGGAGGCACAGACGGCTTCACAGCCCCGTCTTCAGTCGCGAGGCGACTCCGGCAGCAGCAGCATCTCGTCCCAGCGCTCCAGCTCCCTACAGCAGCCTAGACAGGCTCATCTTGTACAGGCGGAGCCGTACCAGCAGCCACAACCCACCTACCAGTCCCCACCATCTCCATACATGCAGATGGTGGTCTACCAGCCGGATCAGCCTCTGGCAGTACTCCCGCCAGCGCCCTACGATGCAGAGCCGTTGATGGATGTCAACGGGATTTGGTATGACCGCCCCCAGCCTGGGATCCGACGAGACCATCCCGGATTCAGGTGGGGGAGTGGAGGTGCCCAGCCCCAGCAGCAGTCATCCGGTTAGGGAGGGCACTATGGCCAGCAGAGAGACCACTAGTCGCAGCAGCAGCCCCCAGCATACCAGTCACACCAACCTTCGTCCTTCGTTCCTCGTCCCTATCAGCAGCAGGGACAGTCTTGGAGACGTGAGCAGCAGGCTCACCCAGCATACCAGCAGCATCCTACCTCCTACCCCTCTCAGCAGCACCAGCAGCAGTTCCAGCAGCCTCAGCACCAGAGAGTCTACCCGTCGGGCTCCCATGAGAGCCCCGCCTTGGATGATATAGCCCGCCTCCTCACGGACCAGCAGGCTACCTTTAGACGGGAGATGGACGAGTTCTGCCAGGAGATGCGGGACTTGGTGAGAGGGAAGGCCGCTATTCCTGCACAGATCGAGCCGAATCCGAACAACCTGAAGAGGAAATCTGAGCAGGTAGTTTCCACTGAGCATGCCACTCCTAGTGACCCATTTGTTGATACATCTTCGGATCTATTTGATGCTGATTTTGTTACACTTAGGAGCGGTAGAGCACCAGCAGGCGGCGCCTCATCTGAGCGACGACGCGAGGATCCACCCAGGGCGCCAGATGAGGAGGAGGAGAGCGGTACTAAGGCCGCTCCACATGATGATGGTGGTATTGACGCCACCAAGGATGCTGATTCCACCGGCGGTACTGAGGCCGCCGCTTCACCAGTTCGAGGAGGTGGTACTGACGCCACCAATTTAGCCGAGCCAGCCCGCGGTACTGATGCCGCGAGACGTCCAGCAGCAGCAGCAGAGCCAACCCTTGGTGGTACTGAGGCCACCGGTGTTTGTGTAGAGAGATCAGATGTTTTTCCTCATTCTCATGTATCTCAGAACACTGTTGTGAATAAAGGAAAAGGTTTAGTTTCTTCTGGTCCCACTGTGGTGCTTGATGTATGTGCGGATCCGGCCGTCGAGCTGTCTAGGCCTTTTCCTAGTCTTTCATCTGCGAAGGACCCTGTGATCCCCTTCCCTAGAGCCCTTCAGATAGGAAAGGGGAAGAAAAAAGAAAAAGACCCAAAAAAGAGAGAGCAGGAGGAATTCAGCCAGAGCATGATCGACAGATTTCACATCCAGCTGACCCTCCAGGAGGCTTTGCTGCACATCCCCCTTCTTCAGCGATCTTTGAGAGACAGGACCACAGTCAGGAGGAGGAGGAGGAACCACACTTCAGAGATTCATGTGCTGACGAAAGCCACGTGTTTTGCGATCCAGAACCGTCTGCCAGTCAAGAAGCCAGATTCAGAGGCCCCGTATGTCAGATGCCAGATTAGTGAGCAGAGGTTCGACTGTACTTTATTAGATAGCGGATCGTCGATCAACCTTCTTCCGGCAGCCCTTCTTGACCGCTTCGAGTTGGGCACTCTTAGACAGAGCAGGACAGTCCTTCAGTTTGCTGATCGATCTGTCAAGAGGCCGAAGGGGTTGTTGCGAGATGTTATCGTCATGATTCAGGGCCTGAAATTCCCCGTGGACTTCGTAGTGTTGGACATGGAAATCCCTGACTATGTGGCCGATACCCCTATCATCCTTGGTCGTCCGTTCTTGGCCACAGCCAAGGCGGTGACTGATCATGATAGCGGGAAGGTATACTTTCACGTCGAGGGCGAGAGTATACAAATAGAGACGGTCGAGGACTACAGAGTCAGAGAGAGAGCACGCTCAGAGGCTAGCACAGATTCAGAGCAGCTGACAGACATAGAGCCAGACATCCACCAGGACTGTGATTTTGTGATCACAGATGATGAGGCAGCATGGGCAGACCCTTCAGCACAGGCCATCCTCTCATTTCCAGACACCACTGATGCAGAGATGACAGCAGAGGAGAGCTTGGAGAGCACAGCCCTGGTTCAGGATACTATAGAGGCAGCAGAGCCGGTTCTTGACCGCGACACGGTTTTCAGTGATGGTGGTGCTGAGGCCACCTTGTGTTACGGTGGTACTGATGCCACCGCGTTTGATGTAGATCCCTTGGATTCAGAGTCTGATTGGGCAGATTGTGATGATTAGATGCCAGACCTGAGTCCACCTGAGCTTACAGATGAGGAGGAGGTAGATGCCGAGCAGATCAGAGACAGCACAGTCGAGCAGCCTTCTCCAGATCCAGTTTGCGAGAGTTCGCTTTCTTTCTCCCAGGAAGATTTGGCAGACTTAGCAGCATTGACACATTTCCTTCCGCAGCCAGATTTGCCAGCGCCCAGCTGTCCAGAGCTGAAAGCCGCTCCCTACTTCGCTGAAGTATCGGTTCCTTGTGGGCGAACCTGAGATGTACCCAGTCATCATCTCCGCTGATCTGACTGGAGAGCAGGAATCCCGTTTGATGGGGGTTCTTGAAAAGAACCGTAAGGCAATCGGATGGAGCGTAGCAGATCTCCATGGGATTAGTCCATCAGTGTGCTCCCACCATATTTATCTCGAGGAGGGGGCGAAGCCGTCGCGTGAGTTCCAGCGGCGACTGAACCCCAACCTGAGAGAGGTTTTGATGAAGGAAATATCAAAATGGTGGAGTGCAGATTTCATTTATCCCATTTCCGACTCCAAGTGGGTCAGCCCCTTGCATGTGGTGCCCAAGAAGACGGGCATCACGACTGTGATCAGTGAGTCGGGAGAGGAGATTGCTACACGAGTACCTACCTCTTGGAGGGTCTGTGTTGACTACAGGAGACTCAACCAGGCCACCAAGAAGGACCATTTCCCCTGCCTTTTATTGACCAGATCATTGAGAGACTGGCAGGGAAGAGCCATTATTGCTTCTTGGATGGGTACTCGGGCTACAACCAGGTGGCCATCGCTCCTGAGGATCAGGAGAAGACCACCTTTACCTGTCCCTTCGGTACATATGCCTTTCGACGCATGCCATTTGGGTTGTGCAATGCCCCTGCGACTTTTCAGAGGTGCATGCTGTCGATCTTTTCGGACATGGTAGGGGAGTGTTTGGAGGTCTTCATGGACGATTTCTCGGTCTACGGTGACGGATTCGACTCCTGCCTTGACTGCCTAGACCGAGTACTCCAGCGATGTATTGAGTTCCATTTGGTTCTATCTTGGGAGAAGAGTCACTTCATGGTGACTCAAGGGACGGTGCTTGGCCACATCATCTCCAACAGGGGCATGGAGGTTGATCCGGCCAAGGTTGATGTCATTAGAAAACTCGCACCGCCGTCCAATTTGAGGCAGCTACGGTCATCCCTGGGGCATGTTGGTTTTTATCGGAGATTTATTCAGGATTTCAGCAGGATTGCCCGGCCGTTGATTGACCTCTTGACGAAAGACACCGAGTTCCTTGTCGATGACAAGTGTCTTTCGTCCTTTGCGACTCTCCAGCAGTGTGTTATTGAGGCTCCTGTCCTCCAGCCGCCTGATTGGTCTCTCCCATTCGAGATCATGATGGATGCCTCCGATTTTGCCGTAGGGGCAGTGCTGGGTGACGTGTCACTAGATACGGTGTTTAATTTGGTCAAGTTGTAGCACGTGTGCTTAGCGATTCAGTCAGAACCGAGAGAAGATCTCCGTGAAGAGTGTCTCGGCTTAATTTATATCCCGGGCAAGTCCGGGGTCGAACTCAGGGAGGCAAAGGAACAACTTGGGTTTTAATTCAAAAAACATAGGATCTAGATATCCAAAGCGGTTTTTTTTAGATTTTTTATGCAAATAGAATGCAAATGCAAATGAATTAAGCTTCTAAGAAATCACACAATTGGCCAAATTAATTTTAATGGAAAATTAGTCCAATTCAACCAAAATATATTTTTCCTAGAATCCTAATCCAGTGATGAACACAAAACACATTTTTTTAGAATTTTAAGGGTTAAAATGCAATAAATAAAAATACACACTTTTTATGGGTTTTTTCGCAATTTATCAGACAAACAGAAAGCAAAAATAATGAAAAAATTACTGGAATGAAAACATGATGCAAGGAAGCTACAATATTTTTTTTGGAATTTTTTGATAAAATATGAATTTTTTATGGATTTTTTAGTGAAATCAGAGTGACAGCGAGTAAATAATTTCTAATAAATCCACATTATCAAATTAATCCGAGTGCGAATTATCCCAAAAAGATATTTTCATGAGCAATCCAATAGAGGTGGAATTTTGCAAAAAAGATATTTATGGATTTAATTAAAAATCGATTACTAAATTCACTCTACAATTTATTTCAGGCACAAGACACCTCCATTTTAGATGAAATTTGGATAGAATATTAATCACATATCAAGGCATCACATATATTTTTTGTGGAATTTTTAGAGCAACCGTGTGTTAGATATGAATTAAAGGACACTGAGTGGGTAAAATATGCAAAGTTTCAGTTAATCATTTTTAATTAATTACCCATGTAACATAAAAATCCAAATAAATACTCAAAATGTAGAAAATTAGTTGCTCAACATGAAAACATTTTTCATTGAATAAAAAGATGCACTACAGGTGTCCAAATTAATGCATGAACACAGGGGTGTCTTGGCAAATTCAGAAAATGAAATTACAATGCAAGTTATACACAGGGACTATTATGCAATTATAAAAACTTGAAAGGAAATTACTGTAATTTTTAGGAAATAAAAAAAAATGCCCAAGAGACCTTCTTCTTCCTTCGTACGCTGGAGATGAACCCAACCAGGCGGAGGGGTCGGCGGCCGCGCTCGGCCGCAGCGGCGCGCGGAGGCGGCGCGCGGATGAAGGGACCACCGGCGGAGGATGAGGGGGCGGCGCGCGGAGAGAGCGGCGTGCGGGGCCGCTGAGGAGGCGTGGAGGGGGGGATTTCGAGGTGGCCGGCGGGTGCGGCGCGCGGTGCCGCGCGGCGGCGTTGGAGGGCGGAGCGCGTGGAGCTGTGGCGGTGGAGCGGCGCCGTGGCCGCTGGGGGCTGCGGCAATGGGTGGCGGCGGTGGGTGTTCCGGCCGTGGAAGAAGGAGGGGGGGCGGCTGTTGTGGGCGGCTGCTCCCTCCTCCGTAATTTTTTTTGTTTTTTTTGTTTTTTTTTATTTTTTAATTTTTTTGCTGTTGTATGACAAACCTTTTTAAAATTTTTTTTAAATTTTGTTAAACCGGAAATGCAAATGATATGGCAAAGAGGAGAAAAAAAATGATGTGGTGAAGGTGGTAATAAGGAAGGTGGTGGTAATATGATGAGGGTGATGGTGATGGTATGATGTGGTTGGTGAATAATGGGGAAGATGATGAAAATGATAAAATTATGAAACAACAATGAAAACAAAATTTTAGATAAAATAAAACAACAAGATAAATGAAGGGAGATACTTACCTGATGTTCGCCGGATTTGCGGAGCAGCTACGCTGGACTCCTGTCGTCGCCTCGATCCGATTGGCGAAATAAAATAGAAGAGGCTGTGCGAGCTCGATGGAGAACTCGTGACGCGAAGCGGAGCTCCGCGGATCTCACCTGAAGGAGGTCATCGCTTGAGGACGATGCTTCGCCGCTGTCACCAACAAAACACTCCAAGCTCTCTCCTTATTCTATAAGAATGGTGGATGGGGAAAAAAATGTGAATGTGGAGATGATTATAAAGAGATGAATAATGGGAGTTAGAGAGGTGGTGGTGTTGAATGAGGAGTTAGATTATTGGTGGAGTTGAATGGGAGTTAGATGAAGAATGTGGGGTGGAATGAGAGTTGAAAGAAGACTTGGAGGTTAATGGAGAAAGGGAAGTTATTGTAGAGAATGTTATTAAATAAATAAATAAATAAAGTTGTCTACTTTAAATACAATAAAATAAAAAGAGAAGACAAATGGTGGAGAATTTACAAAAGAAGACAAAACACCATGTACAATTTTTGTTTACTTTTCTAATTTGTAATTTTTTTTGTCTTTTTAGAAGTAGCTATTTGCAACGGAAAAATACTATAAAATAATATAATTAAAATACAACACAATCATGATATTTTTGTATTTTTAGCAATTATGAAAGATACAACAAAAATTAAAGAAAGAATGAATATATACAAGGTATACAATGTACATCTAGGTCCCAAAACCCAACTTTTGCAAACGAGCTCCGATTTTAATGAAACCACTTCCATTGGATAGATAATTTTCTAACTTGAACTTTAAAAGTGAGTTTGGTGAATTTGGAGTTCATACGGAGCGGGAATTTAGCTTGGAAGTTGGACTTTACGGCTTTTTCTCTTTGGGATCTAGGAGCATTTATTTGAGGTAAAATTTATTTTGTATTTTTGTATTTTTATATACATTTTTATAAACAAGTTAGAGAAAGAAATAGGCAAAAAAGAATTGAAATGAATTTATTAAAAATACATGAAGTTTTGGGCTATTTACAAATATAAAACTCCTTTATTTTTGCGGCTTTTTATGTTAATTCATTTTGTACAATCTTATATACAGTAATTAGTGTATTTTATTTACAAGAGTTATTTTGTTAATTTATTGATTTTATGGGCATTTATTTGGGATTTTACTCGGGGATTTTGCTAAGATGAAGATATTGAGATGATGAATCGTGGATTCATCACCCCCCTATACTTAAACTTTGCTAGCCCTCGAGCAAATAAAGAATGAATAAGTTGGGTTAACCCCTGACTGTGCATGTGAATACAAGACTTGATCCGTTCAAGAACTCTCGGTTTTAGAGATCCTAAAATTCTAAGCTGAACCAAGCTCTAGTCAAAAGGTACCCAATTTCCCTAATCATCAGACTCTCTTTGTATACATATAAAGTAGGGATATGACTTTAAGTGTTGACTGCAGTTATAAGAGTAGAGTCGCAACGTCACCCAAGGTTCCAGTCTAAGGGACTCTCCTAAGAACCCGATCCTCAACGCTAGGGAATAAATCATTTCTTGCATCCAATCCACCGTCTCTTTAGTTGTCAGACTTGAAAGTGTAGATGGAAGGCCAGTTGATGGAGGGTATAGGATTGTGTCATTTCTTCTCTCCCTCTCATTGGAACAAAGATCCTCTCAAGTGCCTTATTACGCAACACATTTTTTTTGGTGTTGATCAGTGCGTCCGTCAAGAGAAGTTGGAGCCGTCTGCACTTGTTTTCCTGGGAGTACACCGGGGTGTGCCTTTTTTGAGTACCTATCGTACCTTCTACACCCAGACTTGTAGCGTTTACGATGCAGAGCCCTTTTTTGGTGCAAGCCCGACTCCTGGTCCTATTAGCGGTGGTCCAAGTGGACACTTTGAAATGGTTGGGAGCGCTCGCCTTTGGTGGAAGCTCTTTTGATAATTGACTTTGTGGAATGAGAGCTTTTCTTTGACATTTCATTGCTTTGTAGTATTTGTGGCTAGCTCCACTGCTTTTACCAAGAGTTGGCGCACACTGATCAACATTTTTTTTATTTTATCACACCCTGGCACATAGGTAAATATCAAGAGATAGTACAAGAACCATGTTCTCATACTGGCTAAAGATGCTGACACTCAGGTTTCATGAAGCCTTCATTGATTTTATCCCATCCTCGAGCATCATTAAATCAAGTCCAAACTCAAATCCCTCTTCCCAGTTCCTCAAGTGAAATTACAACTCATCTCATCATAACTGCAGTCGTGTATGTGAGGTGCAGATCATATTCTTAAGGTAGAGACTAAGCATGCAATATAGCACACACATCTTTCAAACTAGGGAAATGTGAATAATTAAGTCAAGGACCCTAATGACTAAGGCTGGTTAACTCAAAATCTCAAGACCTCATAAACCAAGTGTTCTTGAACATCACTAGTCTTGTGTGAAAGTGAATTGTGTCAGGGATTAAACCAACTTATTAGTTAGTTTTTTTTTAGTTTTTGTTTTTGTTTTTGTTTTAAGTTTTTTTATGAATGTTTTTTGTTGTTGTTGTTTTTTTTTAAGTTTTTTAGAAAAAGTTTTTTTTAAAGTTTTAGAAAAAGTTTTTTTTTTGTTTTTTTAGGAAAAAGTTTTTTTTTACCCAGAAAAAGTTTTTTTTTACCAAAAAGTTTTTTTTTGTTTTTTAGGAAAAAGTTTTTTTTTACCCAGAAAAAGTTTTTTTTACCCACCCCATAATTATAGTATAGTATATACAAAAATACATGAAAGTACGAGGTATGGGTAAAGTACATATGTAATATATACACACCCCCCTATACTTAGCTTGTGCTATGTCCTCATGGCACTAGGTGACAAAAATACATAGCTCGTACTAAGCGTAGGAAAGCTAAAATAATAGAAAGTATAGAAGTCGATCCGCCCCCCCCTATACTTAGGCTCTGGACAGCCTAAGTGTAGAAGAAGAGCAAAAATGGGGCGGACGAGGTCAAGAGGAGAAATGATGAGTAAATACACATGGCGGGCATCGGTCCCCCCTATACTTAGGCTTTGGTCAACCTAAGTATAGGACAAGAGAAGTGTGAGAACCGACGTGATCTCGAGAATATACAAAGAAGGGAGAATATGTACAAGAGTAAGGAAGAATATACAAGGATCAAGAAGGTTTGTGACGGACCTTCTTGCGGGAGCGATGGGGTAGGAAGTATACACATGTGTCGCTGTCAGAATCGTCCTCCGAAGAATAATAGTGAGGTGTGGGGAACGTCCAACGGGGGTCGACACACGGCTGCTTGCTCAAGTATGGCTTTAGATAAGCCGAACTAAGCTCACTCATGTAGATCACCTCATCCGGACCTGATGAGGACTCCTCAGAAAGTTCCTTCTCTGAAACATCGAAGGTAACCTTCTTAGTCGGTTTTCTAGAACCTGAAGCATCAAGAGGAAGAGGAGATTGATACGTCTTAAGGAGTTCGGGGGAACACCTCAAGGAATCAACACTCGTCTTCTTCTTACTAGATGACCGACTAGAGGCTGGAACAACCGATTTATCAAAATTGGTCAATTTGGTCCCAGTTGTCTCCTTTGATGTATGTCCTGGATGTGGTGTGTGTGAGGTTCTGACCAGAGGTTCATCATCAGATGAGTCACCATATGCATTGTAATACTCCTGCAAGGTCAGCACACGTCTCTGATAAGGCACAGTGTTCTCAGTTGGCTTGACATTGTTGTGTTCTTGTGTCGGATCATCGAAATGATCAAGGCAATCCACAAAGGTCATGTCCGACTCACTGATAGCTTCTGCTCTTGAGTCCTCTCTAGAAGCTGTCGTGGTGGTGGTGCAAGCAGTAGGCGGTGTGTGGTTGTAGGAAGTCTCTAAACCAATGGTCGTCTGGACAGTCGGTATCTCAGGTGTAGTAGAGAGATGGGACTCAACTGTCTCTCGAATGTCATGACTGTCTGCAACTTTACGGGTTACCTTGGAATATCGTGTGTCCTCAAAGATCGGGTGAGGTCGGAGTGCTCCCAATGCAGAGAAATCGATCTCCCGAGTCTCACAATCTATAGTTGCCTTAGCCAAGGCTAAGAACGGCTTCCCAAGAATGATCGGAGACTGGGTGAACTCTCCTCGGTGCTTAATGTCAATGATCGTGAAGTCTATCTCCAGTAGAGCACCTTGGAAAGTGACGATGACTGAAATGGTTCCTCTCGACCGTTTAACAGATCGATCTGCCAACTGAATGATCTCTCTTGACTTCTTGGCAGATCCGAGTTTGAGCTTTGCAAACACGGAGGTCGAGAGGATATTAATTGGTAAGTCATCATCGATTCTTGCATGGGTGAATGTGGTATCTTTGATTTCACAATCAAACCTAGGTAACCGCTTTACTCTGCGGCTCTTGGTTTTTCTCCCTATCATCAAAGATGTGGCCATAGACACTATATGTATCTCAGTCCTTGTTCTCTTATTGCCCGACCTTTTAGGCAGCAATTTACTTCTCACAAATCTTTTAAGGTCGGGAAAGTGTTCAATGGCCATTATTAAGGGAAGCTCAAAAATCAACTTTCTATCCAATGCTTCCCTAACTGCAGGATCCAAACTTTTTAGATCTTTTCCTTTTTCAATTTTTATGGTATTTTCCGAGTTTTCAATTTTTTTGGTCTTTTTGGTATGTGAAGGAGGACTAGGAGAATGTACAGACTCTGGTTTGGAGGGAAAGTGGTTAGTAGAAGAGGGAGGTAGAAGGGACTCCAGCTGTACATGACTTGTGGTCAATCCGGTGTCTTCCAGGTTTTCAAGATCTAATCCGCAAAATTCATGATCCACATTCCTACCTGGACTCTTGATC
The DNA here is from genome assembly GCA_037367405.1 of Ottelia alismoides. Classification (NCBI taxonomy): domain Eukaryota; kingdom Viridiplantae; phylum Streptophyta; class Magnoliopsida; order Alismatales; family Hydrocharitaceae; genus Ottelia; species Ottelia alismoides. The sequence goes on from JAZKJV010005015.1 coordinate 185,501, forward strand.
GGTCTACAAATGTCATCCTCCAATAAGTTCTCATGACACATCATGAGAGAAGGTGACGCAATTGGAGGGTACTGCTGAGAACTCGGGCTCTTATACTCAACACACCTTGACTCGGGTGTGTAATACTGGGTTGAGTATGGCCCATATGTATGGCAATTGTTGGTCGGAGCCTCATCAGGCGGAGTTAGTAGACAGGGGGTCTGTAAATCAGTCGCATGAATCCAATCCCCTGTATATGTCGGCTCTCCGAATGGGTGATATAAAGGTTGGTCAATGTGGTCTCTATCACTCAGGTCAATCAAGTCAGGAAGATCGTACGGTGCAGGCCTCTCCATTCGGTTTGTCTGGTTGACCATGTTGTACCTTAAGGTTAAGTCGGGATGTGTGTATGGTAATTGTTGTTCTGTCCCAACTCGAGGTGAAAGTGAGGTATGTGGGGTCAACTGATTATGCCAATCATTCATCTCAGCAGTCGCTTGCTCTTTGATTTGTTCCTTGATTTCAGCAAGCGGACGAGAATATAGTGAGTCAATCCAAGGTGGTTGTGGGTCAGGGGTGCAAGATGGTGGGGTAGGTGAGAAGGATGAAGAAGTGCGGAAGTCAGTCGGAGTTCTGACTTCGCGGTTGGGGTGTGGGTATGAAGAGGAATGAGAGGGTGGAGATGATCGAAATATGGTCGAAGAAGAATGACGTGGATATGATGACCAATATTCTGACATCTTGGAGGGAAAATGGGAGAATGAAGCAGATCGAGGAAGAAAGCGTGCAAGTGCACCGAATAACACACAAAACAAACAAACACAAGAGCAAACCCTGAGTTCACCTACTCAACACAGTGATGGTCGCAAAAGTCCGACCGTTTATCTTTTCAGTTTTAATTAGGTGATAAATTAAGATATCAATCCAATTACGCAAGGCTCAAAGTAGGTTTTGGGCACTATCCTAGGGATGCGTCCTCACCTCTCAACAATCACAATTAGCCAAGCATACAATGAGGGTTTTGCTCTCCCAAAACAAGTGTTAGTTTTAATCAGTTTTTTTTGTCAACTCTGATTAGCAGTCCCGGTTTTAGGTTTGGTTATCACTTGATTAGTCCACCAAACAAAGCACGCCTAACGATCAGTCCCGATTTCCTTTTAACCTAAGTTTCAAAAGCCAAGGGGAGGGAGTCGAGAAAAACCGATGCAAATGATGAAATCAATGATGCATGCCCAGTTCAGAAGACTTACAGTGATCCTCGCGCTCTACATGCGGGATGCAAGGCAGAATTAAAATTTTATACTATATGAATGCAAACGAGAAACCGTTCCTAGACAAGCAGTTCTATTAGCGAGTGATGAACAAGTTAAATTTGACTAATAGTCCAACGGTCTAAGTGCGTCTCGTTAAATGTGATGTGTGGTCCTAAATATTACGAGCACAAGCAATCAAGATAATCTAATAAAATGCTCTAAGAGCCGCGAGTGCAAGTCCTATTCTACGTCAAGCAACCACACGACCACGAGCGGGTCCAAAGTCCAGTCCGGATACAAACGCGAGCTCTCAAACAAGAGCCGCTGGAAAGAGCGAATTACCTAAGTTATTACAACACAATAATTACAAAAAGTTCTCTAAAAAATAAATAGTTCTCCTCGCACTTCAGCAGTCAACTCGCGTCGCGTCCGTCGACCTCCGATGCACTCCAAGTCCACCGGGCCCTCGCAAGGAAACAAAGATGTATGTTAGAGATAAATAAAAAAATATATACAAGAATATGAAGACAAATAATTGAAAGGAAATGGATTAATTACAAGTGGGCTCGGGGGTCAGACTACCCGAGTAAATAGAAAACTAAATCCAAAATTTTAAATTAGTCCCTAAGCCGTTTGCCTCCCCGGCAACGGCGCCATCTGACGTGTCACTAGATACGGTGTTTAATTTGGTCAAGTTGTAGCACGTGTGCTTAGCGATTCAGTCAGAACCGAGAGAAGATCTCCGTGAAGAGTGTCTCGGCTTAATTTATATCCCGGGCAAGTCCGGGGTCGAACTCAGGGAGGCAAAGGAACAACTTGGGTTTTAATTCAAAAAACATAGGATCTAGATATCCAAAGCGGTTTTTTTTAGATTTTTTATGCAAATAGAATGCAAATGCAAATGAATTAAGCTTCTAAGAAATCACACAATTGGCCAAATTAATTTTAATGGAAAATTAGTCCAATTCAACCAAAATATATTTTTCCTAGAATCCTAATCCAGTGATGAACACAAAACACATTTTTTTAGAATTTTAAGGGTTAAAATGCAATAAATAAAAATACACACTTTTTATGGGTTTTTTCGCAATTTATCAGACAAACAGAAAGCAAAAATAATGAAAAAATTACTGGAATGAAAACATGATGCAAGGAAGCTACAGTAATTTTTTTGGAATTTTTTGATAAAATATGAATTTTTTATGGATTTTTTAGTGAAATCAAAGTGACAGCGAGTAAATAATTTCTAATAAATCCACATTATCAAATTAATCCGAGTGCGAATTATCCCAAAAAGATATTTTCATGAGCAATCCAGTAGAGGTGGAATTTTGCAAAAAAGATATTTATGGATTTAATTAAAAATCGATTACTAAATTCACTCTATGATTTATTTCAGGCACAAGACAACTCCATTTTAGATGAAATTTGGATAGAATATTAATCACATATCAAGGCATCACATATATTTTTTGTGGAATTTTTAGAGCAACCGTGTGTTAGATATGAATTTAAGGACACTGAGTGGGTAAAATATGCAAAGTTTCACTTCATCATTTTTAATTAATTACCCATGTAACATAAAAATCCAAATAAATACTCAAAATGTAGAAAATTAGTTGCTCAACATGAAAACATTTTTCATTGAATAAAAAGATGCACTACAGGTGTCCAAATTAATGCATGAACACAGGGGTGTCTTGGCAAATTCAGAAAATGAAATTACAATGTAAGTTATACACAGGGACTATTATGCAATTATAAAAACTTGAAAGGAAATTACTGTAATTTTTACGAAATAAAAAAAAATGCCCAAGAGACCTTCTTCTTCCTTCGTACGCTGGAGATGAACCCAACCAGGCGGAGGGGTCGGCGGCCGCGCTCGGCCGCAGCGGCGCGCGGATGAAGGGACCACCGGCGGAGGACGAGGGGGCGGCGCGCGGAGAGAGCGGCACGCGGGGCCGCTGAGGAGGCGTGGAGGGGGGGATTTCGAGGTGGCCGGCGGGTGCGGCGCGCGGCGCCGCGCGGCGGCGTTGGAGGGCGGAGCGCGTGGAGCTGTGGCGGTGGAGCGGCGCCGTGGCCGCTGGGGGCTGCGGCAATGGGTGGCGGCGGTGGGTGTTCCGGCCGTGGAAGAAGAAGGAGGGGGGCGGCTGCTGTGGGCGGCTGCTCCCTCCTCCGTAATTTTTTTTTGTTTTTTTTGTTTTTTTTTATTTTTTAATTTTTTTGCTGTTGTATGACAAACCTTTTTAAAATTTTTTTTTAAATTTTGTTAAACCGGAAATGCAAATGATATGGCAAAGAGGAGAAAAAAAATGATGTGGTGAAGGTGGTAATAAGGAAGGTGGTGGTAATATGATGAGGGTGATGGTGATGGTATGATGTGGTTGGTGAATAATGGGGAAGATGATGAAAATGATAAAATTATGAAACAACAATGAAAACAAAATTTTAGATAAAATAAAACAACAAGATAAATGAAGGGAGATACTTACCTGATGTTCGCCGGATTTGCGGAGCAGCTACGCTGGACTCCTGTCGTCGCCTCGATCCGATTGGCGAAATAAAATCGAAGAGGCTGTGCGAGCTCGATGGAGAACTCGTGACGCGAAGCGGAGCTCCGCGGATCTCACCTGAAGGAGGTCGTCGCTTGAGGACGATGCTTCGCCGCTGTCACCAACAAAACACTCCAAGCTCTCTCCTTATTCTATAAGAATGGTGGATGGGGAAAAAATGTGAATGTGGAGATGATTATAAAGAGATGAATAATGGGAGTTAGAGAGGTGGTGGTGTTGAATGAGGAGTTAGATTATTGGTGGAGTTGAATGGGAGTTAGATGAAGAATGTGGGGTGGAATGGGAGTTGAAAGAAGACTTGGAGGTTAATGGAGAAAGGGAAGTTATTGCAGAGAATGTTATTAAATAAATAAATAAATAAAGTTGTTTACTTTAAATACAATAAAATAAAAAGAGAAGACAAATGGTGGAGAATTTACAAAAGAAGACAAAACACCATGTACAATTTTTGTTTACTTTTCTAATTTGTAATTTTTTTTGTCTTTTTAATAGTAGCTATTTACAACGGAAAAATACTATAAAATAATATAATTAAAATACAACACAATCATGATATTTTTGTATTTTTAGCAATTATGAAAGATACAACAAAAATTAAAGAAAGAATGAATATATACAAGGTATACAATGTACATCTAGGTCCCAAAACCCAACTTTTGCAAACGAGCTCCGATTTTAATGAAACCACTTCCGTTGGATAGATAATTTTCTAACTTGAACTTTAAAAGTGAGTTTGGTGAATTTGGAGTTCATACGGAGCGGGAATTTAGCTTGGAAGTTGGACTTTACGGCTTTTTCTCTTTGGGATCTAGGAGCATTTATTTGAGGTAAAATTTATTTTGTATTTTTGTATTTTTATATACATTTTTATAAACAAGTTAGAGAAAGAATTAGGCAAAAAAAGAATTGAAATGAATTTATTAAAAATACATGAAGTTTTGGGCTATTTACAAATATAAAACTCCTTTATTTTTGCGGCTTTTTATGTTAATTCATTTTGTACAATCTTATATACAGTAATTAGTGTATTTTATTTACAAGAGTTATTTTGTTAATTTATTGATTTTATGGACATTTATTTGGGATTTTACTCGGGGATTTTGCTAAGATCATGATATTGAGATGATGAATCGTGGATTCATCACCCCCCTATACTTAAACTTTGCTAGTCCTCGAGCAAATAAAGAATGAATAAGTTGGGTTAACCGCTGACTGTGCATGTGAATACAAGACTTGATCCGTTCAAGAACTCTCGATTTTAGAGATCCTAAAATTCTAAGCTGAACCAAGCTCTAGTCAAAAGGTACCCAATTTCCCTAATCATCAGACTCTCTTTGTATACATATAAAGTAGGGATATGACTTTAAGTGTTGACTGCAGTTATACTCTAGGAGTTCGACATTGAGATCAAGGATAAGCCTGGAGTCAAGAATGTGGTGGCGGATCACCTCTCCCGTTTAGAGCAGCCTGAAGAGTCTGAGCAGATTGATCCCATTCGTGAGACCTTCCCAGATGAGGCGATCCTTGCTATCGCCTCACTCCCGTGGTACGCCGATATTGTGAACTTTCTCGTTGTTGGGAAAGTCCCACAAGATTGTCCCAGGAAGAGGCTTGAGACCTTCCTTGCGAAGGCCAAGTCCTACCACTGGGAGGATCCCATCCTTTACCACGAAGGAGGGGATAGCGTTTGGCGTCGGTGTATTCCTCAGGAGGAACACCATAGCGTCCTCACTTACTGCCACAAGCTTGAGGCAGGAGGACATCATTCTGGGAGGAGAACGGCACAGAAAGTGCTCCAATCCGGCTTGTGGTGGCCTACCCTCTTCAAGGACTCGGATGAGTTCGTGAAGAGGTGTACTGACTGTCAGATGATGGGCACTTGTGGACAGCGTGATATGATGCCGATGCAGCCCATTCACTTCTGTGAGGTTTTTGACGCATGGGGCATCGATTTCATGGGTCCATTCCCTAAGAGTCAGGGATTTGAGTACATTTTGTTGGCTGTAGATTATGTTAGTCGTTGGGTTGAGGCTTTCCCCGCCCGAGCCGCTGATGCGAGGACAGTTTGTAGATTTTTGAGGAAACACATCATCACGCGGTTCGGGTTCCACGAGTTCTGATTTCTGATGGGGGGTCTCATTTCCTCAACGACCATGTGAAGGCCCTTGCTAGCGAGTTCGGTATAGACCATCGTGTTGCTACACCTTACCATCCACAAACGAATGGTCTAGCCGAGGTGTCGAATAGGGAGATCAAGACTATATTGCAGAAAGTCGTCCGCCCTGACCGAAAGGATTGGTCACACCTTTTGGACTCGGTCTTGTGGGCATATAGGACGTCTTTCAAGACACCATTGGGCACATCTCCCTTTCGCCTCGTATATGGCAAGCCGTGCCATTTACCTGTTGAGTTGAGGCACAGGTCACTATAGGTAGTTACTGATATACTCATGGATCCAGATGGTGTAGGAGACCAGAGGAGGGCAGAGTTAGCAGCCCTGGAGGAGCTTAGAGATACCGCTTTCTCAAACAGCCTACAGTATAAGGAGAGAGTGAAGGAGTGGCATGATTCTCATATCAGCCACATGCATTTTGAGATTGGACAGAGAGTATGGCTGTTTGATGCGAGGCTTCGTTTATTTCCAGGGAAGCTACAGAGCAAATGGAAAGGACCCTACTTGGTCAGGAAGGTACACGACAATGGTAGCATTGACATATCTGAGTTGTCTTCTGAGAGTACCTTTCGAGTGAACGGCCAGCGGCTCAAGCCATTTCTAGATCATGAGCCGCGGGTCGCTGATCTTACCCCTATTCATTTTGCGTGAGATGTGTTCTTTGACTCAAATCTAATGCATCTCACGCCTGAGTTTCACTGATCTTTCGCCTTGCATAGATCCAGATGTCCATATCATTACATTCTTTAGTCCCACATCCCTTTCTTCATCTTGTGATTATGCTATACTTAGGGTGTACTTTACCCTAAGTATAGGGGGGATGTGAGACCTTCGGGTATTTCTTTTGCTTCTTTCAACCCCTGTTTTGCTGCCTATACTTAGGGATATTTCACCCTAAGTATGGGGGGGTAGACCCTGTACATTCTCCACTCGGTTTTCCCTTAGTATACAACCTGCTATACTTAGGATCACTTGATCCTAAGTATAGGGGGAAGACCCGAGACCTTCTTGATTTTCCATTTCATTTATTCACCTTTGTATATAGCCTTTCTTTTCACTTCCCAATACCTAGCACGAGTTATGTCTTGTTCATCGCTCTTGACTCTGAGGACATCGTTCGAGCTAAGTATAGGGGGGGTGTGTATATATTCCATATATACTTTAGCCATAACTCGTACTTTGTGTGAGTGTGTTAATAAATAAAATGGCTACAAACCACAAAAATTAAAAATTTTCATGTACATAAACTTCTTTTATTTGCACATAAATAGCTAGTGTACAAATTATTTTTGTAAAAATGATTTCAAAAATCATTTGTGTAAAGTTTGTGTAAATATTTTCTTATCAAAATTATGTATATAGTACAAAATTTTTCCAAAATGTTTTGAAAATCAAAAGTTTGCAAAAATCTTGTGTAAATTTGTGTAAATATCTTTTTGCAAAACTTGCACTTCATGCATCATCACTCATGATTTCAAAACATTTTTCAAAAATTTTGCATGTTTGTAAAATTTGTGTAAATAGCATCTTTTGTACATATGTATATAGTTTTTCTGGATTATAGTTGACATTTAAACTAGCCTGGAATTAAATTGAGAAATGGAGCTTGATTAAGATCTTAATCCACCTAATTTCTAAGAGGAACCTTATAGGGCTTAGGTTTGAGGCTTTTCAGGTCCATGGTGACTTAATTCTTTGAGTCCACTAGGCTATGATCACATGTCATCTCAATGAGCCTAAGTAGAGCACTTAACAACAACACATGACTCATATAGATTATGGCTTTACTTGGACACCAGCACTATGCACCGAGCTCTCTACGGATGAGGTGGTGAGGAGGCAGTCTTCCTTGACTTGGGGTAGCATATGAGGGTAGTACTTCTAGGCGGAACCTCTCTTCTTCTTTTAGTGAAGGAAGTGCGTCTCAACTTGGTCTGGTTGCCATGAGGTCTAACGACGGGAGTTGTGGGTTGCAATAAAGCTTCAAAAGAGGGATAGTCTACTGGCTCAAGAGGAAAAACTCCTTGTATATATGCTGCACATGTATATGTTGTATAGATGCACTTAAAATAAAAAAATGTGCAAAAAGTGAATAACTCCAAAAAAGTGGTGGGTCTGAGAGAAAATGATAATCCCACCGGAATATGTATATAGAGTGCAATAAGCAAAGCTTGGTTTCATGATCCACATGATGTAGCTTGCAGCAGGGAGACTTGGCTACACTGGTCAAGCTCCCAAGGGTACTTGGCTACACTGGCCTTGACCCATTCTCTTCTTCCTCCTCTTCTTGAGCCGGTTGAACTTGAACTTAGAAGGGAATACCCCGCTCCTCGAGGAAAGAGTGGCCAGATTGAGGTCATAGAGTTACCTTGTTGGGGAGGGTTGTCAAGTTGCCATTTCTGAGGTGGAGAGCTTAGACGTCACATTCACAGGACAAGAAAAGATTCATGGTCTTCAGGGTTTGTGATTGATGACTTGTTCTAATCTGGAGCATTGAGGAGTCTTGGTTATAGAATAATGGAACTTAGAGGCTGTTGAGTTTTAGACTTAAGTCCAAATAAGGTTCCGACAAATTAATAATCCAAAGATCTGATCGAGCTCCATACCTTAATTTAATGAAGGCAAGTTTAATAATCAACCTTGATCCATGTACATTCTCTTTTTCTTTTTCTTTATTTCTTTTTCACTTCTTTTTCAAATAAGTGTTTGCTAAGGGACTAGCAAAGTTAAGTATAGGGGGGTGATGAATACTCATTCATCACTCTTTATTCTTATATTTTAGCTACAAAAACCTTTGCAAATGCATGTAGATAGTTGTAAATACAAATAATTACCAAAAGCATGCATCGTGTAAAAACCTATAATTAGCATGTTTTTGTGCAAAAATAAAATAATAAAGATTAAAAAGAAAAAGAGGGAAATATTTAGAATAAATATTGAGCAACCTAACCCAAGGGAGGGCTCAGCATGGGCCTGACCGCATAAAAGCCAAAGTAGAGGGAGATAGGGGCTCATGTGTGTAAATATATATGTAAATAAAATAAAATATTTTCCTCACAAAAATAGATGCAAACTTGTACATATTTATAAGTATAAAAAAAAGATAAAAATAGAAAAATCAAAAAGAACAAAAATATCACTTTCACATTGTACATGGAACCACCTACATATTTATTTAGCCTTATAAATAAATAAAATTAATTTCCAAAATTTTTGTAAATATTCTAAATTATATAGTGTAAATAAATAAAATAAAAACAATTAAAACAAAAACCAAATAAAAATAACAAAATTAAAAACATAAAAATATATTGTAAATATACCATGTATATGAATGTATATATGTATTTCTCTCACATATGTATATAAATAATAAAAATAAAATAAAAATATCTTTTTATTCCTCATTTTATAATATAAATAAATAAAATATAAAATAGGAATAAAGTTATATAAAAATAACAATAAAAAAATCAAAAATCAAACATTAAAAACTATATATTGTATATATACCTATATATGAACCTACTATGTACATACCCTATTTTTACTTTTAAAAATTAATTAAAAATCACAAAAAAATAGAAAAAAATAAATAAAAATATTTCATATTTTGACTTTCCCTTAATTCGGCAATTTTCTATGCTTAATTTCATTTTCAAAAACCAGCCATGTGGCCGCTTCCTACTGGTCCTGGGATTGTTGACCGCCCGGTCAACTACCCCCCCCAGGACCACTTCCCACGGATTTAGGCGTCCGACCCGACTTCTACCCATTTTAGCGCCTAAACCCGATACCCTATAACCTAAACCCCGGGTCCGACTCCTTCACGACACACCCGAGACCCTCGCCGGAGCCTCTACCTCGGGATCCGCGCGCTCGATCGCCCTACCCGCGCCAGTCTTCCCGGACCCTCCACCATATATATTCTCAGCTCCGCCACCTCAAAGCTCATCTTTTGCCATTCGAATCCACCTCCCGTGAGCTCCATTGCGTAGGCGAGAGTGATAGCTTGTCCCCCGTGGTGTCGAAGCGAGGAGAGGGAGCGAAACCACTGATCCGGCGAAACTTCGCCGCCTTGCTCCGCCACCAGCAGGAGCTCAAGCCTCAGACGTCGGCGCTCCGTGAGGTGAAGACCCAGAGCTGCGCAAGCTCGCCCACAGCCCATTCAGCCACCCAGGTAGACCCGTAGCCTTCTCTGTTCCTTTAATTTCTAGTTACCCCCAAATCGCTGGTCCGCCGTCCCCCGCCGATTCCGATCGATTTCGACCTCCATACGACCATCGGGCTTCACCATAGCCATCGCCTCCTTCCCGCGCACCTTCTCCATATCCCCATCCAACCCAGCTCGCACAGGAGCTGGGATTCGAGCTCCTCCGTCTACCCCCCTCGTCGGAGCTCGCCCATATCGCCCCACAGACCACCGTCACCCGCCTAACTGGGTCGAGGCAGTTTGCCCTCGACACGTGAGTCTTTTGGTCTACTTTGCATGTTCTTCCCAGCCCATCTGAGGGGTTGGGCCATTCGGACGAGAAGTGCTCCCTCTGCCGATCTCGCCGGAGCCCTGCAGGGCTTGGCTGGATCATCGGAGTTCACCAGCAGCTGCGGGACGTCATCGCGGAGCTTCTCCGACCTTCACGAGCAGCAGGGGAGGTTCACAGCGCACGCACGAGGCCGGCGAACTTCGCCGTCCAACTGCTCTTCCGATACCTTCCCCGACCGTCCGATCATCCTCACCCTCCAGGTCGCATCTCGACCGTTCACTTGAGGAGGACCCATCATTGTCAGATCCATCCACGAGGTGATCTGGACCGTCCGAGCCGAGAGGGGTAGCCACCGATACCCTCAACTGCTAGATCAGACACGTGGCTACACCTTCACCGTTGGATGCACCCGAGGAGTTGAGCTATGCAGCGCCAGTCCCCAGTCACCGTTAGATGCTCCACGTGGCCTCCATCCAGACGCTCCATTAATAAAGGGTAAACTACCCTTAGGCCCTTCTGTTTATTGCATTTCGTAGTTAGTCCTGTAAATACGTAATACAGTTGTTTAGTTTTTGGGATATTTGCATAAAGGACCCCGTACTCTGTTTAGTTTGCATTTATGCCCCTGTGTATGGTCTGACACGTGCATCGACACGTGAGTTTTTGGCTTATTTGCATATCATGCCCCTGTAGTTCTGACTATTAATGAATGAATGATAGTTTGTGTTTATTTGCATTTATACCCCTGTGCGTATTTTAATTGAACATATGCGAATATTTGCGGGTATTTTGCAGATAAGCCCCTGGGCTTTTGGTACCTGTTACCAAATAGCCCTCGGGACTTATTTTCATTACATTTGGGTCCCTGAGTGCCCCAGGCATGTGCATCGCACGTGTTCAGCTGGGTTAATTGCACCAGAGCCCCCAGAATTTCGGGTATTTGCACATAGGTCCTTGTGCACAGTGCCCCCTTCTTATTTTCGAATAAAATAGCAAATTACCTCCAAATCCAACGAAATTTGGATACATGGCTCCTGCCATGGTGTAAAATTTTCGAGGATTTTTGGAGACATTTCTGAATTGATTTGATATTTTTAAAAATTCAAAAACATCTAATTTTGCTACTGTCTAACTTTAAAAACCCCAAAAAAATATTAAATAGTATCTAAAAATTCTAAAAAAAATTGTCTACTATCTATTTTGTTGCGTTTGAGTTTCTAGCCAATTTTGGCTATTTTTCATTACTGAAAACCACTAAAAATTGAAAAACACTCAAAATCTTATAAAAATTCTAATAATTAAACCAAAAATCCAAAAATAATAATATAGGTGCCTAAATTTTCCTTGTTTTATTCTCTTTACAGGAAAATTACCTCCCAGCTAATTTGGAGCCTTTAGATATTTTATCTAAGCCCTTTTAGCTCGGTTGGACAGTACCTACTGTTTTTGTCACTTTTTGATTTTTAGAAAATTAAAAAAACATCAAAAAAATCCCAAAAATTCACCAAAACAGTAAAAATTATAAAACACATAAAAATATTTTTGTTAGAATTTTTGGTTTACTTTTAGTGCATTTAATAATTTGTTGAAGTGAATAGTTTCTTAGCTTTTATTATTTTCTTAATACATTAAAAATCCAAAAAAAAGTATAAAATAATTAAAAACCACCAAAAATATTTTCATTTTCTTATTTTATTTCCTTTTTGACTACTTCGTAGGCCGCAAGGCCAATCCGTGCTCCTTGTGTTCGACCCTGGTCGCTAGACCAGGTTAAATTAATAGCAAGACCGCTATTTCGTACTTTGATTGATTTTTATCTCTCTTTGTGGTCTATTTTTCTTGATTGACCTAACTGAGTGATCGAGGTCGCAACGACCGATTAGCTCCTTTACCTTCGTCGCTCAGTTGGGCCTATCAGAGACCTCCTGTCCATCATCTTGTTCTGGTGAGTCGGGCGGATGGGATCTGAAAACACCCAAGATGAGCAAACAAACCCCGGGTTCACCTACTCAACATGAGCTGAAGACCGTAAGGGCTCGGTCAATTATCTTGTCACTTTCATTAGGTGATAATGTTAGGATTGCAGAGCGGATACGTGACCTGGTAGGAATCCAATCCCCAGACTGTCTTGTATAAAAGGCCGATAGTCTGATTGGGGCTCGGATGTGGCTCTAGCCTAGTGTGCGGGTCACTCTCTCGCGCATACAAAACAGACAATGAGGGGGTTGCTCTCCCCAAGACATATTTTTCAGGTGAGGTGTCTTTTAGGGTCGAGTTTGTTTAGCAGTCCCAAATTTTATGGTTTTTGTTTTTAGATGTTTTTCAAATCAAACAACGCCTAATGAATATTTTGGTTCTCCTGATTATTTTAAGTCCAAAAATCGGGGGGAGAAGACGAATAAGCCGATGTGCAGGAATCAATGATGCATGCACGAGATAGAAGGCGTACCTGACTCCAGCAGTCTACATGCAAAATGATCCGCGCATCAATAAAAGACTGAATATAAACTACGTATATGATGCACGCAGAAAATCGACCCTAAGCACATCAGTTCTAGACGAAAGAACAGATGACTAAATGGTCAACTGGTGGGGTCGGTGTCCGGTCTCAGATGCCGATTAGTGCCTGCCACAAAGGGTCCTGCTAGCGCTGTATACGACCTCTAGCGGCTCAGGACTCCTCAAGTGACCAAATAGCCTTTTCTTATTAATTTTTATTTTGGTCTAATTACGATCTAATAGGTACAGACAAATTATTAGGTGTGTGGATCCTAATTATTACATCGCAATCAAGGAAAATCCTAAGCTAGGGCTGAAAACTGCGTAAATCAACGGGCAGTAAATAAACGGTCAAAACTGCGAAAAACTGCGAAAATCTCAGTCAGGTCCCCCGAGCACACCGGTGCTCGGCGAAACAGACCCCGATAGTCACCAAAGTTCAAGTCTCTATCCCTGTATTATTACAATAAAATAAGTAGCTGAAAAGAAATCTAATCTAATCTAAGCTAAACTCTGCGGCTATTCCACAACTCCCGAACTTCGGCTCCTCTTCCTCGCACTCTCCTGCGGCTTCGTAGAGAAAGAAGTTGCCTCCGACTCTCGCGGTTGCTTCAGCTTCCGAAGAAGCCGCCTTGGTCCTTGGGCCCTCGCAAGAAATAGAAACCAAAGTGTCAAACCAAGAAAAAATAAATAGGACAAATAAAATAAAACAAGATATATGCAAAAATAAAAATAAACGGACAAAACAGACAAAAACAAAATAAAATGAAATAAAAGAAAATAAAAAGGAAAGAGAAATAAAAAGCCACAAAAAGTCGCGGATGAAAGAAAAGCTGCGGAAAACCGCGAAAAGAATCAAATAAAAAGAAAACAAAAAACAACTATTAAGCCGTGCTCCCCGGCAACGGCACCATTGTGATGACCGAGATGCTCACTCTCGGGATAAAGTAAGAAATATCAGAGTCGTTGTGACTCGAATAACAAGATGCGATCAATCAAAAAAATGTATAACCATCAAATAAGAAATCAAACAATAAAATCAAGAAAGCGGTCCTCGCTAATTTATTAACCTGGTATAGCGACCAGGGTCGGATTCAGGGAGCATGAATTGGCCTTGCGGCCTACGAAGTAGTCAAAATCAATAAAAAGAAAGAGAAACTATTTTTGGTGAATTTTAATTATTTTTAAATTTTTTTTGGATTTTTAGTTATAAGGAGAAATAAGAAAATGTAGAAACAAGCAAACACAATGATTAATAAAAACACTAAAAAATGCACAGAAAATTCTAATAAAAATGTTTTTATATTTTTTAGGTTTTTAAGTATTTTTGGTGAATTTTTCAAAATTTTTCAATTTTTATATATTTTTCTAAGAATCGGGAAAGAGGAAAATAATGAGCTAGTGTACAGCCAGACCTAAAAGATCCATTAAAAATATAAAATGGATCTATAAAAGTCTGGAGGCAATTTTCATTAAAATATATGTAAAAAGTAAACTACAGAAAAAGAGTTTGTATTTTTTATTTTTATAGGTTTTTTTAGTATTTTTATAAGATTTTTAGGGTTTTACTACTTTTATGGATTTTATATCCAAAAGCACCAAAATTGAACAGAAATTCAACACAGCCAAACAACCAAATCCTATTTTTTTTAGAATTTTTAAAGTGGTTTTAATATTTTTCTTTGATTTTTTTTTAAAGAAGCAAAAATCACTATTTTTTAATTTTTAAAAATATCAAAAAGCCTAAAAAATGTCCCAAATTTTTATGTAAATTTTTACATAGTGGCAGGAGCCATGTGTCCAAATTTCACCTAATTTGGATTTAATTTGCTATTTTATTTAATAAAAACAAGGCACACAGCTTCACAAGGACCTAGATGCAAAGAAAACTATTTTCAGGGCCAAACCATAACACGTTTAAAAGCCCAGGGGTCAAACTTGCAAAAAGCCCAAAATGCAAGTGCAACACACATGATCCAGACACAGAGGGGTATAAAAGTAATTCCTGTTTAAAAATATGCAAACAGTAACATTCCAGAACTATAGGATGAAAAGTGCAAATATCCCATAACATCACGTGTCGATGCACGTGATCCACATACACATGGACTATAATGTAAATACAAGAAACATAGAGGTCCGATGTGCAAATATTCCAAAATAAAAACAACAGAATAAAATATTTACATGACTAACTAGAAATATCAAAACAGAAGAGGGCCTAAGTGAAATTACCCCTTATTAAAAGCGGGCGGCTGAAGGGTTGCCACGTGGAGGATCCGACGGTGGGAGGGTGTGGCTATCCCTTCGCTGAATTGACGGCGAGGAAGACGCCACGTGTAGATCGGATGTCTGAGATGCGCGCACGCCTCTTCGCTGATGGATGGTCCGGATCGAAGCCTCAAAAGAATCTAACGGTGGCTGAAGCTCCTTAAATAGACGGCGATGATCGAATCTGGAGCGTCACGGCTGATCGAACGGCAATTGGAGATGCTCCAAGAACAGCTCGCCGGTGAACTTCGCCGGCTCAGTGCACGCGGTGGAGACCTCCGATGCTGCTGCTGAGATGTGGAAAAGGTAGCCTGAGCTGGTCCGTAGCTGGTGGATGCCTCCGATGAGGCCGAGGACCACCGGAGTGGCCCGACAACGGCGGAGGAGCCAAGCTCCTGTGCTGGAACGAGCGGACCCTCAGATGGGTCGCATTGACCTACAAAATGGCACAGAGAAGCTCGTGGGTCGAGGGCAAATTGCCCTGACCCGTCAGTGGGTGAAATGGGTGGTCGGGTGCGTCGAAGCAGAGACCTCCGGCGAGGCGACGGCAAGGGAGGTCTGTCTCTTGGTTCCGGAGCGAACCAAGTTGAGTGAGTGGGTGCAGAAGGTGGAGGGTAGTCTCGTGAAGGTGATAGTCGAGTCGGATGGGCAAATGGGTGATCGGAGCGATGGGAATCGACTGATGAATACCCATTCATCACTCTTTATTCTTTTATTTTAGCTACAAAACCCTTGCAAAACATTATGCATATGTGTATAAAAAGAATAAATTATTAAATTGCATGCATTGTGTAAATATGCATATTTAGCATGTTTTTGTGCATAAATAAAAGAATAAAGAAATAAAAGAAAAAGAGGGAAATATTTAGAATAAATATTGAGCGACCTAATCCCAAGGGAGGGCTCAGCTATGCCTGACCACAAAAGAACCAAAGTAGAGGGAGATAGGGTCAACCTCATGTGTGTACATATACCTATGTATATGGATAAAAATATTTTCCTCTAAATAAAAATAAAAATACATTTTCGTGAATATGTATATATCTGTAAATGCAAAACTAAAATAAAAATGGGAAAAATAAAATAAAAATAAAAATAAATAAAATTCCTTCTTCATTATACATAGACCATGTGCATAGACTAACACATCTATTTATTTTCCTCTTGTAAATAAATAATTAAAATCCCATAAAAATATTTTCAAATTCCACATTTCATGGTGTAAATAAATAAAATAAAAATTAGAAAATAAAAATAAAATAAAAATGAATAAAATAAAAACCAAAAACTACCTTGTACATATACCATGTACATATATGTATATATCTATTTATTTACTCTATGTAATTAAATAATAAAAATAAAATAAAATACACTTTTATTCCAAATTTTATGCTATAAATAAATAAAATATAAATTAGAATAAATGTACAAAAATAAAATAATTAAAAATCAAAAATCAAAAATTCATATTGTATATACCTATATATAATAATAATATTTTGTAAATACCTAATTTATGATTCAAAAAAATAAATAAAAATCACAAAAATTTATTTGAAAATAAATAAATATTTTTCATGTTTTAAGTTTTTTCGAAAATAAATCATTTAATATTTTTTTATTAAATTTTCAAAGAATTAATAAAAGTTGAATTTCCATTGGTCCACGGGGGATTGTTGACCTCCGGTCAACTCTCCCTCGCGGACCCTCTTCTCGCGGATCTGGACGTCTGACCCGATTTATCATCTTTTTCCCCGCTTGATCCTATCACCAACTACCCAAACCCCGGGCTCCAATTATTCCCTGTAGATCCGAGACCTTCGCCCGAGCTTTTGCCTAGGGGTCCGTGCTTCACGAAGTCGGACCCGTCGCCTTCTTCTCGGACCTGCAGGAGTATATAGCTCCAACTCCGGCCGCCATTCCACTCCATCTTTGGCACTGCTCCTTCGTCCTAGGACCTCCACTAGACTCCCCAGAGTGACAGCTGAGTGGGGCGAGTGTCGAAGAGAGGAGAGAAGCTTCCCGTCACTGATCCGGCGACTTCTGCCGCCGTGCACCGCCACGAGGTGCGCTCGAGCCTCGGGCCCTGAGGTCCCTTCGAGGCTACGACCCAGAGCTTCCTGAGCTCATCCCTAGTCGGCTCCTGTCATCAGGTAGACTTGATACCCTTCTGTTCATCGTCCATTTCGATTTTTGTCTTTTTGCTCCGCCAGCTCCGCCCTAGTGGCAGGAGCTCTGCCAATCCCCACTACCCGTACTGATACTTTCGTTGACTCATTGCCATCCTTCCTCCATGATCTGATCCTCTTGGTCTTGACCATACGAGTCAGGATAGAGCTAGGCTCCTTCCGCCGCCTTCGTCAGAGCCCTCATCCGCCCCCCACGTCGCTTCTTTCATCGTCTTTGCAAATAACCCCCCGCCGGAGCACTCCTCCGAGCGAGACCTTTCTTTTGCAGGTAAATAAGGAGCAGATACCCCCCTTGGCCGAGTTTTCAGACCTTCGTCGGAGCTCCTCCTGGTCGCTCGTCCCTCGTCGGACGATCTGACCGTTGGATGCTTCATCGGAGGTGACCACCCGACGCGGACAGCCATCGCGAGCAGGACCCGCTTCCCCGATTGTTCATCGGCTTGCTGGATCTCCTCCGGCGAGCCGGAGAACCTCATCTGGGAGGAGTTCTTCCTCATCCACCGCCAGCAGTCGGATTCACCAGCCGCTCCAGATATCATCCTCGCCGTCCATCCTCTGCGGTGTCAGACCGTCAGATCATGGTCTGACGGACACGCGCCGTCCACGTTCGCCCAATCGCCTCCACCGTTGGATCGTCCGGGCGGCTGTACTAGAGTCGCACATCCGCAGCCAACCCTGCCTCGACATCTGGCACCTCACGTGCACCGTCACGTGCCTCGGCTGGGTAATTGCACCTGCACCCCTGCAGTTTCTTGTTGTTCTAGTTTAGTTTAATAAATAAACTTTAGCTCTTGGACATATTGCACTTAGGACCTTAATATTTCTGGTATTTACATTTCCGTCCCTGCCTGTGTGATACACGTGCGTCGTCACGTGCTTTTTAGATAATTTGCATTGTATGGGCTCGTACTTTCTAGGTGTTATGGAATGGAAGTTTACTTTCTGATATTTACATCCATGCCCCTATGAATGTTTATATTTGACATGTGCTGATTTGTCTGGGTAATTTTCACTTTGTTCCCTAGGCTTTTAGCACGTGTTGCTAATAAGCCCCTGGAACTAAGATTTCTTACATATAGGTCCCTTCGTGCTCTGTACACGTGCGCCGCGCGTGAGAACTTGGAGTTTTTGCACGAGGGGCCCCAAACTTTCTAGATTTGTTATTGTTGAGCCCCTGAAGATACTTTTTATTATAGAAAGGTCCCTGTGCACTGTGAGACCTTGTGCTATTTAAATAAAATATCAAACTAAGTCTAAATCGCCTGAAAATTGGATACATGGCTCCTACCACTGTGTAAAATTTTCGCCAAAAATTTGGTACATTTTTGCGATGTTTTGCTATTTTTAAAAATTCAAAAATGGTCGTTTTTGTGTCTGTCCAGATTAGAAAATCATAAAATATATTAAAATTGTGTTAAAAATTCCAAAAAATTAGGTTTTGTTTAGTTTTGTTGTGTTTGAATTTCTGTGCATTTTTTATTATTTTTGGATATAGAAAAATCTTAAAATATAAAAAAAACTTAAAAACTTGTAAAAGTTCTAAAAAATTGTAGAAAACTCAAAAATTCATAAACTCTTTTTTCTAAATTTTCCTTTTTACTTGTATTTTTCATAAAAATTACCTCCAGGGTTTTACAGATCAATTTGATATTTTAAATTGATCTTCCAATCCTGGCTGGACAATAGCTTATTGTTTCTGCCTTCTTTGATTTTTAGAAAATTACATAAAAATTATAAAAATCTCAAAAATTCACCAAAAATAGTAAAAAAACCTACAAAATATAAAAATATTTTTGTTGGAATTTTTGGAGCTTTTTAGAGTGTTTACATAATTTGTAGATTGTGATTGTTTTTATCTTTTTATTATTTTCCTTTATTATTAAAAATCCAAAAAAAATATATAAAAATATTTAAAAACCACCAAAAATATTTGTTTTTATTTTATTTTCTTTTCTGACTACTTCGTAGGCTGCGAGGCCAACTCGTGCTCCTTGAGACCGACCCTAAGTGCTATACCAGGTTAATCACATAGCATGACCGCTATTTTGGTTTTCATTGATATTTGTCTTTTTGATTGGTGGTCTGATTTTGTTTTCTTGATTGAGCTCTGAGCCCCGAGTGACTGAGGTCGCAACGGCCTTAGTGATATATTTACCTGATGAATACCCATTCATCACTCTTTATTCTTATATTTTAGCTACAAAAACCTATGCAAATGCATGTAGATATGTGTAAATAGGAATAATTAGCAAAAGCATGCATGTTTGTAAATACTTATAATTAGCATGTTTTTGTACACAAATAAAAGAATAAAGAAGAAAAAGAAAAAGAGGGAAATATTTAGAATAAATATTGAGCAACCTAACCCAAGGGAGGGCTCAGCATGGGCCTGACCGCATAAAAGCCAAAGTAGAGGGAGATAGGGGCTCATGTGTAAATATTTATGTAAATAAATAAAATTATATTTTCCTCACCCAAAAATATGCTTGTATATATTGTGTATATATTTAGAAACTATTAAAAACAAAATAAAAATTTAAAAATCAAAAACTCAAAAATGACCTTTCACCATGTACATAGACCATGATCCTTTCTTTATTTCACCTTGTAAATAAATTTATTTATTTTTAAAACTTTTTGTAAATATTCTATGTATATATTGTAAATAAAATAAATAAAAAGAAACAAAACAAAAATCAAATAAAAATAACAAAAATTAAAATTACAAAAATATCTTGTATATATGCCATGTATATAGTTGTGCATAACTATTTATTTCCTCTATGTATATGAAATAAAAATAGCCTTTTATTCCTCATTTTATTCTATAAATATATAAAATATAAAATAGAAATAAAAATGTATAAAAATAACTAATTAAAAATCAAAATTAAAAACCCTATATTGTATATATACCTATGTATAGCTATACTATGTAAATACCTTTTTTTATTTCCAAAAATTAATTAAAAATCACAAAAAATAGAAAAAAATAAATTAAAAATATTTCATGTTTTAAGTTTTTGAAAATTCGGTCATTTAATGGCCCAAAAAAATCAAATAAAAACTCATGGCTTGGCGGGCTCTGATTGGTCCACGGGGGATTGTTGACCCCCGGTCAACTCCCCCCCCAGGACCACCAGAGCCGGGTCTGGTTCGCGGACCCAACTTCTCCCACTTATTCCCACCAGACCCGATCACCATTTCGCCTAATCCAAGGTCCTAATTACTCCCCAGGTATCCGGGAATCTCGCCCGACATTGATCCTAGGGATCCGTGCTCAATCGAGCCGGACCCGAGCTCTTCTTCCCGGACCTGCACCCACATAAAAACCGAGCTCCGCCGCACTTCATTTCCATCTTTGGCTCGCCACTCTCATTCCCGTGACCTCCATTGCAATCCCTGAGGTGACAGCTCGCGGTTGCCTTTGTCGTAGTGAGGAGGGGGTGCCCGGACCATTGATCCGGCGACGTTGCGCCGCCGTGCTCCGCCCCGTGCAGGAGCTCGAGCCTCAGGCAGTGACAACCTTCGAGGCGACGACCAGGAGCCACCTTAGCTCCAGCACAGTCTTTCGCACCGCCTAGGTAGCCTCAGGCAGTTTTACGTGTCAGTCCTGTAAATATTTTATGCATTTTATTTACGTAGGGTAAATTGCACATTGGACCTCGTGCTTGTTGATATTCGCATTTATACCCCTGTTTGTGTGAGCCACGTGCTTCGTCACGTGTACTTTTGGTTTATTTGCAGTATTAGTCCTGTAGTTCTGGTTGGTTTATGAATGAATGAATACTTTTTGGTAATTGCATCGATACCCCTGTGAACGCTTTATTTGAGCATGTGCGGATTTTAGTGGGTTAATTGCATAACCGTCCCTGGACTTTTTGGTACGAGTTACCAAAAGGTCCAAGGACTTGGTTTTTATTACCAGAAGGCCCCTGAGTGCCCCAGGCACGCGCCAAGCGCGTGACTTGCTGGGTTATTTGCACCTGGACCCCCAGATCTTCGGGTATTTGCACTTAAGTCCCTGTGCACTCTGCCCCCTTTTGATTTTTGAATAAAATATCAAACCACCTCCAAATTCGATGAAAATTTGACACATGTCTCCTGCCATGTTGTAGGATTTTTGAGAATTTTTGAGGACATTTTTGATTTTGTTGGTTATTTTTAAAAATTCAAAAACATCTATTTTAGCTACTGTTTAGGTTTAAAAATCCCAAAAAAATATAAAAACACCCCCAAAAAATCTAAAAAAATTAGTTACTGTTCTTTTTGTGTTGTTTGAATTTCTAGCCAATTTTGGCTACTTTTCATTGAGCAAAAGCCCTAAAAATCTAAAAACGTCTAAAAACTCATAAAAATTATAATAAATAATCTAAAAATCCAAAAAACAATAATTTTGGTGCCCTAATCTTCCTTGTTTTCTCTAGTATACAGGAAAATTACCTCCAGGTCCCTTTGAGATCCTTAAATATTTTATTTTTGGATTTTGGGCCTGGCTGGACAGTACCTTATCTTTTTAGCACAGTTTGATTTTTAGAAAATAAAATACACCTTAGAAAAATCCCAAAAATTCACCAAAAATACTAAAAAACCTAAAAAACATAAAAACAATTTTTCTTGAATTTTTGCTTGATTTTTGGTGCTTTTAATAAATTGCTCAAGTGTGCTTTTATTTGCTTTCTTTTATTTTCTCATTATATTAAAAATCCAAAAAAAATATAAAAATTATTAAAAACCACTAAAAATTCTTTTATTTTATTTTATTTTTACTACTTCGTAGGCCT
This sequence comes from Ottelia alismoides, assembly GCA_037367405.1. Lineage (NCBI taxonomy): Eukaryota > Viridiplantae > Streptophyta > Magnoliopsida > Alismatales > Hydrocharitaceae > Ottelia > Ottelia alismoides. Next base: position 207,709 of record JAZKJV010005015.1, read on the forward strand.
CTGGCCAACCCGTGCTCCTTGTGTTCGACCCTGGGTGCTATACCAGGTTAATCTCATAGCTAGGCCGCTTTCTTTTGTGCTTGATTGATTTATTTGCTCGAGTGGTCTGATTTTTCTTGATATACTAGTCTGAGTGACTGAGGTCGCAACGACCATTTCTATACCTTTACCTTAGTCATCCAGAACGGTTATCATTACCTTAGTCTTTCAGGCGGCTCATCATTGACCGGCGACGGCGGAGGAGCGATTTGAGCGTAAAATGAAATCATGCGAAGCTAGTGGGTATCGAAGCTACCTGATGGAGGATGTCGACTGGGCTGAAGCTGCCGGAGCTCCTGGGGGTCTTGGCCTCAAGGAATCGTCGGGTTCCGAGGCTCGGCGCACCTCGCGACGGTGCACAGCGATAGACTTGCCGGATCAGTGGCTGGAGGCACCTCCTCCTCGATGCGACACGGCCCTCGGCTAGCTGTCACTCTAGGGAAGGTCGTGGAGGTCCTCGGGTGGGAAGGCGTAGCCAAAGATGGCGTGAAAAGTGCGACGGAGGTGGAGCTAAATAGTGGCGTAGGTCCGAGAAGATGGGATCGGGCATGGTTCCGTGAAGCACGGATCCTTAGGCAATACTCCGAGCGAGGGTCTCGGATCAACAAGGGTCAAGTGGCGCCCGGGGTTTGGCTAAATGGAGGTCGGATCGCGCCAGCAAAATTCGGAGAAATCGGGTCGAACGCAGGATCCGCGTGAAAGGGGTCCGCAGGGGAGAGTTGACCGGGGGTCAACAATCCCCCGTGGACAAATCACAGGCCGCCAATTATTAAATATTTGGAAATTTAAATAAAAATAGTAAATGATTTAATTGTGAAAAAGTTAAAACATAAAAAATGTTTATTTATTTTCAAATTAATTTTTACTGATTTTTATTTATTTTTTTGAAATTAAATAACGTATTTATATTATATTATTATTATATAGGTATATACATATTTGTATTTTTTATTTTTATTTCTAATTATTTATTTTTATACAATTATTCCAATTTTATATTTTATTTATTTATAACATAAAATTTGGAATAAAAATATATTTGTATTTTATTATTATTATTTATTTACATTAGTTAAATAAATAGGTTTATATACATATTTACATGGTATATGTACAAGGTGGAAATTGATTTTATTCTTTTTCTTTTTTTTTTATTTTTATTTTTCTGATTTTTATTTTATTTATTTACATCATGAAATATGGAATATAGAAATATTTTTATTGGATTTTTATTAATTATTATCAAGGAGAAAATAAATGGGTATGTTGTTCTATATACATGGTCTATATACACTGATGAGAGAGGTTTTATTTATTTTTATTTTTCTTTTGTTTTTCCCATTTTTATTTTAGTTTTATTTTTATAAATATGTACAAATTAACAAAAATACATTTCATTTTTATTTAGAGGAAAATAAATTTATTTATATACATAGGTATATGTACACACATGATTGACCCTATCTCCCTCTACTTGGATTCTTTTGCGGTCAGGCCCATACTGAGCCCTCCCTTAGGATTAGGACGCTCAATATTTATTCTAAATATTTCCCTCTTTTTCTTTTGTTTCTTTATTCTTTTATTTATGCACAGAAACATGCTAATTATCAATATTTACATAATGCATGCCTGATGGTAATTTATTCTATTTACATGAATATACATGATGTTTTACATAGGTTTTTAGCTAAAATAAAAGAATAAAGAGTGATGAATGGGTATTCATCACCGCATGGGAGGATCTCACAAAACAAAGAAGTGAAGGAGGCCTTGGTATTCGGGATGTATCTTGTATGAATAAAGCGTTGTTGGTCAAATCGGCGGTGCAGATATGGGCAATACAGATACATTATCTATACAGCTAGTTCGAAATATTTACATCATCAACGGCTCACTGGAGGCATGTAGAGTGCATTTCGAGTCTTCTCTCTAGAGTGGGGTTCGTGAAATATTGCCACAGCTGAGGACGAGAATGATGCCACGGTTTGGAACCGAGGAGGTCTTTCGGTTCTGATTGGATGACTGGACGGGTGAAGGTATTCAATGCAACAGATTCCCACGTCTCTTCTCTTCGTTAACAAACAAAGGGTGCTCTGTGGCTGAGGTTGGGTCATCCGGTTCGTGGGCTCCTCACTTCATGCATGAACTTTCTGACCGTAGAAGGGAGGAGCTGCACAAAATGCTATCAGAACTACCCTCCCCTTGCTGCTCCTAGCTGGGTAGCGATCATTTTGTGTGGGAGGGGGAGAAATTTTTGGTGAAAAAAGCATACAAAGTGTTCAGAGGGAGAAGTGAGGACTTGGAACCCGCCCTGAAGCAGGATATGAAGATTATCTGAGCAAGCAAGATCCCTTGCAGATTGAAGATCTTCCTGTGGTGTCTCAGAAGGGGACGGATTTGGGACAAAGCAAGAAGGGGCAGGCTGTTTGGCATTCAGGATACACAGTGTAGTAGATGTAACACACAGACAGAGGATGCAAAACATCTGTTTTTTTACATGTCCTTCGTCGGAACATGTTTGAAAGGAGATATGTGTGGATTGGTTACTGCATGGTAGCATTGATGATTTCTGGAGATCGATTAGATCGGTGCAGATGAACTCTACAGATGACGTTTCTTACCGTTTTCAGCTATTTGGGGCATATGGGGAGGAAGGAATGATCTGATTTTTAAGAACCAGAGTTTCTATTCTGAAAATGTAATTGCTTCCTCTCTCTCCCTATTTCAATTCTGGTCTGCAAGGTAATGTAATTCTTTATCTCATTATAATTTGAAAACATTTGGCGGCCCAACTCGGGATTTCACCCTCCTTCATATATATATATGGGATAAATGGGGCTGCCCCCTAGGGGGAGCTAACTTAGCTCCCCCCGCCCCATTTTCCCTATTTTTTTAAAAAATTTCTTTCGTGAATATTCATCAATATATCCCTATATCATGCTATTAAAATTTCATGCAAAATAGAGACTCCTACGGCCTACATCCAGACAATCATTTTTTAAAGGTCATAAGATTTTTTAAATTGACCCATCTGGATGGAGGTCGTAGGAGTCCCTGTTTCGCATGAAATTTTAATACCGTAATATAGGGATTTAATAATGAATTTACATGGTTTTAGATTTCAAAAATAAATAAATAAAAAAACATGTGAAAAATAGGGCGGGGGGAGCTAAGTTAGCTCCCACTAGGGGGCATACACATTTTTCCCTATATATATACATATACATCTATATATATATAGGAGAAATTTCAAATGAGGCGGGGTCTCACCATATATATGGTGAGCCACCCTCAATTTAGGCATCTTTCTAATATATTTTACAATTTCTTGTTTCATACAAATAATAATAAATATTAACACAACATGTATAGTGAAATAAAATTATGAAAATATTATTATAATGGATGTAAATATTCATTTGAATTTAGATGCTATATTTTACAAAATTCATTTTTTTACAATGTGCAGTTTATATTTTACAAAACGGTTACATAGTTTTTACTAAATTCGCAATGGCTTTTACAATTTCAGAAAAGCCCCCACCTTATTTGAAAGGTCCCCTCTATATATATATATATATATATATATATATATATATATATATATATATATATATATAAAAGGGAAAAAGGAGTATGCTCCTCAGGAACATGTAACTTACATGCTCCCACCCTTTTTTCCTCGCATATTTTTATTTTTTCTTAAATGAAATCTAGTGGAATTTAGATCACAATATGCCACCATGGTGACATTCAAAATTCAATATAATTCGAGACTTATATCCCCTCCATCAAGACTGTTAAGTTTTAACTGTCTCATAATTGCTGAAATTGACCCCCTTCAGTGGAAGTTTTGGGAACAACTGTTTTACACGAAATTTGAAATACATAATCCACTTATTATTCTAAGTAAATCTACCTAGGTTTCATTTCAAAAAAGTGAAATAATTTAGTAAAGAAAGATGGAAGCATATTCTTATATGCTTCCAGGGAGCATACTCATTTTCACCATGTAATAGTTGGATCATGATTTAAAGAATCCCAAACAGTTTTATAGATGAACATAAGGTAATCTCAAACGCATAAGTATATTATATACCGAAACCATTATGTATATTATATACTTTCCTCTTTTTTTAAAAAAAAAACAGGAAGATCTCTTTCTGCAATTTTTAGATAATCGTCGTACGATATGCACTTGAAATGAAATAGGAGACTCGACACTTGGGTGAGCGAGTAGATAATTCATGAAGACATCTGGTAATGCATAAACATGCATCAACTCCTATGCAGGTAATTGAATTTAATCTAATGTAACTTCAACGCGAATATCAAGAACAACAGTGAGAATATATTCTGCTTCGCCTCCCGAACAATGGTTAGAGAGGGGACTGAATTAATCAGCAATATGAATGACCCAAAACCAGAAGGCGTACCTGTAATGTAATTAGGTCATGATGATTCATACATGAACTAAGGAGCTTTGTCCCATGTTGGAATGAAGCCTTCCTGTTAAGGGTGGGATTCGCATTGAAGTTCGCGTGACACAAGATGAAACACCTTCCCATATCACCTATTCCCTGCACCAAACCTAAGCCTACCTGCCTTGAGGACTTGATGATGTACTTTGGCATGGCTGCCCCCTCCTCCACTTTTTTTCCATCTCCTCGTATACTTTGGCTTTACGTGCATGGAAAAAGTCAAAAGGTACCCGTTGGTACTGAGAAGGGTACCAGTGAAGTATTTAATACATTCGTCTCATTGTAGACAATTGGAGATACGCATTGGCCTATTTTAAAGTTCACTTTAATAATTGTTTGTCAACCTTTACCCATCTTCTTCATTGGAATAACCCATCACAAAAGGTTAGAAGTACCGTTGATTGAATTCAATCATTCGACTTCCATTCATTAGGGTCGGTTAGATAAAATTTCGATAAAAAATGATTTTAAATAAAACAAATTGAATATGAATTGGACTTGTAGATTAAATAAAACAAATTGAATATGAATTGAAAATGAATCATGTTTGAATTAACCTGAGTTTGTTGGAAAATAATTCCATTCGATTTCATATTTATATACATACACACAGACAGTTATATATTTGTATATTGTATGGATGCTTGCATAAATACATACATGTGTGTATGTACAATCCTTTCAGTTAAATACTAATATCCAATAAAACGGAATAGAGTAGAAAATATTAGTACTTCACCTTTTCATTTTTCTTTGTTTACCAAAGATCCATCAATTTTAGTGTACATGGTGGGGTTCCCTCTCCTTGCCTGTGAAAAGAAAGCTGTATTATATTGAATTCCTCCTTAACGTATGTTGTGATTCGACCTATCTATGTATCCTTTCCTTTCCTTCTTGTTTTATTGGTTATCATTTCCTGATAATCCACAGTGATGATTGCCATTGTAAAGACGACATTTCTCATCACATTAATAATCTATAAGTTTTTCCCACCACCATATAGATTGTTCATACATACATACATACATATGCACGTACGTACACGCGCGCGCGCGCGCACACACACATATAAGGGAAAAAGGAGTATGCTCCTTGGGTGTAGCTAACTTATATGCTCCCAACCCTTTTCCCTATATTTTTTTATTTTTCTGAAATGAAACCTATTGGAATTTAGATCACAATATGTCACCATCGTGTCATTCAAAATTCGACTTAACTTGAGACTTCTATCCCCTCCATCAAGACTGTCAAATTATAACGATCTCAGAATTGCTGAAATTGTCCCCCTTCAGATGGAGGGCATAGGAATCTCTATTTCTAACGAAATTGGAATGGCATGTTAGGGGATATACTGATTGATGAATCTATTATTCTAATTCTTTATTCTTTTATTTTAGTTTCATCTTTTAGAAAAAAAATCTATAAAAATGTGTAAATACAATAAGTTATCATCGTACAGGCCATTGTTAATATTCGACAATTAACATATATTTTTCCAAAATAAAAAAAATAAAGAGAAAATAAAAAGACAATAAGGAGGTAATAATATAATAAATACCGACTGACCCAAACCCTGAGAGAAGGTCGATAGTTGACCCGATCGACAAGCAATAAGTAGAGGGACATAGGGCACCTTGTACATAACAACTATACATATAAATATTCATATTTAATTTACACTTTGTGAATATTATATTACAGTTTTAAAATACTTGTACATATCTCTAAAATAAAATAAAAATTAGGGAACATAAAATAAAACAAAAATAAAGTCCAAATTTCATTGTACAAAAGACACACCTGTGTATATTGTATAGAGCTGCTATTTAAGTAATATTTACTTATTCTATAAAAATAAAAAAAATCATTTTATATTCCTCAAATTATTTTGTAAATAAATAAAATATAGAATAAAACATATATTCATAAAAATAATAAAATAAAAATATATCTATATAATATATAGCTATATTATACCTATGTATAATACACTATATTGTATATATTGTATATATGACATCATAAAAATAATTAAAATTCACAGAAAAATTGTTTGTAAAATAATAAACAAATTTTGTTTTATTTATTTTATTTATTTTTTATTTTAAAACCATTTGCTATTTTTTATTCATTATTCTTTCATTTTTTAGCCTGAAATTTTCCTATTGGTCCACCTCAGTTTGTTGACCTCAGTCAACCTTCTCCCCTACCTGACCCGCTCGACAGATACTTCGACGGATCTGATTTTTCAGAATTTTCTCGATCAGGTTCGACCACTATTTACCTCGCTTTTTGCACCCGAATTTTCTCCTATGATTTGTGATCCTCACGGATCCCTAGGTGAGGTCGGATCTTCCTAGGGTTTCGCATGCCTCGCTGATCTTTCTAGACCCTATGATCATCCTATAAAAGCTTCACTCTGCCTCCCTCACTTGCTAGCTCGTGCCTCGCTGCTACCTTCCTCCTTAGCCGCCTCCAACAGTGTGACAACCTTTTAGAGATCCCTTTGGAGCTGAGTTTAGTGGCGATTTGGCCGCAACTCAAGAACGTGGTCGGAGCTCCGCCGCATGTAGTCTCTTGTGCCTTCTGCAGCTTAATTGAGGCCAGAACCCCGCTGTCCACTCCGCCTTGCATCACTGACCACATCAGCACTCCCAGGTACCCTCCATTTTGCATACATGTCTATTTTCATTCCGATCCGTCTTTCTACTCTGTTGTAGTCCATCAGCTCTGACCATCGTGTCGGAGCTCCACCTAAATCATCTAGTCGCACCGATTCACGCACGACTCACACTTCCATCTTCCTTCACAAACTGACGCCTTAGACTCAATATTTCGATCGAGATTAAGATCTGATCTCCTCTCCCATGTACGCTGGAGATCAAGCTCATTCTCCCTTAGCTTCTCTTTATTTTTCAAGCAATAACTTGACTGGAGCAAAGCCTCTGATTCTACCTTCCCTTCGCAGTTACCAGCACGTGCAAGGAGAGGCGATCTGAGATTTAACTCTAGTGGTAGAGCTCCTCTAGGTCCATCACCTTCGCTAGGGACATCCGACCGCCCATCTCCCCATCGGAACCATCTAATAGAGGCGGAGTGGCCCTACGAAGTGGCTGGACTTCTTCGCTACTTCATCATATCCGTAGATCGCCAACCACGACCGAGGAAAGCTCGCCAGGCAGCATCCCCCTTCACCGTCGGATCATCGCTCTTCTGCTAGATCTGATCCAAATCGTTATCTCATGCCCAACTAATAATAATCGAATCTAATCGATCCTCAGTACATCTGAGTTATACTTCATCACCAGCTTTGTCAGCTGTCAGATCTGTACTGGTGTAGCAGATCAGAGCCATGCATCCCCGACACATTCAGAACTGTTAGATCCTTTTCGCAGGAGTGCACCAGAGCCGTCAGAGACCCCACGCATGTGCCACGTGCCTCGAGGGTATTTTGCTCTTTTCCCCTACACGTCTTTTTATTTCGCTTTAGTCTAAGAAATAAAAACTGTAGTTAAGAACTTTTGAAAAATCCTTATAGTTTTTATATTTGCAGTTTAGTCTATCTGAGTTGTAGTCACATGCACTCGCACGTATTTTTATGGTCATTTTGCATATTTTACCTTGAACTTGTTGATTGTTATGGAATGAATTAATAGTTTTGATATTTGCATATATATACCCCTGTGCATACTGTTTCACGTGTTGTGTGTGCCTTTTCTGGACAAATTGCATAGTGGCTCTCATCGTTTCTACTTGTGTTATTCCAAAGGCCCAAAAACTTAAAATAATTACATATAGGTCCCTACAAACTGTTTTTAATTATATCTCTTTTACAGGAATAAATAGCCAATTAACTCCAAAAACTACCCAATAATTATATTTGACTCATGTTTGCATGCTGTGTTTGTGGTAATTTTTTCTGGTTAACTTCTTTACATTTTTCTATTATTAAAATTAAAAAACCCTAAAAAGTGTCTTCTTTGCCTTAGAAAAAATCATAAAAATTTGAAAATATATCCAAAAATTATAAAATATTAGAGTAGTTATCTTTTATTATCATTAGTCTCCAATATCATTTTCGCTCAAAAATATTTCATAAAACTAAAAAAATACAAAACACTTTAAAGCTTATAAAAAATATATAAAATCATAGGAAAGTCCAAAAATGTGATTCCAGTCTTTGTTTTTAGATATTTACTTATACTTCAACATAAAAATTACTTTTAGGAGTTTTGGGTACTTTATCTATTTTTAATTCACAAATTATTCCTGGCTATTCACTATTTGTTTATTTTCTCAATGTTTGATTTTTAGAAAATTACAAAAACATTTAAAAATATATAAAAATTTCCAAAAATACTATAAAAAATCCAAAAATATTTTTATTGCATTTTTCTGACTATTTTTGACCCCTTTGGAAAAGATAAAAAAGAGTGTTTGTGTATGTCTTACTTGTTTTCTCACATTGGAAAAATTAAAATTTGAAAAATTAAAAACCACTAAAAAGAGTTTTATTTCTGAAGTCTCACTACTTAATATATAATTGTGCTCCTTGAGTTCGACCCTGGTCGCTATACCATGTTAATAAAAATAGCACAACCACTTGATTTGCTTGCTTGATTTCTTTGTGGCTTATTTTCTCGATTGATTGCTTGATTGATTAAGGTCACAATGACTTTTACATAATTAATAACTTAACCTTAGTTGGTCGAGCGTTAATTAAAATGGCGTTGTTGCCGGGGAGCATGGTTAAGTAGCTAGATTTTATTTATTTTGCATCTCCTTTTTATAACTATTTCTGACCAGAAACAAATAAACGAAGATACCCAATCTATGCAACATTGCTCCTCGGAACGACATCATTTGATAACTCAGATTTTCTGTAGGTCAGAAGATATCATCACAGAAAGTGAAGATAAACTATCACTGAGGTGACCCACAAGAAATCACAAGTCAATCAATAATTAACCAACAAATAAATATAGCAATACAAACTAAAATGTGGATTTAAAATTTATTATAACTCAACAACGAAGGTGTGTATATGTGTAAGTATTGTGTCAAGGTCGAACACAGGGGGCAAATGGTAGATTGAGGAAATGAATCCAAAACTGTCTTTTCTCCTTGTCTTTATTGTAATTTTTGATGTGGGTTTTAAATTATATATATGTATATATTAAATTTTTATATAATTTTAAATTGTTTTAAATTTTATATTTCATATTTTCTTTTTATATTTTCTTATTTTCAATTTCCATTTTTTCTTTTTAATATATAATATTAGAATATATAACTATATATACAATATGAGGTGAACTAATTATAAATATACTTAAGAATAATAAAAATACATGAATTTATTTTTTTGGATTTTAAATATTTATTTTCTTTTTATATTTTTTACATAATTTTGCTTTTTTTATATATTTTAAAGTCAAAAATATCTTGAATTAGGGATTAAATAAATAGGTCGAATTGATTTGAAGATTAAAAATAACTTGTCAAAATTTCTTCAAATTAATTTTAATATATAAATAATAAGATATAGAAATTTCAGAGATAAAAATAAATATTTTTGGGATTTTTTATGTTTTTATAATGTTTTTAGAGCTTTTAATTTTTAGACCTTTTTTTTCTATTTTTCAGATTTTTTGTCTGAAGGCTCAAAAAATATAAGCAAAATATATTTTGGAGGAATTTTTCAAAATGTTTTTTATATTTTTAAATAATTTTTAACCCAAATAGGGATAAAACATGCCATTTTTTAATGTAAAAAAATAATTAAAAAACCTATAATGCAAAAATAAAAATACAGGTTGAATGTATGCTGGAAAGTATTTAACCTATTTTTTGAGATTTTTTGGAGTATGGATGATATTTTAAATAAATAAGAAATAATCACAAAATAGTTGAACTAGTAAGGGTATACATGCAATTAAAAATAAAATACAAGGTTCTTTATGTAAAATACCCGAAAATGTTCAATTAATATTAAAAGTTTCTGGACTAAAGCAAAATACACAAACTCTTAGGGGATTCTCTACTAAACACCACCTCAAGTGAAACCGCACGTGAGGTGACATGTACTGGACCTAAATGCAAATTACAAAAATGGAAGGGGTTCTAGTGCGAATTTACCAAAATGTTTGCACTAATTAAATAATTTATATGACTAAAAATAAATATACACAAGCCAATGGTATAAAGTGTAAATTACCCCCTCAAAGCATGTATTGAACGGTCGCAAGCACTTGACTTATCCACGTGGTAGGCATAGGTGATGCAATGATGGTCGATCTGGAGCGGTTGAGATTAGACCTTCGGATGGAGATCAACGGTCATGGGCGAGTTGCATACAACGATGGATGGTAGACCTAGCTCTCCTCCTAAATCGGACGGTTGAGATGTCCCCTGGAAGAACTGGGAAGTACTCGACCAGGCCTGTGCTTCGATCGAGCTCTACTCACTCCTTCGGCAAACATAGGTGCTCTTCCAAAGTGCAAAATCTTGTTGGAAGCCTTGCGCACGAGATGGTGGGTTTGGCAAGGCCAGGAAGGTCTTTGGTGAGCCCTTAAGTTTGAAGAAGAAATGGTATGGTGGCTGTGGTGACTGTGGGTTAGGATGCAGTTGGGAGATGTGGGATCTGTGGTGGTTGTGGGTTGGGACTATATGTAGGGGTTGTGGGGTCTGTAGGGTTTGTGGGTGGTGGTTGTTGTGTGTTTACTATGGGGTATGTTGTGTTTGTGAGTGGTCATTCTGGGGTTTATGGGTTGTGGCTATGAATGGGGAAGTGGTGGTTGTGGTGTCTGTGATGGTTGTGAGTGGGGATAGTGGAATATATGGTGGTGGGGCTGTGGGTTGGGGTTGTGTAGTCTACGTTGGTTGTGGTGGGGGTTGTGTTATTTGTTGTGGTTGTGGGTGGCTATGGAGACTATTGGTGATAGCTGTGAATGGGTTTGTGAGGTATGTTTTGGTTGTGGTGGTTGTGGCTAGTGCCTAGGGATGTCAATCTGGGTCTACCCGTTGGGTACCCGACCCGTACCCGTCCCATTTAAGGTCCCGAAACCCGTCCCATTTACTTTTGGACGGGTTTGGGTTTTGAATTGACTACCCATGCGGATATGGGTACGGGTTTGGGATTTCCTTGTAGGTACTCGAACCCGCCCCAAACCCGAATAAAAAAATATATAAAGATAAATGTGTATGTTGCATTTTAATCAAACTAGACCCAAATCTATTTCATATCTAATATGTATCGATCTACATGTATAAATATCGAACTCAATTTTCTCCTCTCCATCTTTTCTTATTTAACCAACTTTTTGCATCTTTAATAAATAAAAACTATCAATACAAAAGAGTTAAACACTTAACATATATACACATTTAATATTCTCTATATATTGCACATTTTTATGAGTCATCATATTACACATTCTCACTCTATTTCGTCTATCTGTGAAAATCTTGTATACATTTACAAACAACTTGAGATCTACCATGTCGAAGATATGGGTACCCATTGGGTACACGGGTATCCAACGGGTATATGGGTATCCGTTAGAAATTACCCGTTTAAAAAATGGCCGGGTATGGTTAGTGATATTATAAATGGGTATGGGTTTGGGAATAGTAATACCCGCCTCAAACCCAACCCGCTGACATCCCTACTAGTGCACGTGGTGTCTGTTTTGGTTATGGTTGTTGTGGGTTTTTTTTTGTGGTCGTGGGGTTATAGTTGGGGGCTATGGTGTGTGTGTGTGTAAGTTTGTGCTTACTCTTTCATTCATATGTTTGCATGTATATCCTTTAATTGTAGAACTTCTTTGGCTGCATGACCTAAATTGTCATTGTGCCTTACTATTGTGTTTTCTTTTCTATAGGATGCATGCTTTAAGTTTATTGGCAACTCTCAATAATTGTTTACATACATTATTCGACTACACACTCTTGGCACTCATAACGATATTGTTTATAGTGCATAAAGTATACTCCGAAATATTTATCCCTAATGATTTAATCACACTCATGCATAAAGTATACTCCGAATATTCGACTACACACTCTTGGCACTCATAACGATATTGTTGATAGTGCATAAGTATGCTCCGAAATATTTATCCCTAATGATTTAATCACACTCATGCATAAAGTATACTCCGAAATATTTTTCCCTAATGATTTAATCACACTCATGTAACAATGATATTAATTAGTAACTCCTAAAAATTGAAATGGTGAGGCTACATAACATCCTTTTAAATTTGGATGAAAAATATCTATTTAAGTTATTTTGAACCCCAACCACCACCTGCACAGATCCCACAATAATATTGGAGCGATGATATTTTGAAAATAATATTCCTTAAACCTAAAATGGCATGTGCCTAAACAACAGCCTTTTAGATTTTGTTTATTTGTTGCAACGGTTTTTTTCCCATTTGGACTAGAGGTAATGACGATTAACTAGCATTTTTGTAATTATTGACTTGTGCGATCATATCTCAAGAAGACACGATGATTTGGATGCCTATAAGGAATTCTAAGTCATTTTTTTCAATAAATGTTTGGCCTATGTAAATGGTGTTCATGGAGGAGTTTGCTTACCATCTCGAGCACGTAGTGATCCCCCTCCAAACACCGTTAGTAGAGGCAAAACCCAACCTACCATATTTAGAACTTATGAATTTATTTCATTTTCTTTTTGCTCACATGAGTGGAGTTCGTGGAAGGGGCTCATTGTGTCCTCATGATGATAAGCATGTATTCTAATTGCCGATGGTACTTAAAGATTCCTCATTGGTAACTATATTGCAGTCTTTTAAGATATAAGGAGTAATGAATGGAAGTTATGATATATGTATGTATGTGTGTGTCTCCCTCTCCCTCCCTCCTTCCCTCTCTCTCTCTCTCTCTATATATATATATCCTAAGCCTTGGTTATGTCTGATTTTTTAAGTTCTTTTTAGTCACTGGATATCTTTTACTGCATTTAGAAATGCATAGCTTATATATCTTTTCTTTTTTAGAATATTTTCCCCTAAAGATTAATCAAACACTGCCACCACCTCCCATTCATACTAGAGCTTGTGATGATATTCTGCAGCGGTGTGGTGATTTAGTTGCTTATTACAGATCAATGACTCAGGGAAGATCTCGCTTGCCATCTTGAGGAGACATTGATTCCATCTCTAGATATCATTCATTGAGGTAAAAAAACCAACCAGAATTGAAGCTTGTGATTTTATTTCCTTTCCTTTTTATTTTATACGAATGGTGTTCGTGGGGTAGTGGGGATCAATGGCTTCTCGAGTATGGTGACAACGTGCTCTATTTTCTAACGGTAATTGATGATTCCTTGTAGGTATCTATGTTGCATCTTTTAAAGATATAATGAGTACTAAACAGAAGTTATGATAACATGAGCCTTTATGATGTCTATTTTTTCATTTCTATATTCTTTTTTAAAACCACTATTTTAGCCTTTTTAGATTTTTGTTGTTATGTTTAGATTGGCTTTTCGAGCTCCAGTCAGACTAGAAGCAATTTTTTATCATTTTAGTAATTATTGACTTATAAGCTTTGTATTTTAAAATAACATGGTAATTTAGTTTTCTATGAAGAATCTACTCGAGGTTGAGTTCATCAGCAAATATTTGTATGCATGCTTTGCTTTGGTGTTCAACATTTGATATATTGTCTGCTAATGTCAATTAAAATTTCATAATATTCCATAATAAACTTAAACACTTTTTTAGGTAATTTTTGCTTATTACATAATGTCACATAAACTTTAGTTAATATACAATTGTGTATACTAACTTGTAGTTACATTTTTTAGTACTTGTAAATATTTTACTAATATTACAAGCTACACACTACATACACTTTAACTGTTTAGGGTTTTCGTATGCACATGACATTGAACCCACTATAAAGGGACGATAATTCCTTGTCCAATGTTCTTGTACTAAACATCTCTCACATTTTGTTTTCCTTTGTAATATAATTTTAACATGTTTTATTGCAGATTTAGGAATATGGAGAGATCTTGAAAAGGAAAGAGGCATTCTTATTATTTTATCTACAAGGCCGGAGTGTTAGAATTTTTTAGAGTGGGCATATCATGATGACAGGAGAATTTTTCGAAGTGGTTCCGATTACAGTCGTATATTATGCTCTTGTCTGAAGTGCTTCAATGGAAAGTTCTATTATTATAAAACTATTTCTAAACATGCCATATGTAATGGGTGGTGACCACCTTACACCACTTGGATCTCGCACGGTGAGGAAGTTGGGCTGTCGTCAAATACTTTTATTCATGAGAGTGGCATTATGATGAATCGATAACCATCTAATATGTATTTTTTGTAATACGGTTAATTAACATAATATCAGAACCTCAATAAAGAAATCTTGGTGAAGAGATCGAGGTTAGAATATATTCTTAATAATTCTAGGATCAAACAAAAGGAGAGGAACATATTAGTTTATTTAATTAGATACTAAATATCCAGGATAAGTTTTCTAAAGGGTATCTAGGTCAAGTATGCACCATAGACTCCATGTGAATTTTATCCAACTAACACACTACACAAAAATAAAACACTACACAACAATATAATATCAAAAATTTACCCTCAAATTAATTAATGAACATGAACATTGATTTAAACAAAACATGTTGCGATTCTGAGCTCATTCATCAACCCTAATTAAGGATAATCATGGTTTACTTAATAAAACTAAGAAATCAATCAAGTAGAAATAATATAATTTAATTTAATTAGTCACTTTATTTCCATTCTACGGACGTGTCACAAATCAGAGTTGAAATAAAGAGATTAAAGTCACGATGAATAAACGACACTAAATTAGTTATCTGAAATTACAAACTTCTCTGATTTTTAACTAAAAAGTTACAAGTAACATTAAAGTAACAAGTATGTCACATTAAAGAGTACACAAAGCGTTTTCGAATAAGATAAAAATTATTGAATTTGGAGTTGTAATGTTCAAGATATTTAGTAAATCATTTCAAGGGCATTTTTAAGATTTTAAATAACATAAACATCACAGTTCAGTCCAGAATCTAACAAATTGAAATTAAACAAAGCTATAAGGGCCTACCTTCAAGATGTCAGGCACATCGGGGAATTTTTGTAACATTGGCAACCGGGTGGAACACACTTGTAATTGTTCAACCACGTGAGACGAAGCAAGTGACTATCGGACTTCTCTGCAATTCAGAGAAGGTGCCGATAATTCAGCTGCAAATCCTCCAAGAGGCACGTGCGGGGTGCGTGCGAGTGAGGCCTACAGCTAAGGTTGGTCGACTAAGGTGGCTTGGGCTACGAGGGAGGTTCAAGGGCTTCGGGTTGGCTCGCTCTCACGATGGCTGAAGGTTCCAAACTGGAGGCTCATATTGCATATGGGACGTCAAGACATCTCAATCCGACAACATCTATTCTTCATGGTTATCTGAACTCCTCTGCATGCAGTGACTCGTCAGTAGAGCTCTGACAGGCTGATATCTCCTTCTCCATCCTCCTCTCGCATTACTGAAGGGTGGAGAACCTCCGTAAGGGTTTGGAAAAGCTCTAGGATGGTTAGAGAAGGGTTGGTGTCTTCTGTCTTATCAGATCAATGCAGTGTTTCCAGAGGAGAACCTCTAGAACAGAGCCTTTCACGAAGCTCCAACGATTAAAGATAGTGATGTACATGAAATGTTAGAAGAACTAGCTGAAGCGTAGGGAGTCGTTTGTGTTGGACATGTGGTAAATAGAGGGCTTATTGGGTGATCAGAGGCGGAGCCCTAAGTGGGTTCTGATGAGTGCGCTCCCCCTCACGGTTTAAAAAGGAAGTTGTCGGTTGTAGAGACCGCGAAGAAAAGCACGTCGATTATACAAAGATAAGAAATGAGATGGAAAGAATATAGAAGATTAAAATAAGAGAATATATCTCTCTCTATCTCTTTAACTTGATATTTACCATGTAAGTGTCCCTGGATCGAACACAAGGAGGCAGGAAGTATACCTAGATTTTGAGATCAGATTTTGTGATTTGATTTCTTTTAGAAAACTCTTTTTGTGATTTTTAGTCTCTATGATTTTATTGACTTTTATATTTAGGAAATTTTTATTTATATTTTTATTTGATTTTCAACAGATGAATAATTTGGCAAAAATTGTGATATGATATAATACATGGAACATAGGGTGATATACTATTCTAATATTATGGTGAAAGTAGGGGCAAAGAAATGAAAAAGATTTTTTATTTTTTTCAAAAAAAATTTAAGAATATATGTTCAAAACGATATAAAATAGAATATAGATAATATAGTATAGGTGGTACTATTTAGGTAGGTGACTGATGAATCCTCATTCATCACTCTTTATTCTTTTACTTTAGCTAAAAATCTTTGCAAAACATCATGTATATGTTTGTAAATAGAATAAATTATCAAATTGCATGCTTTGTGTAAATAGCAATAATTAGCATGTTTTTATGTAAAAATAAAAGAATAAAGAAATAAAGAAAAGAGAGAAATATTTAGAATAAATATTGAGTCACCTGAACCCAAGACAGGACCCAATATGGGTCTGATCGCCAAATAAAATAAGTAGAGAAGATAGGGCAACTCAACCTTATACAAACCCCCCCTCTTATGTATATATTTTATTTTCATAAAAAATATGTTTCCCATATGTTGTATATATTTCTAAAAAAATAAAAATGAGAAAAACAAAAAGGAATAATTTCTCTCTCTTCAGTGTACATATACCATGTATATAAGAATAAAAGACCTATTTATTTTACCCTTGTAAATAAATAATAAAAATAAAATAAAAATTATTTTATATCCCAAATTCTATGTTGTAAATAAATAAAATATAAAATTGGGATAATTGTACAAAAATAAACTAATAAAATAAAAATTGAAAATACATAGGTATTTATACTTGTATATAATAATATATTATGTATATACATTAATTTATTTTTCAAAAAAATAAATAAATATCACTAAAAAATACTTTGAAAAATAGTCAACATTTTTTATTTTGAAAATATTTTGAAATAAAATCATTTACTATTTTTTCTTTAAATTATAAATAATTTTGGAATCCTAAATTCTTATTGGTCCACTGGGGAACGTTGACCCTCGGTCAACTCCCCCTAGACCACTTCTCGCGGACCCGATTTTTGACCCGACTTCTCCCAATTTTCCTGAATCGGTTCGCCACCCATTTGATCAAACCTCAGGCTCCGACTATCGATGGATGATCCATGATCCACGCTTATCGATTTTATTAGGGATCCATTCATCGAAATGCACGCCCGATCCCCATCTTCTCGTACCTGCACCATTCTAAAGCTTCACCTCCAACAGCCTTTTCCCGCACTTTCGGCCATTGTCTTTGACCCAGTGACCTCCACCTTCCTCATCTAGTGACACCGAGCACGGGAGCATGTTGCAGCGAGTGTTTGGAGGCTTTAGCCCTAGGTTCGGCGACCAACATCGCCGAGCTCCGCTACCGGCGAAGCCCGAGCCTCTAGAGGTGTCGCTCCATCGAGGAAAGGACCCCAGGAGGACCAGGACCTCCAGCGTAGACGACTTCAATCACCTTGTACCCTCGTTAGTCCCTAGACTTCCGTAGATTCCGATTTTGCATTTTCCGACCACCGGACCGCCCAGCTCGTTCCGATCATCGATACACCCTTCTGACCATCCTATCATCTCCATGAGTCTTCTCTCTGCGTTCTGCACCCATCCACTCCTCCCGGTTCGCCCCGGAACCGGGTATCAGATCTCCTCCATCGCCGCTCGTCGGAGACCCATGCTCCGCCTCACCCACGCACCCTCTTCGCCGGCTAACGGGTCGAGGCAGTTTGCCTTCGACCCCTCTTTCTTCCTATGCAGGTTAGAAGGCTAAGGAGCCTCATCTGGAGGCCCTACAATCAGAGCACAGGTGCTCTAGCTCATCCTCGTCGCAGGAGCGCTCCAGCTGCTCCCGGCACCATTGGAGCATTCCACTAGCTGCGGACGACCATCCGCGTTCGTTTCCCCATCTCCGCATCCTCGGAGGAGCCATCAGGCACGCACATCGGCCGGGCGAAGTTCGCCGGTGATCAGTTCTTCCTGAACCCTCCTCTGCCGTTCGATCAAGTCTCCTCCTCCAGGTCTATCCGAGCTGTTCATCTATGGAGAGCTAGCAGCCATCCGATCATCTGAGGAGCTCATCCAGAGCGTCCATCGCCAAAGAGGTACAACCGTCCACCATCATTCAATCTGAAGCGGACTCCCCTCGACCGTTGGATTTGAATAAAAAGGGTAAATATCACTTAGGCCCTCCTTAGTTTTGCATTTATGTTTGAGTCCTGTAAATATTTTTAGTAGTTGTTTTAAATTTGGAATAATTGCACCTTGGACCTTAGAGTTTTCAGATATTACGTTTTAGTCCCTCTGTGTGTGGTTCACGTGCTTCGTCACGTGAGATTTTGGGATAATTGCATGTATTGGGCTAGGGTTTATGAATGTTATGAAATGAAAGTTTAGTTTTAATATTTGCATTTATGCCCCTGCGAGTGCTGGATTCGAACATGTGCTGGATTTAATGGAGAATTTACAATAATCCCCTTATAGTTTCAGCACGTGTTTTATCTAAGATTTTTCTTTCACTTAGGTCCTTTTGTGCTATGCCTTCTTTATTGGTTGAATAAAATATCAAATTAACTCCAAATCTTTTGAAATTTGGATACATGGCCCCTGCCACTGTGTAAAATTTTTAGTAATTTTTTGGGACATTTTTGCTTTGATTTTCTATTTTTAAAAATTCAAAAACCTTTTTTTTGCTACTGTTTGAAATATAAAATCAACTAAAATATTAAAAAGCCTTCAAAAATTCTAGAAAAATTGTGGTGTGTTTGTTTTTGTGTCTTCTTGCTTCAGTTTAATTTTTACTGCATTTGGACTTATAAAACCCCTAAAAATTGAACTACCCTAAAAACCTTATAAAAATCATTAAAAATTCAAAAAATGCAATTTCTTTTCTTGTAGCTTAGTTTTTATTTGTAGTTTGTCATAAAATTGTCTCCAGAGTTTTAGAGGCTATTTTCATATTTTTAAATAGCCTTTCAAATCTGGCTGCACATTAGATTCTTATTTTTGTCTTATTTCATTTTTATAAAATCTATAAAAAATTATAAAAATTTGAGAAAAATACCAAAAAACACTTAAAAACTATAAAATCCAAAAATATTTTTTATTGTAATTTTCTGACTTTGTTTGATGCCTTGAATAATTCCTTGATTGTGCTCTTTTAGCCTTGTTTTACAGTTTCTTCATAATTAAAAATAACAAAAAAATTAAAAATCCATAAAATCCACCAAAAAATATTTTCTTTCTATTTTTTGATTTTAGACTACTTCGTAGGCCTCGTGCCAATCCATGCTCCTTGAGTTTGACCCTGGTCGCTATACCAGGTTAAATAAGAATAGCGAGACCGCTATTCGACTTCATTGTTTGATTACTTTTATTTTAGTGGTCTTCTTTTCTTGTTGACTGAGCTTGAGATTCGGGTCATAACGACCCGTGCTTTTACCTTTACCCGGATCTCGTGAGACTTTTCGATCATCAGAATGGCGCTGTTGCCGTGGAGCACGGCTTAGTAGTCTTTTTCTTCTTCGGTTTTTGTTTGCGGCTTTTTCCGCGGTTTTTTATTTCTTTCGCGGCTTTTCACAGATTTTTCGTCTTCTTTTGTTTTCTTTTTATTTTCTTTTATTTTGTTTTTATTTATTTTATTTTATCTGTTTATTTCCGTTTTGCATATATTTTCTTTCATTTCATTTTCCATTTTTATTATTATAATAACTGTGGTCCAACGCATTTTCTGTCTATTTTTCTTGAGATGGCCCGACGACCGAGGCGGCTCTCTTCGGAAAGCTGACGCAACCGTGGGAATCAGAGGCAGCTCCATTCTGCACGGAGTCGCAGGAGAGCGCGAGAGGAGTCGTGCAGAAGTGCCTGGGAGTAGATTAGCTTTAGTTTAGCTTAGTTTTACTTTCAGTCAGACTCACATTATTATTGTAATAATACAGGGACACTCAGAGACACTTTCAGACATGTGGATTGCTGGGGTCTGTTTCGCAGAGCACCGGTATGCTCGGGGGACCCCACTGAGTTTTTCGTTGGTTTTGTTTTTATGGCTTTTATTTTATTTTGTTTTCCGAGGATTTGGCCTTAGCTTAGGAATTTCTTTGCTTGTGATGTAATTGATTAGGACCTCAACCTAATTAGATTGCCTATTCCTATAGACCGTCTAATTGGACCTAATTAATTAATAAGAAAAAGCTAACCTGGTCACTTGAGGGGTCACGTGCTGCTAGAGGTCGTATACAGCGCTAGCAGGATCCATTGTGGCGGACACCGATTGGCATCAGAGATTGGACCCCGACCCCTCCCGTTGACCTGTTAGCTACCGTTCTTATCGTGTAGAAATTCATGTTAAGGCCGTTTTCTTCGCTGCATCATTTTAGGTTATATTTAATTTCTGTCTTTCAATTATGCACGAATCATATTGCATGTAGACTGCTGGAGTCAGGTACGCATCTCTTACTCTGCATGCATCATTGATTTCTTCGCGCATCGGCTTTTTTGTTTTCTCCCTCTTTTTTCTGGACTTAATAAAAATAAGGAAAATCGAAAAATTCGTTAGGAGATTGTTTTTTATCTGAAAAATACCTAAAAAAGAGAGACCATAAAATTGGGACTTCTAAAACAAATTGGACATAAAAAATCACCTCACAAAAAAATCTTGTATTGGGAGAGTAACCCCTATATTGGATGGTTTGGTTGAGCGAGAGAGTGACTCACACCCTAGGTAGAGCCATATCTGACCCCTCTTCAGACTACTGCTTCTGGGCTAGTCGTTCTCCAGTGAGGATCGCTCCGATCTCCGGTAAAGCGGGCCGCGATATCCTTAACAGAGCAAGCTGATCGGGTAGCCGATAAACGGTCCACGTCTTGTACTGGCTGGGAAAGATCTAGTTCGGGATCGGGACAATCTCCTAGGGGCGTTGGATTCCTAACAGCTCGCTAATCGCTCTGATAGACTGTCTTATCCCCAAAATAAAAAAGACAAGATAAAAGGCCGAACTCTTACGGTCATCAGATCGCGTTGCGTTGGTGAATTTGGGGTTTGCTTGACCATCCTATTTGCTTTCCAGATCTCATCCTCCTTACTCACCAGATCAAGATGATGGGTCAGAGGTCCCTTAGGCAGCCTCTGGTGGCACCTCTTTCGAGCACTCCAGCCCATTCATCTAGGTTGGCTCGCAAGAGCCGAGACCCGTTCTCCGAGCCTGATTTCGCTTCCATCCTGTTCCCTCTGACCATCTTTCTTTTGATAGTCCTGAGGTGCCCGATCAGAGAAAGCAGTAGTCAGATGATATTTCGGCACCTGAGCGTGGGTCTTTCAGAGACCATGGCCGGCAGCAGCGGGGACCGCACCAGTGGCCCGAGAGCCGAGCAGACATACGTGTTGGACCAGGGTGCGATCAACAATACCTTGATAGCTTCCCTCGAGACGAAGCAGCAGCAGATCATAGATCAGGGGGCTTTCATGGTGGAGATGCGCAGAGAGATGGAGGGGTTGAGAGTAGATAGAGATCAGCCGAGAGCCGCAGGAGCGGGTGATATTCCAAATCAACCTGAGGAGCCGGTCCAGCCTGCAGCATCCAGACCGATGCGGGAGTTGCACAGCCCCGGATCGACACTTACACACCGGTGGATCACACTTCCAGCGACTGTGGGGACTTCAAGTTCCCCCCCCCCTCAGACGATTCAGCTTCTTCCCCATTTCCATGGGCTCGCGACTAAGGAGACACATCTTCATCTTCAATAGTTTGAGGTGATCTGCAGCACCGTCCACGATCGGCAGGTGGACGTGGACACTATCTGGATGATTACTTTTTTGTTCTCCCTCGTAGACAGAGCAGCCAACTGGCTGAAGCATCTAGGGAGATTTATTACCACCTGGGAGCAACTCCGCACCGAGTACTTGAACAAGTATTATCCACTCGGTCAGACGAATGCAGCGAGGGCCTTGATCAACAACTTCTCCATGCTCCCCAATGAGCAATTCCATGAGGCATGGGAGAGGTTCCGAAAGCTCACAGACAGATTCCCGCACCATGACATCTCGAAGCCAAACCTATTTCAGAGCTTCTTTTGCAGGCATACACCAGAGCTGCAGTGGTTAGTGAACGCTTCTTGTGGAAGCTCGTATTTCGCCAAGGATGAGGATTAGGTCTGGACCATCTATGAGGAGATGGCTGAGAACTATACAGTGATGTCCCAGACCCAACTCTACACTCAGGGGAAGCCCCTGCCACAAGTTGTGTCCTATCAGAGGATAGCACGGGTCGATGCCAGTCCCTCTACTTCATCATCAGCAACAACACTGTCCGAGTCGACAGCCGCTGACGTGGGTATCATCAGTGAGAAGCTAGACTGGATCGAGTTGATTGAGAAGAAGCAGTGCCAGGGCATAACGCAGATCGATCAGATGGCACAGACGCTGAGTGACCTAAAGACACAGATCATGTGTCTCCAGGAGGTACAGACGGCTTCTCAGCCCCGTCTTAGGTACGGGCAGACCCAAGCAGCAGCAGCAGTAGCAGTACCCAACCCTCTGCCCAGTTGCGACAGGTTCACCATGTCTAAGCGGAGCCGTACCAGCAGCAGCCGCAACAGCAGTACCTTCATCCACCACCATCTCAGGACAGCCAGATGGTGGTGTACTAGCCTGACCAGCCCCTGGCAGTACTCCCCCACCCACCTACGAGCAGGACCGTTGATGGATGTCAACGGGATATGGTACGATCGTCTCCAGCCCGGTATCTGACGAGACCATCCCGGATTCCGCTTGTCGGTCGGAGGCACCAGTTCCCAGCAGCAGCCTCCAGTTCAGGGTGGCCAGTACGGCCAGCAGCGAGATCACCAGCAACAGCCCCAGTTCCCAGCACACCAGCATCCATCCCACCACAGAGAGCAGTATGGTCCTCGTCCCTATCAGTAGGGACAATCTTGGAGGCAGCAGCAGCCTCAGCAGCAATATCAGTCACATCCTCCTTATCTCTCTCACCAGCAGCAGCCTTATTACTAGTGAGGCCACCCGTCAGGTTCTCAGGGGCCCTCCTATGAGTACCCAGCCTTAGACGACCTAGCCCGCCTCATCTCCGATCAGCAGGCTACCTTCTGACGGGAGATGGATGAGTTCAGACAGGAGACGAGAGAGATAGTGAAGGGGAAGGCCGTCATTCCTGCACAGATAGAACCGAACCCGAACAACCTCAAGAGGAAGTCTGAGCAGGTAGAGTTCACAGAGACCACCACTCCTAGTGATCCCCTTGGAGATATTACTGCATATATGTTTGATGCTAATTTTGTCACACTTAGGAGCGGTAGGATGCCAGCAGGCGGCGCCTCGTCTGAGCGACGACCCCAGGCCACTTCAGGAGCACCAGACGAGGAGGAGAGTGGTGCTGATGCCGCTCATACACATGATGATGATGGTGGTGCTGATGCCACCAAGGACGTTGATCGAGCCGACGGTACTAAGGCCATCGATTCACCAGATGGAGGAGGTGGTACTGACGCCACCATACCAATTGCTGAGCCAGAGCGCGGTACTGATGCCGCGAGTCCAGATGATGAGGGTGGTGCTGAGGCCACCATTTCCAGTTCTTCTCATCCTGTTGTCTTTCATACAGTTCATGTACCTCGGGAAATTTCTGCGAATAAAGGAAAGGGTTTATTATTTTCAGATCCACCTATGTTGCTTGATGATGTTTGTGTGGATTCTGCTTTGCCTGAGCATTCCAGACCCTATCCTAGTCCTTCATCTGAGAAGGACCCAGCCGTCCCCTTTCCCCAAGCACTCCGCTTGGCTAAGGGGCATAAAAAAGAAAATCAGAAAAAGTCCCATCAGTTAGAGTTTAGCCAGCATATGATGGATCGATTTGAGATACAACTGACTCTACAGGAGGCCTTGGAGCACATACCTCTCTTCTAGAGATCACTCAGAGACAGGACTACAGTTAGGAAGAAGAAGCGGAACCATCAGTCAGAGATCCATATGCTCACTCGCGCCACTTTCTTTGCGATCTAGAACCGTCTGCCAGCCAAGAGGTCAGATGCTGGAGCCCCGTATGTCAGATGCCATATTCAGGAGCAGAGGTTCGATCGTACCTTATTAGACAGCGGGTCTTCGATCAACCTACTTCCGGCAACCTTACTCGACCGCTTCGAGTTAGGCCCTCTACGACAAAGCAGGACGGTCCTTCAGTTTGCTGATCAATCTATCAAGAGGCCGAAGGGGTTGCTAAAGGACATTGTCGTCACGATTCAGAGCCTGAAATTCCCCGTGAACTTCGTTGTGTTGGACATGGAGATCTCTGAGTCCGTGACCGATACCCCCATTATTTTAGGACGCCCGTTCTTGTCCACCGCCAAGGCAGTGTCCGATCATAATAGAGGGAAGGTTTACTTTCGCGTCGAGGGCGAGAGTATACAAATAGAGACGATCGAGGAGACTAGAGCCAAAGATTCCACTTTCTTAGAGCTGCATTTAGATTCAGAGCATATGACAGAGGCAGGGCGAGACATCCACCAGGACTGCAATTTTGCGATTACAGATGACGAGGCAGTTTAGGCAGATCCGGCAGCACAGGCCATCCTCTCACCTTCAAAGTTCACTGATGCACAAATGCCAGCAGAGGAGAGCTTGGAGAGTGCATCCCTCGTCCAGGATACATCTCTCAGGAAGCAGAGCTGGTTCCCGATCGTGAGGCATATTTTTCTTATGATTCTGATACAGATCCCTCATAGTCAGATATAAACTGGGCAGAGTTTGATGATTTGATACCTTGTCTGACTTCCACAGAGCCTACAGCTAGGGTGGAGTTTGATCCCACGCAGAGCAGAGACACACCAGCAGAGCAGCCTTCACCAGATTTAGATTGTCAGTCAGAGTTCTCATTCTCCCATGCAGATTTGGTCGCATTCACTCAGACTTTTCAAAGGCAAGATCCGCCAGCACCGAGTTGTCCAGAGCTGAAGCCGCTACCATCATCGCTGAAGTATAGGTTCCTTGCGGGTGAGCATGAGATGCACCCAGTCATTATCTCAGTAGATTTGACTGGAGAGCAGGAATCCTGTCTGATGGGGATTCTTGAAAAGAACCGCAAGGCGATAGGATGGAGCGTAGCCGATCTCTAGGGGATAAGTCTGGCCCTGTGCTCCCACCATATCTATCTCGAGGAGGACGCGAAGCTGTCGCGTGAGTTCTAGTGGTGGCTGAACCCGAACCTTCGAGATGTTGTCATGAAGGATATCTCAAAATGGTGGAGCATCGATTTTATCTACCCCATCTCCGACTCCAAGTGGGTCAGTCCATTGCATGTGGTGCCTAAGAAGACGGGAATCACCACAGTTGTCAGTGAGTCTGGAGAGGAGATCGCTACCCGGATACCCACTTCTTGATGGGTCTGTGTGGACTACAGACGGTTGAACCAGGCCACCAGGAAGGATCATTTCCCGCTGCCTTTTATTAATCAGATTATAGAGAGGCTAGCTGGGAAGAGCCATTACTATTTCTTGGACGGGTACCCCAGATACAATCAGGTGGCTATTGTGCCCGAGGACCAGGACAAGACTACCTTCACCCGTCCCTTTGGGACATATGCTTTCGGATTCGATTCTTGTCTTGAATGCCTAGACCACGTCCTCCAGCGATGCATTGTGGTTCACCTGGTGCTTTCATGGGAGAAGAGTCACTTCATGGCGACTCAAGGAATGGTGCTTGGCCATATCATCTCCAATAGGGGAATGGAGGTTGATCCAGCCAAGGTAGATATCATTAGGAAACTCAGTCCACCATCCAACTTGTGGCAGTTACAGTCTTTTCTGGGGCATGTCGGTTTCTACCGACGATTCATTCATGATTTCAGCATAATTGCCCGACCGTTGACTGATCTGCTGATGAAAGACACCGAGTTCATTGTGGATGATAAGTGTCTAGCGTCATTTGAGACTCTCAAGAGTCTAGTTGTACAGGTTTCTATCCTCCAGCCACCTGATTGGTCTCTCCCATTCAAGATCATGACGGATGCCTCTGATTTTGTCATTGGGGCCGTGCTGGGAGAGAGGAGGGATGGAGTCCCCTTTGCTGTTCACTACGCTAGCCGGACTTTGGATGCTGCTCAGCGGAACTATACCGTCACTGAGAAGGAGATGCTATCCGTAGTTTTCACCCTAGATAAGTTCAGATCTTACATCATTGGATCTAGAGTGACCATCTTCACTGATCTTACCACCATCAAGTACCTCACGGCAAAGAAGAATGCCATAGCTAGATTAACCAGATGGATCCTTCTACTCCAGGAGTTTGACATAGAGATTAAGGATAAGCCTGGAGTAGAGAATGTGTTGACGGATCATCTCTCCTGATTAGAGTTTCTTGAGGATTCTGAGCAGATCGAGCCTATTTGTGAGACCTTCCCAGATGAGGCGATCCTTGCTATCGCCTCTCTCCCGTGGTACGCCGATATTGTGAACTATCTTGTTGCCAAGAAAGTTCCACAACATTGGCCCAAGCAGCAACTTGAGACCTTCCTCGCGAAGGCCAAGTTCTACCATTGGGAGGATCCCGTCCTTTATCATGAAGGAGGGGATAGCGTCTGGTGTAGATGCATTCCTCAGGAGGAGAACCACAACGTCCTCACTTACTGCCACAAGCTTGAGGCAGGAGGACATCACTCTGGGAGGAGAATGACACAAAAAGTGTTCCAATCCATCCTATGGTGGCCTACTCTCTTCAAGGACTCTGATGAGTTCGTAAAGAGGTGTACTGACTGTCAGAGGATGGGCACTTGTGGACAACATGATATGATGTTGATGCAACCAATTCACTTCTATGAGGTTTTTGATGCATGGGGCATCGATTTCATGGGTCCATTCCCTAAGAGTCAGGGATACGAGTAAATTCTGTTGGTCGTTGACTATGTGAGTCGTTGGGATGAGGCTATCCCCGCCCGAACCGCAGATGCTAGGACTATTTGCAGATTTTTGAGGAAGAATATCATTTCACGGTTCGGGGTGCCTAGGGTTTTGATATCTGACGGGGGGTCTCATTTCGTCAACGACAAGGTAAAGGCCCTTGGTAGCGAGTTCATCATAGACCATCGAGTAGCCACACCGTATCATCCTCAGACCAATGGTCTTGCTGAAGTGTCGAACATGGAGATCAAGACTATTCTACAGAAGGTCGTCCGCCTTGACCGAAAGGATTGGTCACAACTTTTGGACTCGGTCATGTGGGCATATCGGATGTCCTTCAAGATGCCTTTGGGTACATCTCCCTTTCGCCTTGTTTATAGCAAGCCCTGCCATTTACCTGTTGAGCTGAGACATAGGTCACTTTGGGCAGTCACAGATATTCTTATGGATCCAGTGAGTGTAGGAGATCAAAGGAGGGCAGAGTTAACAGCCCTGGATGAGCTTCGTGATACAGCCTTTTCGAGCAGCCTTCAGTACAAGGAGATAGAGTTAAGGAGTAGCATGATTCTCATATCAGCCACAAGCAGTTTGAGCCAGGACATCGAGTATGGTTGTTCGATGTCAGGTTGAGATTATTTCCAGGGAAGCTACAGAGAAAATGGAAGGGACCCTATCTGGTTCGAAAGGTACACGACAATGGGATCATCGACATATCTGAGTTGTCATCTGAGACTACATTTCGTGTTAACGGGCAAATGCTCAAGCCATATCTAGATCATGAGCCACTGGTCGTTGATGTTGCCCCTATTCATTTTGCGTGAGATGTGGTCTCTTGACTCACATCTATTGCATCTCATGCCTGATTATCACTATTCTCCCGACCTGGATAGATCCAGTTGTCCATATCATACTATTCTTCAGTCCAACACCCCATTTGCATCTTTGATTATGCTATACTTAGCGTGCACTTTACCCTAAGTATAGAGGGGGTGTGAGACTTTTGAGTTCCTTTTGATTCATTTCTACCTCTGTTTTGCTGCCTATACTTAGGGATATTTCACCCTAAGTATAGGGGAGATAGACCATGTACATTCTTCACTCGGATTTCCCTTTGTGTACAACCCGCTATACTTAGGATTACTTGATTCTAAATATAGGGGGAAACCCCGAGGTCCTTTCTTTCATTTATATTCTTTCATTCATCTTTGTATATAGCCTTTCTTTTCACTTCCCTATACTAAGCACGAGTTATGTCTTCTTCATCGCTCTTGATTCACTCTGAGGACATCGTTCGAGCTAAGTATAGGGGGGTGTCGTATATATTTCATATATACTTTAGCCATAACTCGTACTTCGTGTGAGTGTGTTAATAAATAAAAATGGCTAAAACCCTTAAAAATCTATAAAAATTAAAAAAATTTCCTTGTAAATAAAATTCTTTATTGCACATACATAGCTAGTTGTACAAAATTATTTTTGTAAAAATGTTTGTAAAAATCTTTTGTGTAAATAGCTTGTAAATATTTTCATATCAAAAATATGTATATAGTACAAAATTTTTGTAAATTTTTTTGAAAAACAGAATGTTTGCAAAAACCTTGTATAAATGTGTGTAAATATTTTGCAAAACTTGCATTCATGCATACATCCATGTTTTCAAACATTTTTCAAAAATTTTGCACATTTGTAAAATTTCGTAAAAATTGCATATTTGTAAATATTTGTATAGTTTTTCTTGAATCGTAGTTGACATTTAAATTAGCCTGGAATTAAATTGAAAAATGGAGCTTGGTTAAAATCTTAATCCACCTAATTCTTAGAGGAACCTTATAGGGCTTAGGGTTGAGACTTTTCAGGTCCATGATGACTTAATTCTTTGAGTCCACTAGGCTATGATCATATGTCATCTCGATGAGCCTAAGTGGAGCACTTAACAACACACACATGACTCTTACAGACAATGGCTTTACTTGGACCAGCACTTTACACAGAGCTCTCTACGGATGAGGTGGTGAGGAGGCAGTCCTCTTTGACTTGGGGTAGCATATGAGGATAATACTTCTAGGCAGAACCTCTCTTCTTCTTCTAGTGAACGAAGTGTGTCTCAACTTGGTCTGGTAGCCGTGAGGTCTAATGACAGGAGTTGTGGGTTGCAATAAAGCTTCAAAAGAGGGATAGTCTACTGGCTCAAGAGGAAAAACTCCTTATGTATATATGCTGCACTTTGTAGATATGTTGTAAATATGCATAAAAAAATAAAAAAAAAAGCAAAAAGAAAGAATAACTCCAAAAAAGTGGTGGGTCTGAGAGAAAATGATAATCCCACCGGAATGTATATAGTGCAATAAAGCAAAGCTTGTTATCCATGTTCAATCTCATGAAGCTTGCAGCAGGGTGACTCAGCTACACTGGTTGAGCTCCCAGGGATACATGTCTACACTGGCCATGGTCCATTCTCTTCTTCCCCCTCTTCTTGAGCTGGTTGAACTTGAACTTAGAAGGGAATACCCCGCTCCTCGAGGAAAGAGTTGCCAGACTAGGGTATTAGAGTTACCTTGTTGGGGAGGGTTGTCACTTTGCTACTTCTGAGGTGGAGAGCTAGATATCACTTACACAGTACGAGGAAAGATTCATGGTCTTTAGGGTTTGTGTATGTAGACTTGTTCTGATCTGGATTGTTGAGGAGTCTTGACTATAGATTAGTGGAACTTAGAGGCTGTTATGTTTTAAACCTAAGTCCAAATAAAGTTCCGACAAATTAATAATCCAAAGATCTGACTGAGCTCCATACTTCAATTTAATGAAGACAAGTTTAATAATCAGCATTATTTTCTCTTTCTTTCCCCTCTTTTTCTTTTCTTTTTCACTTCTTTTTCAAATAAGTGTTTGCTAAGGGACTAGTAAAAGTAAAGTATGGGGGGTGATGAATCCTCATTTATCACTCTTTATTCTTTTGTTTTAGCTAAAAATCTTTGCAAAACACCATGTATATGTTTGTAAATAGAATAAATTATCAAATTGCATGCTTTGTGTTAATAGCAATAATTAGCATATTTTTGTGCAAAAATAAAAGAATAAAGAAATAAAGAAAAAGAGGGAAATATTTAGAATAAATATTGAGTGACCTGAACCCAAGAGAGGACCCAATATGGGTCTAATCGCCAAATAAAATAAGTAGAGAGAGATAGGGCAACTCAACCTTGTACAAACCCCCTCTTATGTATATATTTTATTTTCATAAAAATAAAAATAAAAATGTGTTTCCCATATGTTGTATATATTTCTAAAATTAAAATAAAAATGAGAAACATAATATAAAAACAAAAAGAAATAATTTCTCTCTCTTCAGTATACATATACCATGTATATAAGAATAAAAGACCTATTTATTTTACCCTTGTAATAAATAATAAAAATAAAATAAAAATAAGTTTTTATCCCAAATTTTATGTTGTAAATAAATAACATATAAAATTGATATAATTGAACAAAAATAAACTAATAAAAATAAAAATTGAAAATACATAGGTATTTATACTTGTATATAATAATATATTATGTATATACGTTAATTTATTTTTTCAAAAAAATAAATAAAAATCACTAGAAAACACTTTGAAAAAAAATAAAAAAATATTTTGAAAATATTTTGAAATAAAATCATTTACTATTTTCATTTTAATTATAAATAATTTTTGAATCCCGAATTCTCATTGGTCCACGGGGGAACATTGACCCCCGGTCAACTCCCCCCCGGACCACTTCTCGCAGACCCGGTTTTCGACCCGACTTCTCCCAATTTTCCTGAATCGGTCTGCCATCCATTTGATCAAACTCCGGGCTCCGACTATCGATGGATGATCCATGATCCACGCTTATCGATTTTCTTAGGGTTCCATTCATCGAAATGCGCGCCTGATCCCCATCTTCTCGAACCTGCACCAGTACAAAGCTTCACCTCTAACCACCTTTTCCTGCACCTTCGGCCATTGTCTTCGACCCCAGTGACCTCCACCTTCCTCCTCGAGTGACAACGAGCGCGTGAGCGTGTTGCAGCGAGCGTTTGGAGGCTTTAGCCCTAGGTCCGACGACCAACATCGCCGAGCTCCGCCACCGGCGAAGCCCGAGCCTCTGGAGGCGTCGCTCCATCGAGGCAAGGACCCCAGGAGGACCAGGACCTCCAGCATAGATGACTTCGATCACGAGGTACCCTCGTTAGTGCCTAGACTTCCGTAGATTCCGATTTCGCATTTTCCAACCATCGGACCGCCCAGCTCATTCCGATCATAGATACGCCCTTCCGACCATCCTATCATCTCCACGAGTCTTCTCTACACGTTCTGCACCCATCCACTCTCCCTGGTTTGCCCTGGAACCGGGTATCGGATCTCCCCCGCCGCCGCTCGCCGGAGACCGACGCTCCGCCTCACCCACGCACCCCCTTCGCCCTCAAACGGGTCGAGGCAGTTTGCCCTCGACCCCTCTTTCTTCCTGTGCAGGTTAGAAGGCTAAGGAGCCTCATCTGGAGGCCCGACCATCAAAGCACAGGTGCTCCAGCTTGTCCTCGTCGTCGGAGCGCTCCAGCCGCTCCCGCCACCATCGGAGCATTCCACTAGTTGCGGACGACCATCATCGTTCGTTTCCCCATCTCCGCAGCCTTGGAGGAGCCATCAGGCGCGCACATCAGCCGGGCGAAGTTCGCCGGTGATTAATTATTCCTGAACCCTCCTCCGTCCTTCGATCGAGTCTTCTCCTCAAGGTCTATCCGAGCCATTCATCTATGGAGAGCTAGAAGCCGTCCAATCATCTGAGGAGCTCATCCAGACCATCCATCACCGAAGGGGTACAACCATCCTCCACCATTCAATTTGAAGCGGACTCCCCTCGACCGTTGGATCTGAATAAAAAGGGTAAATATCACTTAGGCCCTCCTTAGTTTTGCTTTTACGTTCGAGTCCTGTAAATATTTTTAGTTGTTTTTTAAATTTAGAATAATTGCACCTTGGACCTTAGA
Organism: Ottelia alismoides; assembly: GCA_037367405.1. Lineage (NCBI taxonomy): Eukaryota > Viridiplantae > Streptophyta > Magnoliopsida > Alismatales > Hydrocharitaceae > Ottelia > Ottelia alismoides. Next base: position 240,308 of record JAZKJV010005015.1, read on the forward strand.
GTTTTCAAATATTGCATTTTAGTCCCTCTGTGTGTGGTGCACGTGCTTCGTCACGTTAGATTTTGGGATAATTGCATGTATTGGGCTAGGGTTTATGAATGTTATGAAATGAAAGTTTAGTTTTTATATTTGCATTTATGCCCCTGTGAATGCTGAATTCGAGCATGTGCTGGATTTGATGGAGACTTTACAATGAGCCCCTTATAGTTTCTGTACGTGTTTTATCTAAGCCCCTAGAACTTATTTTTCTTTCACTTAGGTCCCTTTGTGCTATGACTTCTTTATTGGTTGAATAAAATATCAAATAAACTCCAAATCTTCTAAAATTTGGATACATGGCCCCTTTCCACTGTGTAAAAATTTCAATAATTTTTTGGGACATTTTTGCTTTGATTTTCTATTTTTAAAAATTAAAAAACCTTCATTTTTGCTACTGTTTGAAATATAAAATCAACTAAAAATATAAAAAAGCCTTCAAAAATTCTAGAAAAATTATGGTGTGTTTGTTTTTGTATCTTCTTGCTTTAGTTTAATTTTTACTCCATTCGGACTTATAAAACCCCTAAAAATTTAAAAACCCTAAAAATTATATAAAAATCATTAAAATTTCAAAAAAAAAGTAATTTCTTTTCATGTAGCTTAGTTTTTATTTGTAGTTTGTCATAAAATTATCTCCAGATTTTTAGAGGTTATTTTCATATTTTTAAATAGCTTTCAAATATGGTTGCATATTAGCTACTTGTTTTTGCCTTATTTCATTTTTATAAAATCCATTAAAAATTATAAAAATCTGAGAAAATTACCAAAAATACTTAAAAAACTATAAAACCCAAAAATATTTTTATTGTAATTTTCTGGCTTTGTTTGATGCCTTGAATAATTCCTTGAGTGTGCTCTTTTAGCCTAGTTTTACAGTTTCTTCATAACTTAAAATAATAAAAAATTTAAAAAATCCATAAAATCCACCAAAAATATTTTCTTCCTTTATTTTGATTTTAGACTACTTCGTAGGCCTCGTGCCAATCTGTGCTCCTTGAGTTCGACCCTGGTCGCTATACCAGGTTAAATAAAAATAGCGAGACCGCTATTCGACTTCATTGTTTGATTACTTTTATTTTGGTGGTCTTCTTTTCTTGTTGACTGAGCTTCGAGATTTGGGTCGCAACGACCCGTGTTTTTACCTTTACCCAGATCTCGTGAGACTTTTCGATCATCAGTGGCGTTAAGAAAAACTGAACTATGTGCTTGAAGAAAACACACAACAAAATCAAAACTTAGGTGAAGTTCGTAAAATCAAAACAAAGAAATCAGTGAAAAACCTCGAAAAATGTCTCAAAAGCACACTAGGGAAGTTTGGAAACTACCCTAGAGAAATCAACAAAGAATAATACTTCTGGAGTGTCCAAAAATATCAGTATATACATAGGTAGAAATGTAATAGAAGAAATAAAAGTTTTTGGAAATAAACTTGAATATTTGAATTTAGATCTTCGCAAAGGGATCTAACTAAAAATATCAAAACTTATTAAGGTGAATCTAAATTCTGGATACTTGTTGGGATTATGGCATAAAATTCACACCGATTCAGAATGTGTAGCTGAGATTAGAAGATGCGGATGAGATCCTAGCCGTTCACTGTGAACATGAGGCGTGATTTTGTAAATTCTGGAGTTAGGGGTTGTCCTTCCCCAAATGAAGAACAACAATGGCTCTATGTTCTTCAATCATGCTCCGACATCAATTGTGGCAGTCGACGGTGATGTCTCAAGATGTTGTCAGCTTCTACATGGCAAGAAGGGGGCTCCTTCCCCTTCAAGATCACCTGCTGCGAGGCAAAGGCTTGAAGATGAAAGATTCACTTCTTAGAGTTTCCAAGTGCTAAAAAAATTCCGGCTCTTATGTAGGTCTGGAAGTAGGGATGATTTGCCCCAATCACACAATGAAGATGCTCTTGGGAATACCTCCGACAGCTTGGAGTACATGCAAAGGATTTATGTAGCTCGATTCTAGAAGAAACAACTTGAAGTAAATGGTGTTCTTGTGCAGAAAAATAGGGCTCGGAACTTGTTCAAACAAGCAATTTTCAAGTCAAAATTTGATCAATGAATCGAATCGAATTGGATGGGGTTCTGGAATCAAACTCAAGAAGGATGATTAAGGCATATAATTTGGTGATTAAACTGACTAAAAACTAAGTAAAACAACTGGAAATGGGAGGAATTCACCTGGGAGGTTGAGGTGTATATGAGCCTCAGGTTATCGTTCAAGAACTTGGTGGAAGCTTGAGCTTCACGCAAACGGTTACTTGCAATCAATGCTAATCAAGCCCTAGAACTTCTTCCATGATGTCCCTTCTTCTACGCAGATCGTCTTCTTCCTTCGTCTTTCTCCCAAGGGAGGAGATACAAGCTATGGAAGTGGAGCTTTCAGTCAGTTGTAACTGATGGACAGAAGAGTTAGTTAAAATGTGTCGACTTGAGGGCTTTAAATAGAGAATAAGGAATGGAGTTAGGTTAGATCTGGTAGACATGGATAATGGATGATCAAGGTAGAAGATGGATAGGTTGGATTTGATTTAGGTTATGAATAAAAAATGACATAAATTAGTGAAGGTCGAACATTTAAACAGCTGCAAGAATCTTGGTTCTTGGAATAAGAAGCATGTTGACACTTGTCAGTGATGAATCTCCGTTTCACCATCTTTATTCTATCATTTTGGCCTTAAGAACCTAGTAAATATGTGTAAATAGGCTTAATTCATGCATTTTATCATTCATGCATCATTGTGTAAATACTGTATAAAATACGATTTTTAAAGCCAAAATTATAGAATAAAGAAAAAAAGGAATAAAATATCGAAAATATTTTATGATCCTAAACCCGAAGACCTAGGCATCTCGATGACTAGGTCGACAAGGAATAAAGTAGGGGGAGATAAGGGTCAAAAACCAATAAAAATCCATTTTATTTTAATTCATTTTTATTCATTCTTGGGACCTATTTTTAGTTCTACTTTTCATACTTTAAATAAAGAAAATTTATACATAAAAATTTTAGATAATTAAATATATCAAAATACAAAATTGGTTTCATACAAAAATAATATAGAGATAAAAAGATATGATCTGAATAAGTTTCCAAAATCCCAACTTCCCAGACCCATATCTCTCAAATTAAAACTCAAAATATATCAAATCACCTTTAATTGTATATAACTTTTAATAATCTATTTAATGAAGGTGGTTTCATATTTTTTTAGAGTTACGATTTGAAAGTTAGATTTTGGACCCCTATAGTATATTTATACCGATTAAAATATTCATTTTATTTATTATTCATTATTTTTATTCTTTTATATTTTTATTATTTTGTAAATATTATATATATATATTAGATGTGCATATTAAAATTGGAATAGAAACATCAAGAAAATATAAAAATAAAATACTTGTATAAAATACATAGATGAATTACCAATAAGCATACCTATATAGATAATATACCTATTTATTTAATTGTATACATTACATCAGAAAAAAATAAAAATATATTTAAGTATATAAAAATAAGTTATAAATGTACAAAATAATAAACTAAATTAATAAAATAAAAAATGAAGAATAAAAATAAAACATTAAAATATATAGACAAATATACCTATATATAGCCCTTAAAAGTTAAGTTGCAATTCTAAACCTCTAAAAATAAATAAAAATAATCACTTCATAAAATAATAATTTTTTTTATCTTATAACCTAAAATTAATAAAAGCATTTATTATTTTTAAATGAATGTATAAATCTTTTTTCTAGGGGATTTTCTAGTTGGTCCACGTGGACCAACCAAAGCCGCCCTTTGGTTGACCTCGGTCAACTCTCTGACTGAGGTCTGCTCCTCATTATAGCTGCATTTTTTGCCATCTTCGTGGATTTTTTGAGGCATTTCCATGCATCATTTCCTGATACCTCCTTCTTGACTTTTTCTCCTTGGTAATCAACCTTCCACGCCCAGGGATTGTACCTAGGATTTCATCGCTGAATCGCTAGATATGCCTAGTTCTTTGAGCGCCCAAAGTCACTTTGTACATAAACTTCCCTTTTTGAAATCGAACACCTTTTCTCCCTAGTCGTGGCCTCCTGTTGGTTGATTTGGGTAGACGCGGGTGACTGGTGCGTCCCCAGCTACTTGGAGCGAGTCCAGGCGAAGGAGGAGGCATATCCACCATCTCCGACGGTCGACACCACCGTCGAGGTTCGTTCTTATGGTCCTGGCCATGGAGGTCTTTATTTTCTACTCTTTCTTGTACTTTTATCTTCACCATAGCAATAAGCATCATTTCTTTTTTTTATTTTTACATATCGTGTTTCGATCACCCAGTCCACCCCTCGCTAGAGCTTGCTCCGGTGAGCTTCCATTTCACCGCCCTCCGCCTTCCAACACCCCGCTGCGGGGTCGAGGCATTTTTCCCTCGACCCTCTCACTCCTTTTTGCTGCTCCAAAGATATCAGCTTCTGTTGGAGCTCGTTTTGAAGGTTCGCCGAAGTTCTTGAGCTTCATCGCTCCGGTAACCACGTGCGTGCCCTTCGGTCGATGCTGGAACTTTTTGGAGCGTCCATCCGCTTGAGGGACCTCCCAGGATTGCATCAGGCTATTTTGGATAGTGAAGGAGCGCCGAAGGTGGTGTATCAAGCCCGGGCTAGCTCGCCTCGCCGGAGCCGCTTCCTAGTTCTCCATCACCCGCCAGCACCATTGGAATCGGCATGTTCTTCCTGGGGCTTCAGCTGCCGTTGGATCATGCCTGCCTTGCATTGTTTGATCGTCAAGCCTGTTTTGATCTCAGCCGCAGAAGCGAATCGTCATCACCTCATGTGGAGCCGCCACATGTGTTAGTGGATCTCGGTGTACCGTTGGATCGTACCTTAAGCGTGGGTATTTTACACTTTTACCCTCGTGATTTTTGTATTTAAATATTGAGACAGAAACTTTCATTGGCTGATTTATAACTTTTGTATAATTTACATCTAGCCCCCCTGCACTTTAGATATTTTCACTTTATACCAAGCCACGTCACCTCACGTGACGCTTCACGTCAGGTGACATTTTTGCGGCCTGGCCCTTGGGCTTTTAGCTATTTGTGTTAAGTCCTGGAACGTTTTTGAACGTTATAACTTATTGTAATATATGCAAGTTAGACCTCCAGGTTTTTGGGAATTGCATTTCGACCCCTGTTAGGGGCGTACGTGTTTATACACGTGATTTTGGTGTTATTTGCAGAGATACCCTGTTGACACGACTGAGACTCGGGTTAAGTATGAAAATAAAAAATGGTCGTTGTGACCCAAATCCCCAGGCACGGTCAATCGAGAAAAATAAATGAAACCACTCGAAATAAGATATATCAAGAAAAATAATGTAAGCGGCTTTTCACTATTCTTTTTACCTGGTATAGCGACCAAGGTCGAACACAAGGAGCACGATTTAAAAACTCTATAGTCAAATTTCAAAGATATTTTTTAGTGATTTTTGAATTTTTATATTTTTTTATTTTTTCTAAACAGGAACAAAGGAATAAAAGGATTTAAAAACTCTATAGTCAAACTTCTATCAGGCCTGTCCACTTTTGGAGATTTTGCATTTTTTTTCTTCTTTTTTTTGACAATATATACAAGGTGCAGCATGCACATAAGGAGTTTTTCCTCTTGAGCTAGTAGACTATCCCCCTTTTGAAGCATTATTGCAACCCCACAGCTCCTGTCATTAGACCTCAACATCACCAGACTAAGTTGAGACGCACTTCCCTCCCTAGAGGAGGATGAGAGGTTCTGCCTAGATGTACTACCCTCGTATGCTACCCCAAGCCAAAAGATTCTGCCCTCTCACTACCTCATCCATGAAGAGCTACGTGTAAAGTGCATTGTCCAAGGTAAGCCACGGTATGAAAGAATCATGCGTGTGTTGTTAAATATTCTACTTAGACTTATCATGATGACGTGTGAACATAGTCTTATGGACTCAAAGAATTAAGTCACTAGGACCTGAAAAGTCTTAACTCCAAATCTTATAAGGTTCCTCTGAAATTAAGTGCATTAAGGTCCAACTAAGCTCCATTCTTCTAATTTATTCAAGACTTAGTCTAAATGTCAAAATCATCCTGAAAAATGCTCATGCAAATGCAAGAAAGTGTGTACATGCAAAGAAAAGAAAACAAAAAAATCTTTTTGTGAAATAATTTTCAAAATTTTGAAATTTTTATGGATTTTTGAAAAATGATGATGCACATGCAAAAAAGTTTTTTTATGCAAAAAGTTAGTAATATATACACATATATACAAGACTTTTTTTAATTTGGAAAGTGCTACATATTTACACAGGAGTGAGGCAATTATTTCACAAGAATAGGATTCAAGAATTTACAACTTGAGTAATTTATACAAGTATATACAAAGTTGGGTTTTTTCTTATTTTTATTTTATTCATTTTTTTATTTTTGTGATGCATATATTCCTCAAATTTATTAAAATTTGATTTTACAAATAATTTTGAAAACTATAGTCCAAAATAATTTTGCACACAATTTTATAAACATTTACACACATTTGAAAACTCTTTTGCAAATATTTTTCAAACAGTATATGTAGATTTTCAAAATAATTTTTCAACCATTTCTCAAACATTTGCAAATAATTTTTACAAAATAATTTTATTTCACACAAAGAGAAATTTTTACAAACCATAATATTTTTCAAACATTTTTCAAATAGTTTTCAAAAGATTTTTTAAATAGATTTTCAAAATATTTTTCAAAATATTTTAACCTGATTTATTAATCAGTATATACAAAAAGAATTTTGATGAAATATTTGCATCTTTTTAGTAGTTAGTTAGTTTTTTAGTATTTACAGAGTAAAAAAATAAAAAAATAAAAGTACGAGTTATGGCTAAAGTATATATACCATATATACGACACCCCCTATACTTAGCTCGAACTATATCCTCATAGTGATCAAAGAGCTGAAAAGAAACACATAACTCATGCTTTGTATAGAAAAGTGAAAAGAATAGTATACTACAAAGATGAATAACAGAATAAAATCAATAGGAGTCAGTGATCCCCCTATACTTAGGATCAAGTAATCCTAAGTATAGCAGACTGTACACAAAGGGAAAACCGAGGAGTAGAATGTACAAAGTTTACCGCCCCTATACTTAAGGTAAAATATCCCTAAGTATAGGCAGCAAAACAGAGGTAAAAAGAATCAAAAGAATAATCACAAGTCTGACATCCCCCCTATACTTAGGGTAAAGTACACCCTAAGTATGGAATGATCGTGAGATGGATATGGGGTGTGAGACAGAAAGAATGTATGATATGGACAGATGATCTATACAGATGTGAGTAGGTCAATGTTGAGGTGCCTCTCAACAAGCGCTAGAGGTTACGCCCCTAGCTGGGCGCAAATGCTAGGACAATGCCATATCAAGGTTCAGGACGACATCTTTCAGGCGAATACCGTACTGTCCTTGCAGTATCGGTGGGAGAACAACAGCGAGGTCAACAGAGTAAATGTTAACACCCAGGTAATCAATCAGGCGGGTGTCTGCTACCGAGTCAAGATATGAGAAGATGAAATCGGGCTCCGGTAGCACAAAAGAAATCATCGGCTCAATATCTGTATGGAGTGAAAGGGTAGAGCCGAAGAAGTCGAACGTGGAGAATGAAGGATCTAGCAGTGAATCCTCCACGTTACTCACAGTCTCGAATAGATATGGAAGGTCATGATCAGGAGACTCGCTATAAAGGATGATATCCGATGTATGGAATGCAGACATATCAGTGAAATCATCGAATACCTCAAAGATCGGCTCATCCTCGTGAGGGTCGTCGAGGAGAGAATCCTCAAACTCATTATCAGAAATATCAAAATAATCGGTCTCGTGATCCGACAGGTCGGATGCACTCTCAGAAAGTGAGACCGAGTACACATGGTCCATGGCATCCTCTCGCAGATAACCCTCGGGGAGTAATGCAGAATCATCAAGAAACTGGGGATCTATGCTGTCAAAAATCAGGTCCTCCAAAAATATATCGACCTCATCAACTGGGAGGACACAAGGCTCAAATATGGGACTATCAAGGTATGTAAAATCCAAAATTGGTCCCTCATCAAGCTCTCTCTGCTGAGACGAATCTAAATATATCTCTGAGTCTGAGAAGATCTTCTGAAGACAAGACACTGAATCAACTGGACATGGACACTAAAATGATTCTAAGGATGGCTGAAATGTGGGCTCCTCCTCTATCTCTTGGGATCCTAACAGATCTAGAATCAAAGAATCTTCTACGTGAAAGAGCGGGACTGGCTCAAAATCTGTCTGTAAATCCAATTGGTCCTCAACCAATGTCCGGCTCTGGGAACTCGCAATAATAGGCAACACATCCATCAATTGAGAAGTAGTAGCATCCATATCCTCTAATTTGGTGTGTGATGTCAAGATCGGCATGGTGTGTGACACACTCAACTGTTGTCATCTTTCCCTCATGTATTGTCCTGAATAAATCATCTCGTGTATATGAATGATCAGAAAGTGTTCCCAAGATGGTCTCAACTAAATCCAGGTCAGGACAATGGTGTGAACCATCATACGAGGCAATGACATATGCAATTTGCTCTGCGGTCCTCCCCCTCATGGCGATATGGATAAGGTCAGTCATCGAAAATCCATGATCCGGAAATCGCCTCACAAGTTCTCGTAACCTCAACCATGAATCTATCAATGGCTTCTGGGGGTTAACTGAAAAATCACGAATACAAGACCACATCATCTCTGCTCTATGCTGGGGGTAAAATTTTTGCAAAAATAACGATCGTAAATCTCCCCACGTAGGAATCTTCCTTCCCAACCATCTGTGCCAACTCTTGGATCTACTCCGAAGTGTAAATGGGAAGGTAATCAGCATCATTTCCTCAGAAGTGATATTGGAATATGATCATGATCCACAAATTTCCTCGAACTCATCGATATGCAAATAAGGTTCCTCGTGCACATCCCATAAAAACTTGGGCAATAGATCAATTAACTCTAAATCCAGGATGAAGGGTTTCAAAGTAGAAGGGGACTGTGCTTCATGATCTGTATACTCATCCAATGTACTAGGACAGAAGTCACCTAAAGCTCGCAACTGCACCATATGATCGCCTATGGGATGCACTCTCATCTCAGCAAGGTGAACGCCCGGGTCTCGTGTTTGGTCAATCTGATCTCCTCGGGTGTCACTCACAGCATGTCCCGAGAAAGAAGGTTGGTAGGGAGAGGATGGAAAATCGGACGGAGTTCCGACCTCCCAAGGGAGTGGACAAGAATGATGGGCGTGAAGATAAGAAGCTGTAGAATTTGGCTGGAATGGAAAGTGGCCCATCGTGACAAGAGGAAAATGAAGGGAGGGAGGGATAGAAGGGAGTGAAAGAAAGAGAAGGCATGAACGAAGGGAGAGATAGAAGGGATGGAGGGTGGGATAGAGACAGAAGGTGATTGCTAATGATAGAAGAATGATCGTAACCAACTCACACCAAAGACATACAAAACACAAAGCAAACCCCCAGTTCACCAAGTCAACACAAAGTGAAGACCGTGAGATTTGGCCTTTTATCTTTTCAATTTTAGAGTTAGGTGATCAACAAAAGTTGTACAAATACTTAGGAGGCTTGAATGGGATTTGGGCACTACTCCTTAGTGTGTACGCGAGCAATTAAAAGTGCAAACAATGAGGGGATTGCTCTCCCAATACAATGAGGAATCAATTATGTTTAATTTTAGAGTCAAGTTCAATTAGCAGTCCCAATTTTTAATTTTTGATTTTCCATTTTTTTGTTTTTTTTTTAAAAATAACACCTAACGAGCTTTTTGATTTCCTCTTTGATTAATTTGAGTCCAAGAAAATAGGGGGAGGAAGTCGAAAAAGCCAATGCACGGTCAAATACTATGATACATGCAGAGATAGAAAATGCATACCTTACTCCAGCACTCTACAGACAATATGATCCGCGCAGAAATTTAAATGCAGAAATTTAAACTACCTATATGATGCACGAAGAAAACAACCTTAGGCGAAAGATTTATACACATGAAGCACAATAGCTAATAAGTCAACAAGAGAGGTCGGAGTCTGGTCTCTGATGCCGATCGGTGTCCGCCACAATGGATCCTACCAGCGCTGTATACGGCCTCTAGCGGCACATGACCTCTCAGGTAACTTAAATTAGCTTTTTCTTTGTGATTTAATTAATTAAGTCCAATTATCGATCTATAGGTACAGGCAAATAATTAGGCTGGGACCTTAATCAATTACGTCACAATCAAGATAAAAATCCTAAGTCTAAGGGCCAAATTTTACGTGAATCAAAAATAAAATAAAAAGACGAGAAAACAAAACCGGCGAAAAACAGCGGTGAGGCCCCCCAAGTGCACCGATACTTGGCGAAACAGACCCCGAATAAAGTCTAAGTTCACAAGTCCAAAGTTCTAAATTATTACAAATCTCTCAAGAAATGTTCTCTAAAATATTAAGACCGTCTTCTTCTCTTCTCATGCTCTTCCTCCTGTGCAAGTTCTCCAAAAATAATCCAAGAAAACTCCAAGCGGTTCCTCGCTCAAAAAGCAGACAAGAGAAGGTCAGAAAATAGTTATAATATAACGAGACAAATAAAAATAAAAAAAATTTGAAAAATGACTACAAAGTCGTGCTCCCCAACAATGACGCCATTCTGATGACACGATTGAGACTCTGGTTAAGTATGAAAATAAAAAAATGGTCGTTGTGACCCAAATCACCAGGTGCGGTCAATCGAGAAAAATAAATGAAACCACTCGAAATAAGATATATCAAGAAAAATAATGTAAGCGGATTTTCGCTATTCTTTTTACCTGGTATAGCGACCAGGGTCGAACACAAGGAGCACGATTTAAAAACTCTATAGTCAAATTTCGAAGATATTTTTTAGTGATTTTTGAATTTTTATATTTTTTTAATAATTTTTATTTTTCTGCAAAATAGATGTTAGATAAAAAAACAAATATATATATATATATTTTATTTTTCCTGCAAAACAAATATTAGAGAGAAAAAGAAGAAAACAAATTATTTCTTTTTTTTAGTTTTCCCTGCAAAAACAAATGTGAGATGAACAATAAAAATAATTATATGATTTTTTTATTTTTTTTATTTATTTATACACAATAATAAGATAAGTGAATGGATTCAGATCCGCGAAATGGGAGATAGATCCGTGTCTCCGACGACCGTGTGTGGTCGGAGGTGATAGGTTGTGTGAGGTAGAATGCTAATATGTAGGGATCGGAAAATGAGATGAAAATCGGTTTCGGAGGCGGATCAAAATGTGATGGATTTTTTTTGATCTAAATTCTAAAGATTAACTATGCCTAAGAAGAAAATAAATCTACGATTTAACTACGGGAAAAAGATAAGAAATAAAATGGATCTCACCTCGGGGTTCGGAAATGCTATGATGGCCTCGACGAGGGTCGACGCGCTGTCACCGGACGCCTCGGAGGCTAGGCACCCTCTTCAACAAGAACCTCTCGGAAATCGGGCTCCTCTTCGCTAAAGATCGATCAAGTGTGAATAAGGGAGGAGGAGCCCATTAAAAAGAGAAGAAAAACAAAAGAGGAAAGTATGTACAAATCAGGAGAGTAATTAGTGGTAATTTAAATATAATAATTAAATAAATAAAATAATTAATTATTTAATTTCGAAATTTGGAATTAAATTAAATAAATAAATAAAGTAATTACCAAAAATGAATTAGCCACCTTAATGGTGACCATTAAAGGAATAAAATCAAATCTGATATAAAAGGTAAGTTATCAAATCAAATACATGAATTAAATAATTAAATATAAATATAAAATTTGTAATGACATTAAATTAATTAATTAAAGTTAGATAATTAACTTTTTGGTGGATTTTATAAAAGGAAGTTAATTGTATACATATATTATGCACATATAATACAATATATGTAGGTACAAATAAGGAAATAATTTTTATAAAAAGTTTTTTTAGTTTTTAATTTTTTTTATTTTATTTTTAATGAAAACAATATTACTATTATTTACATTATGCATAAAATTAAATATGAATAAAATATATACAATAAGTATATGGGTAAACTGCACAATACACCCCAGAAAACCGACTTTTTAACCGTAACTCCAAATAATACGAAACCACAACCATTTGAAAGATAATTTCATTTATAGTATAATGGAAGTGAGTTTGGTTCTATTTAGGCTTGTATGGTGCCGGAATTGATGTTTCAATTATCGCTTTGCGGCTTTTTCTGGGTGTAATTATTTGCAATATATACAATATTTTAATTTACTAATATTTTTATTATTTACAACACAATTTTATTTATAACTTTTATTTACAAAAATAATTGATTTGATATCAAATTATGTGCAAATAAAATAATATAAGTTTTATATAAATATACATGAAAAATATTTACAAAATATTTTTTTGATTTTTCTAACAGAAGACCCTATCTCCCCCTACTTTATTCCTGGTCGATCAGGTCATGTCTTGACCTTCTCTCGGGGTTCGGGTCAATCTGTATTTATTGCACAAATACATCCTTTTCTTTTTCTTTTCTTCTTTATTCTTTTATTTATGTATAAAAAGTGTTAAAAATGCAATTTTAGCAAATGCATACAAAATGGTAATTTGATGGAATTAGTGGTATTTATAGGTATTTGACTAAGGAAAAGAGGCTAAAATAAAAGAATAAAGGTGATGAATCGTGGATTCATCATACCCCTACGGTTCTCTTATTTTGTAATTAGTCCTGCGATTTAAATATTCAGTTATATATTTCTGAGAAATTGTACTTTGGCCCTTGTAGTTTCTGATATTTACAAAAATACTCCTACTAGGAGTGTATTTTCTCTTTATTTTTAATATTTATTTCATTCGTATATAAACCTCTAAAAACCATAGACATAATTTCTTGGAACATTGATCTTTCACCCATTTTTTAGTTTGCATTTTTGACATTTTAATATTTATAAAAAATAAAAAACATGCATTTTTGTCCCTGTTTGCATTAGAAAATACATAAAAATTTGAAAACCTTTTTGAAAAATTCCAAAAATAATATATTTTATTTTTATTTAAGTATTTTACAACTTCAGACCAAAAATCACTAAAAGATATAAAAGAAAACTCCAAAAATAGAAAAACTCTAAAAACCTTCATAAAACTATATAAAATCTATAAAAAATCTAAAATTATATTTTCCATTCCTGAATTTTCTTTATTTTATTTTCTTTACTTTAAAAATAATTTGGAGAATTTTTGACTTCATTTTGTATTTTTCATCTCCATTCTAATTCGGCTATATATTTAAACCCTGATTTTGGGTATTTTTGACTTTAACAATATATATATATATATATATAATAGAAAAAATTCTTAAAAAACATAAAAAGAGAAAAAAATATTAAAAACCCAAAAATATTTTATTTTTTTATTTTTGATTATTTTTGTTAATTTTTATTATAACCCTAGCTTACATTGTATATATAACATATATATAGCTTATTATATATTAAAATAAAAAGGAAATACAAAAAATATACAAAATATAAAAAGAAAATACAAAATCAGATATTAAATTCAAAATATAAAAATATAAAATAAAAAAAATAAAATTTAAAAATATAAAATTAAAAACCCGCAAAAATAGCACAATTATAGACAAACACATCACATTCACTTTTATGAGCATTTTTGCCTCGATCTATCTTGCTTGTTCCCTGTGTTCGACACTCTACACCTACTTGCACCTATACACATCTTTGTTGTAGAGTTATAATAAACTTTAAGTCCACACACTTGCTTTTCATTGTTTGATTATCTGTTGTGGCTTAATTGTTGACTAATTGAAGTTTCGTGTGAGGTCAAGTCAACGACTGTTGATTTGCCTTGTGAATTAACACGATCTCTGCAAAATCTCGATTATCTGTCAGCACCACATAATTCTAATGGCCGAAAATACTTGTAAATTATGTAATAAATATTAATTAATTTTATTCAAAAAATATACAAAAATCTGAATATAACTAGATTATCTAAATTATGATATAATTTTCATATATAATTAAAATATATTTTAGGATATATAAATAAATTATAATAACTACATATATAATATACTCTATAAAGAGGACTTACATTTTTAATTCAATATTTTAATAAATAAAGTACCATATTTTTATTTTATAATTTACATATTAATAAATTGAAGTTATAAGAATTTTTGTGGAATTTAATAAGCTAGTTTACATAGATTAATAAATACAAGTACATGTAATACAGCTCGTTTTTGTCTATTTTATAGGCTTTTGATTTATTTAAAATGTTAAATGAGGATTTTATTTTATAAATAAACTATAGTATCAAGAAAGTAATAAAAATTATTAAATCAATTGTACTATAAATAGTATGTAGAGAATAAATTAAACATCTCAAAATCCCAATTGTCATTAGGTCCAAAAATTGACATTTTATAAAGTACTCCATTTTTTATGAAATCACTTTCATTAATTAAAGAATTTTATAACTTGAAGTTTAAGGTGAGTAAAGAGAAATTGGAGTTTGTATGATGAAGATATGAGGTTCGGAAGTTGGAAAATTGACAATTTGGAAGTCTGCTTACTTAGCATATTTACATGTTGGAATTTTTTATTTTTATACATATTTTTAATACACATGGGTGAAGAATTTATTGTAAAATATATACAAATGAATTGAATATAATGATGTGAAGATTGTGTCATACAGTAAATAAATGGAATTTCTGTGCTATTTAGATGGTCAGTTTTTTTTATTTTCTTCCTCATCTCCCCCTACTTTATTGTTTGTCGACCAAGCAATGCTGACTTGGACTCGAAGGTTAGGTTATATAAATATATCTTACATCTATATTTATATTTTCTAAGTCATGTAGAATATTACATATTTAAATCTACTTTATTTTATTTTATTATTTTTATTTTTGTCTTTTTATGCATAGAAATAAGTTTTTATTCATGAATGAGCTTTGATAAAAAAAGTAGATATTAATGAATATTTGCATGTATTTGTTAAGGATTTTAAGATAAAAGGAGACAAAAACGTTAAGGAAGCATGGATTTATCAGCCTCCTATACTTAAACATTGCTAAGCTAATAGGAAATACTTATTTGAAGAATAAGGGAAAAGAAAGAAATTAGAATGAGTTTGTTCTCTAAACCAATTCATGAAAATAAACAAAGGACAGAGCATGATCGGACCTTAGAAAAGGCATTCTATCGGAGCCTTAACTAGGATTAGGATTTTAGTCTTAACAGTCCTCAAGTTTCATAAATCCTTACTCAGGTTCACCTCAACAGCCAGCTCAGACCCACTCATCCATCTCGCTAACTCTTTCAACCTTGAAGTTAATTTGTACTATGTGCGAAATGTGTTAGCTCTTCCTTCTTAAGGAGGCAAAGAAACAGACCATCCCAGTAATACAATCACATGGCTTCCTCATCCAACTACTCGATCCTCGAGGAGAGGGGTATTCCCTTCTAAGTTCAGGCATGTGTTGTTTCCACAATCAAGTAGGGAAAAGAAGATAGAAGAATGAGAAGAGAACTGAAGTGTGACCAGTGTAGCCACATCTCCATGTGAGTCTTACCCAGTGTAGCTAAGTCTCCACTAAGATATACATGATATATCAAGCTTAGACCATTTTTTTGTCAACAATGTACTTCATGAATTTTTCCCCGACGGATATAAAATCTTTTGTTCCAACCACGTTTTGGGGAAATAGAAACAATTGCACTCCATTCTTGTGTTCCCTGGCGTATATAGAATCTTTTGTTCATCCCATGTTTTAAGGTCTTAGAAAAATTTTGCCAACAGACCATCCCTCATCCGAAGTTTTATTTCAACCCCTCAACTCTCGTCTTTAGACGTCTTTTCAACTAGATAAGGATGAAAATGCACCACTAAAAGGAACTGCCCTTCACAACCCCATACAAGTCGAGATAAGTGCAGAGTGCATATGTCCAAAATTGGTCCATTGTTGAAGAGTTAAACAGATGACACCAAGTGTCCTACTTAGGCAAGTTTAATTTGAATTCCAAACATGGACATGAAACCCAAAGATTTAAGTCAAAGACATGAAAAGTCTAAATTCCAATTCTTAGCGAGGCTCCTTATAATGAAGATTAAAGGCCATAATCAAGTTACATCCTTTAAACTATTTCCAATCTTTAGTTCGAGAATTCAAACTTATTCTGAAAAATACAAATGCAAATGAAACAATGTTTTGGTGAGCTATTTTGTTTTTGAATTTTACTCATTTTTATGTGTTTTAAGATTTTTTCCACTTTTATGAATTTTATGACCTTGTATTTTTATGAATTTGTAGGTTTATTATTTTTTATAAAGAACCATATTTAACATAAATATAAAAGATAAGTTACACATATTTTATTTTAATTAAATAACTAATGTATTTAACATATTTTAAATAAAAATATTTTAAAAATTAATTTATTTTGACACATTTTCATAAATAGGATTTTAGAATAAATACTATACACTTTTAAATACACATTTTAAATATCAACTTTAAATAAGGATTGTAAATTAGAATTTTATATAGATTTAGTTTTGTACAATGCTTTTATAAATATTTAATAAATAGCTTTCAAATAAATTTTACCTTCACCCACTTAGCCCACAACCACCATCCACAAAACCAACCACCACCCAACGACCATACCCTGTGACCGTACCCAACAACATCAAATTTAAATCATATGACAATGTGCATACGTCATACGACAATGACAATGCATACAATTTTAATAGAAAAAAATAACATGGAAATGTTTCGATATAATACATCATAGGGCAATGATAATAAATCATACAAACAAAGGTTGGATCCTTACAATGAATATACATGTGACATATTGATGAAAGGGATCTTGAGAGGGGATCCCAATGCTTGTCTTAGCAGGTCTGTGGTACCCGACAAGTCGGGTACGACAATCGTTGTGTCGACCGCTCTCACAATACCCGGATCGTATCTCAATCTCTCATCAACAATTAACCCACAATAATGATCAAACAATAAATAAGATTAGCTAAAATTTATAATACCCTTCAAGTAAGTATGTATAGTATGCAAGTGTTGGGGTCGAACACAAAGGAGCAACGGAGATAGATGCAAAACTGACAATCAGAAAGAAATTCACCAAATGTGATTTTGTGTTTTATAGGATTTCTCCAATTTTTGTGGGTTTTTAATATTTTATTTTTCTATGGATTTTTAATTTACATGTTTTTCGTTTCTAATTTTATATTTTTATTATCTTTTTATTTTTTCTGACTTTTAATTTCTTTTTATTTTTAATATGTATATATAGGTATGCATATATCAATATGTATAATCTAAATAGTATATAAGATATAAATATATAATATATATCTAAAATAAGGAAAATACTAGTAAGTACAATCCTTTTAATTTTTTGAAGATTTGAAAATACATTTTAGGTATTTATGATAATAATACTAATATTAATAAATATTAAAGTAATAATATATAGGGAAATTATCCAATGAGCCCTGTGCCCGTTTGAGATGAGATGAGCCCACTCATTTTCTACCATTATTTCCTATCTTTTTGAGCTTAATAGGTATTTGTTTACATGTATTATATCATATTCTTACTCCTAATAACTATTTTCAGGAAAGAAACCTTAAATTTATACAAAATAATTGTATTATTATTTGTATTACTAGTCTCATTTTTATTCTTACTAATGATCATTTCTTGGGAATCTAAGATTTTCTTTATATGAAAATTGTTACTAATAGTAAGAATATAATATAACAACTGTAAATAAATAAGCATTGAGCTCAAAATGATGAAAAATATTGGTAAATATGAGTGGGTTCATCTCATCTCAAATGGGCACAGGGCCCATTGGATAAGCCCCCTAATATATATACTATAAAGGGTTTTCCATTTATAAAAATAGCTAAAAATACTTAAATTTCACAAAATGTATTTTTTATCTTCTTCTTTTTTTTTGATTTTTATGTAATTTTTGTTATTTAAATGTTTTTATAAATGAATGGAAATGTAAAAACAAGGACTTACAATAATAGAACAGATTGTTTTGAAATTGTAAAATAGATTACTATCTCAAAAATTTCTAAAATTATTTTTAATATATACATATACAAAATTTCGAAACATAAACTAATATATTTGGGTTTTTAAATGATTTATATAAGGTTTTGGTTTTTTTTCATTTTTTATGTTTTTCTTATGTATTTTTTAGTGATTTTTGGTCTGGAGTTGCAAAATACAGTAATAAAGGTTCCCGTATTTTTGTTCTGGAGTTGCAAAATACTGTAATACAGTATATTTTTTGTATTTTTAAGTAAAAATAGGAGAAAAATGCATAGTTTTGTATTTTTTAAAATAGGAAAATACTTCTAATTGCCTCAAGAAAAATCTATATGACTTAAAATAGTTCTAGGCACTTACAATAATTTTCTAGTAATTTTTGGATGTAAAATGCTATTTTTATAATACAAATATAAGAACTAAATAAATAAATTGGGTTGGCAGGGACCTATCTACAATTAAAATAATCTTCAATGCATTCTAGATCACTTTATAAAAGTCTAATGGTATTCATGCAAAAATTCTTAAATATTCAATAATAAACATGGTATTAGGGTATATTTGTAATATCCAAAAGTTACAAGTTATAGTTGTAATTTTCAAAAAAATATTACACTGGAATTTGAATTTCTTGGACCCAAACACAAATCTGGGGGGTTTAGGTGCAAAACGTCACACCCCCTCACGTGTATGCGCACGTGAGGTGATGTGCGCTAGACCTAAACGTAAATAAAATAAAGGCAAGAGACTTACTACAAATATTACAAAAGTAATTGAAGTGTAGTTGAATGTTATAGGGCTAAAAATAAAATACAAACATGTGGGGGTATACAAGCAAAATTACCCCTCGCACGCTAATCAACGGCTAAGGAACCTTCACTTGCCGCACATTGTGCTCTAGACGGCTGATGACGGTTAACGTTAGACGGACAAGATTAAATCTCCCGCTGAGATCTGATGGCTAATGGCTCTTTAATCCTAGGACAACTACTTCACGTGGAGTCAGCTCTTGATTGGATGATGGAGACCTCCCATGAATGAATGGGGAAGAACTCGACTCCGGGGAAGCTTCGATCAACAAAGCTAGTGATTCCGGCCACCTAGAGGGCTCCTCGGTGGTGCAAAATGGAGCTGATGCTCCTCCACGTTGATTGGAATGCTTAGAGGGGTCTAGCATCCTTCGATAGGGTCCTGGATGGCTCATGAAGGAGGAGCTCTAGAAAATGCCTTCGGTCACGCAAAAATCGACTCGGATCGAGTCCTCAAGCACCAGACCCTACAGGGTTAGCTTGTAAACAAAGGGACAAAGGTTCTGGCTTGGTTTGCACAAAAATAAGCGAAAATGAGGTGCGACGGAGGTGCTCTGGTGTGAGGAAAAGGAGGAGCTCGGATCTCTTGACATATGTAAGGTCAAGGTGAATGGATGGGTGAAAGAGGTTCATAAATGAGGAGAAAGATGATGTGGTGGTCGACTAGTTGAGACAACAGCTGGAGCGATGGGAAACAGTGGTCGTAGCACTAGCTCCGACGAACTTCGGATTTTGGGATTTTTATGAAATAAGGCACCAAATCAAACAAAATAAAAGGCTAACTTATCCTACTGCTAGTGCTAGAATCGAAAAAGTGAAGAAAAAGCAGCTCACCTACATAAGATGGTTGGGAGCACAAGGAGCTTTGTCGAAGGTCTGATGAGGGCTTGGATCACATTTGTGCCTCCGTTTGCATGTTACAGATCAATGGGGAGCTCACTGTTACTGAGCTCGACCTATTTGGCTAAGGATCTGAGGGTTCAAGGGGTTGAAGACAAATCAAATTTAAATGGAG
The DNA here is from genome assembly GCA_037367405.1 of Ottelia alismoides. NCBI lineage: Eukaryota > Viridiplantae > Streptophyta > Magnoliopsida > Alismatales > Hydrocharitaceae > Ottelia > Ottelia alismoides. The sequence continues at coordinate 260,392 of JAZKJV010005015.1, forward strand.
GAGGACGGGTAGATCTACGTGCACTCCTTGACATAGGGTTTTGACTCGATTTAGTAATCCTCCGATCGAGGACATATCTATGCATGAAAGGCTGATTATCGAGGAAGAAAAGTCAATGATGACTCGAGCTTAATCTGTGAAAGAATCGATCGTGAAAAATTGGAGAAACGAGGCTCTAGGCTTCTAACAAAAGTAAGACCGTAGGAGGCGAGGAGTTGATCGAGGTCACCGTGGACTCGCCTCCAATTGGTCCACGTCAGCCACTAGTAGACAAAACAGAAAAAGAATTCCTTATTAAATTCATTAAAAGTACTATATGATTTTATCTTTTTTGACAAAATAAGAAAAATGTTTATGCAACATTTTATTATGATTTTTATTTATTTTTACAAAGTAATTTATTAGATGTTAATTTTACATTTATAATTATTTGTAAATTTACCTATATATGTTGTATTTTATTTTTATTTTGTATTTTGTATTTTATTATTTTGAGTACATAATTTTTATATCTATAACTTATTTAAATACATATGTATATATTTTTTATTTTATTTTTCGAAAGTTATTTGTTAACTTAAATAATTACGTATATGTGATATATAGGTATATTACAAGTGTTCGTTACTTATATATCGAATTATCATATTTTTTATTTTATTTATGATGTTTTAAATTTATTTTTATTATGTATATGTGTTTTAAATAATATTTACAAATTTATAAAAATATAAGAAAGTGAAAAGTATAAGGAATAAATATATTGATTATTCTATACAGGTAACTTACATAATGAGGGCCCAAAAGCTAACTTTTGTACCTTCACTCAAAATTTAATGAAACCACCTTCATTAAATAGATAATTTAATTTGTATGGAGAATATACATGATTGTAGAATTTTCTTTGTGGTTTTTTATTCTGTGTGTCCCTGCCACACTGTGCATTATTTTTTAGTGAAATAAATTTTGTATTTTTCTTTGTATTTTTATGTACAATGTTCATGTTCAAAGTTTATTGAATTGAAGTATAAAAATAAGGAAAAAAAGGTCCCCTAAATGTATTATTGAAGAATTAAAATTAGGATTTTTATGCATTTATCGGCACTTATATCTCCCTACTTTATTCCTTGTCGATCAAGTAATCATGACGATGAGGTCTCGAGGTTTTGGTCACTCAATGTCTTTGACACATCGTTCTTTTTCTTTTCTTTCCTTTATTCTTTTATTTTTGCATTAAATACAATATTTTATACAATATTTATAATATAAATAATTATTGTTGTTTGTGAAATTAGTGTTATTTACATGCAATTAACTAGGGATTTAAGGTGAAAATGAGATAATAAAGGTGATGAAATGGAGATCCATCACCCCTTATACTTGCCTTTGCTAGTCCCTAGCAAACACTTATGCATATTGATGAATACTCATTCATCACTCTTTATTCTTATATTTTAGCTACAAAAACCTTTGCAAATGCATGCATATAGTTGTAAATAGAAATAATTACCAAAAGCATGCATTGTGTAAAAACCTATAATTAGCATGTTTTTGTGCAAAAATAAAAGAATAAAGATCAAAAAGAAAAAGAGGGAAATATTTAGAATAAATATTGAGCAACCTAACCTAAGGGAGGGCTCAGCATGGGCCTGACCGCATAAAAGCCAAAGTAGAGGGAGATAGGGGCTCATGTGTGTAAATATTTATGTAAATAAAATAAAAATATTTTCCTCCCAAAAAGAGACTAAAATAGGCTTGTAAATACTTGTATATATTTCTAAAGATAAAAACAAGATAAAAATAGAAAAATTAAAAAGAAAATAAAAACATCACTCATGTTCATAATCACCATGTATATAGTCCACTCATATTTATTTATTTAACCTTATAAATAAATAAAATTAATTTCTAAAAATCTTGTAAATATTCTATATGATATGGTGTAAGTAAATAAATAAATTAAATTAAAACAAAAACAAAATAAAAATAACAAAATGAAAAACCTAAAAAGACTTTGTAAATATACCATGTATATATATGTACATACCTATTTATTTCACCTATGTACATAAATAATAAAAATAAAATAAAAATATCTTTTTATTCCTTACTTTATGATATAAATAAATAAAATATAAAATGGGAATAAAATTGTATAAAAATAACAAATTAAAAATCAAAATTAAAATCCTATATATTGTACATATACCTATATATAACCCTACTATGTAAATATTTTATTTTTACTTTGAAAAATTAATTAGAAATCACTAAAAATAGAAAAAAATTAAAACAAAAATATTTCATGTTTTGACTTTTTAATAATTCGGCCATTTGGTATTTTTAATTGAATTTTCAAATCTTATCCACGTGGCCTGTTCCTATTGGCCCTGGGGATTGTTGACCGACCGGTCAACTGCCCCCCCAGGACTACTTCCCACGGGTTAGGTGCCCGACCCAACTTCCCCCTATTTTAGCACCTAAACCCGATTCCCCCTCGCCTAAACCCCGGGTCCGATTCCTTCCTGCTACATCCGAGACCCTCGCCGGGGTATCCACCTCGAGATCCGCGCTCCAGAATGCCCTACCCGCGCTCATCTTCCCGGACCCTCCAGTATATATAGCCCGAGCTCCGCCACCTTTATTCGCATCTTTGGTTCATTCGCTCCACCCCCAGTGAGCTCCAGTGCGTGAGTGAGAGTGACAGCTCGCTCCCCATGCCGTCGCAGCGAGGAGAGGGACCGGATTCCACTGATCCAGCGAGTACCACCGCCGTGCTCCGCCCAGAGCGAGAGCTCGAGCCTCGGAGGTCGACGCTCCTTGAGGCGAGGACCCAGAGCTTCGCAAGCTCGCCCCCAGTCCATTCCTTCACCCAGGTAGACCCGTTGTCCTTTCTTTTTCTTTGATTTTCGATTATCCCCAATTCGCCGCTCCGCCGTTCACCGTCGATTCCGATCACGTCCGACCACCGTTCGACCATCGGGTTGTGCCATAGCATTCGCCTTCCTCCCGCGCACATTCTCCGCACTCCCATTCAACCCAGCTCGCACAGGAGCTGGGGTTCGAGCTCCTCCGTCCTCACCCTCGCCGGAGCTCGCCCACCTCGACCCTCCGACCACCTTCACCCCGCCTAACCGGGTCGAGGCAGTTTGCCCTCGACCCACGAGCTGTCTGGTCTATTTTGCAGGTTCATCCAAGCCCATCTGAGGGCTTGGACCATTGGGTCCAGAAGCTTCACCTCCTCCGACCTCGCCGGAGCTCTCTAGAGCTCGGCTAGGTCATCGGGGACCACCACTCGACGCGGAAGCATTCCACGCTCCTTCTCCGATCCTCAGCGTGCTTCCAGGAGGACAGCAGCGCCGCCACGAGCCCGACTAAAGTCGCCGGCGTCTAGTTCGTCCAGCATCCTCCGTCGTCATTCGATCGCCTTCGACCTCCAGTTCATATCTCGATCGTCCATCTGAGGAGGTCCCTTCACCGTCAGATCTTTGGAGAGGCGATCCCCACCGTCGATCCAGCGTGATATAGCCACCGCGTCCCTCCGCCCTTGATCTGCTACGTGGCAGCACCTGGACCGTCAGATTCGTGCGAGGATCCCATTCTCGGAGCGCCAGTCGTCCCTCACCGTCAGATGCACCATGTGGCGCTTATCCAACGGCTCCATTAATAAAGGGTAATTTACCGTTAGGCCCTCTCGCTTCTTTTATTTAGCATTTAGTATTGTAAATATATAGTGTAGTTATTTAGTTTTGGTACAATTGCATAGCGAACCCTGTGCTTTACTTTCTTCGCATTTATGCCCCTGTGTATGGTGTAGCACGTGCTTCGACACGTGGTTTTCTAGGCTTTTTGCATTTAATACCTTGTAGTTCTGAGATGTTATGGATTGAATGAAAACTTTTGAGTATTGGCATTTATACCCCTGTGCGTAGAGTAATTGTGCATGTGCGTTTATTCTTGGGTTATTTGCAGACTAGCCCTTGGACTTTTGGTACCTGTTACCAAAAGGTCCTAGGACTTAGTTTTTATCACAATTAGGTCCCTGAGTGCCCCAGGCACGCGCGATGCGCGTGTTTACCTGGGTATTTTGCACCGGACCCCTCAGGACTTCAGGTATTTGCACTTAGGTCCCTGTGCACAGTAACTCCTCTTTATTTTTGAATAAAATAGCAAACATACTCCAAATCCAATGAAAATTGGACATATGGCTCCTGCCATTGTGTAAAATTTTCGGGAATTTTTGGAGATATTTTTATTTTAATTTGATATTTTAAAAATTTAAAAACATCTCTTTTCTTTACTGTCTGATATGAAAAATCATAAAAAATATTTAAATTCATCTAAAAATTACAAAAAAATTATCTACTGTTTGTTTAGTTGTGCTAGATTTTCTAGCCAATTATGGCTATTTTTCATTACCTAAAACACCTAAAAATTGAAAAACACTTAAAACCTTATAAAAAATTCTAATAAATAAACTAAAAACCCAAAAATAATAAATTAGGTACTCAAATTTTCCTTGTTTTCTTCTCTATACAGGAAAAATACCTCCAGGCTTATTGGGGACTCTTAGATATTTTATCTAAGTCCCTTAAGCTCGGCTGGACAGTACCTCTATTTTCTTACTTTGTTTCATTTTTAGAAAATTCAATAAAAATCAGAAAAATCTCAAAAATTCACTAAAAATAGTAAAAATTATAAAACACACAAAAATATTTTTATTTGAATTTTTGGTTGATTTTTAGTGCATTAAATAAATTGTTGAAGTGTGTTGTTTCCTTGTTTTTATTATTTTCTTAATTCATTAAAAATCCAAAAAAATATAAAAAGACTTAAAAACCACCAAAAATACTCTTTTTATTTCCTTTTCTTTCCTTTTTGACTACTTCGTAGGCCGCGAGGCCAATTCGTGCTCCTTGTGTTCGACCCTGGTCGCTATACCAGGTTAAACTAATAGCAAGACCGCTAGCTTGTTTTGATTGATTTTATCTTTATTGGTGGTCTATTTTTCTTGATTGACACGATCGAGTGATTGAGGTCGCGACGACCATCTGAGATATACCTGATTACCTTAGTCGCTCGATTTTCGTGTTATCATAATGGCACCGTTGTCGGGAGCACGACTTAGTAGTTTTCATTTTATTTTCATTTTCTTTTTCGCGGCTTTTCGCGGCTCTTTCAGAGTCCGCAGCTTTTCGCGGTTTTTGTTTTTATTTTTATTTTTTCTTTATTTTATTTTATTTTATTTTCTTTTATTTTTATTTTTTGATTTTTGAGTGTTTATTTTATTTTGCATTTTTGCACATATACCCTCATTTTATTTTCATTTATTTTTCTTGCTATTATTTGCTTATTTTATTGGTCTGACCACTCTGTTCCTTTCTTGCGAGGGCCCGAGGACCGAGGCGGCCGATTTCGAGAAGCCGATGCAACCGCGAGACTCGGAGGCGGCTCCCTTCTGCACGGAGCCGCAGGAGAGCGTGAGGGAGAGACTGAGTGGGAGAGGTTTAGTTTAGTCTTTTTATTTTTATTTGATTATTATTGTAATAATACAGGGACAAACACTTGGACTTGGTTGACTAGCGGGTCTGTTTCGCCGAGCACCGGTGTGCTCGGGGGACCCTTAGGTGTTTTCGCGGCTTTTTCGCGGTTTTGGTTTTTCGCTGCCTTTTCCGGTTTTCAGCGGTTTTTATCGAGCCCCTAGACTTAGGATTTTCTACTTGATTGTGCCGTAATTAGTAGGGTCCCCACTCCTAATTGCTTGCCTGTTCCTATAGTGCGATTAATTGGGCCTACTAATAATTGGTTAATAAAAATAACTGACTCATCCCCTTCGTAGCCTACGTGCCATAGTCTGCCCCGCAAAGCGCTTTCTCCTAAACCCGATGTGTCGGGCAGAGGAGGGGTAGACCAAGACCGGACCTTTGGCTTGAAGGATCGGTGACCAGTTAGACGGTTCTTCGAATAGACTTGCTCGTCTAGGACTCGGTTTTCACCGCTGCATCATTTAGGTAGTTTATTTCATGTATTTACATTTCTGCGCGGATCACTTGCATGTAGAGTGTTGGAGGAAAGGTACGCATTTCTATCTCTGCATGCATCATTGATTTCATCGCGCATCGGCTTTTTCGTCTTCTCCCCCTTGTTTTTGATTAAATAACCAGGAAAACCGAAAAATTCGTTAGGCCTTTGTTTTTATTGAAAAAAAATTAAAAAGAAAAACCATAAAATTGGGACTGCTAAAACTATTGACCCTAAAAGACGCTCGACTTAAAAATTTGTCTTGGGGAGAGCAACCCCCTCATTGTTTGGTTTGATTGCGCGAGAGAGTGACCCGCACACTAGGTAGAGCCCTCCGGTGCTATTTCCAGCTGACTACCGACTCTTCCGTGCGGGCCAGTCGGTTGGAGTAGCATCGGGTATCCCAACAGGTCACGTAAGCGCTCTGATAGATTGCTTGTTCACCTAATAAAATTGACAAGATAATTTGACCGAGCCTTTACGGTCTTCAGCTCGTGTTGTGTTGGTGAACAGAGGGTTTGGTTGCCAATCATAGTTTTTCCAGATCTCATCCGCCCTACTCATCAGAACACGATGATGGGTAGACGCTCTCTTAGGCAGCCTCTGGTTGCACCGCTTTCGGGCACGTCTACCCTTTCATCTAGGTTGGCCCGCGAGAGCCAAGACCGGTTCTCCGAGCCTGAGTATGATTCCGCCCTGTTCCCCCTCGACCCCCTTTATTTCGGTTCTGAGAGATATGAGCCAGAGGAGAGATTAGCAGACTTGACAGCACCTGAGTTTGGCTCATTTGATTTTGCAGACGCCATGGCCGGCAGTTCCGAGGATCGCTCTCGAGGTCCACAGCCTGAGCACTTTGTGCTGGACCAGGGCGCGATCAACTCCACCCTGATCGCCTCCTTAGAGACCGTCCAACAGCAGTTGAGGGATCAGGGAGCATTCATGCTCGACATGAGGAGAGAGATGGAGCAGATGCGAGCAGAGAGAGCAGAGCGAGAGCAGCGGAGAGACGGGCCGAGGATCCCAGAGGATGTTGATGCAGCAGCCGCAGCAGCAGCCGCAGCAGCGGCAGCCGCCGCAGCCGCGGCAGGAGGACCACCGAGACCGATGCGGGAGTTGCACAACCCTGGATCGACACTGACGCACCACTGGGTTGTACTTCCAGCCATCGTGGGGGACTTCAAGTTCCCCCCGAACACCTTGCAGCTACTTCCCCGCTTCCACGGACTCGCTACTGAGGAGCCCCATCTTCACCTCCAGGAGTTCCTCATGATTTGCAGCACTGTCCACGACCGTCAAGTGGACCAGGATACGATCTGGATGATCGCCTTCCCCTTCTCCCTAGCAGACAGAGCAGCCACCTGGCTGAAGCACTTGGGGAAGTTCGTTTACACTTGGGAGCAGCTCCGCACCGAGTACTTGAACAAGTACTATCCACTCGGGCGGACCAATGCAGTGAGAGCCCTCATCAGCAACTTCTCCATGCTCCCCAACGAGTAATTCCATGAGGCATGGGAGAGGTTTCGTGAGCTGACTGACCGATGCCCGCACCATGACATTTCGAAGCCCAACCTTGTGCAGAGCTTCTTCAGCGGGCTGACACCAGAGCTCCAGGGCTTGGTGAATGCTTCTTGTGGCAGGTCTTACTTCGCCAAGGATCACGATCATGTCTGGGCCATCTACGAGGAGATGGACGAGAACTAATGGTGATGTCCCAGACCAGGTTATACACTCAAGGCAGACCCCAGCAGCAGCCAGGACCCGTGCAGTACCAGAGGATAGCACGGGTTGGCACCGGTCCATCCAGTTCATCCGCAGTAGCAGCAGCACAGGCAGAGTCATCCGCTGCGGATATGGATATTATCAGCGAGAAGTTGGATCGGATGGAGCTTATCGAGAAGAAGCAGTACCAGGACATCACTCAAATGGAGCAGATGGCACAGACTCTGAGTGACATGAAGACCCAGCTCATGTGTCTCCAGGAGGCACAGACGGCTCCACAACCCCGTCTTCAGTCGCGAGGCGATACCGACGGCAGCAGCAGCTCGTTCCAGCGCTCCAGCTCACACCAGCAGCCTAGACAGGTCCACCTTGTACAGGCGGAGCCGTACCAGCAGCCGCAGCCCACCTAACAGTCATCACTATCTCCAGACATTCAGATGGTGGTATACCAGCCGGATCAGCCTCTGGCAGTACTCCCGCCAGCCCAGTACGATGCAGAGCCGTTGATGGATGTCAACGGGATTTGGTATGACCGTCCTCAGCCTAGGATCTGACGAGACCATCCCGGATTCAGGTGGGGGAGTGGAGGTACCCAGCCCCAGCAGCAGTCATCCGGTCAGGGAGGGCAGTATGGCCAACAGAGAGATCACCAGCAGCAGCAGCCCCCAGCCTATCAGTCACAGCAGCAGTCATCCTTCGTTCCTCATCCCTATCAGCAGGGACAGTCTTAGAGGCGAGAGCAGCCTCACCAGCCACACCAGCAGCAGCACCCTTCCTCTTACCCCTCTCAGCAGCAGCAGCACCAGTTCCAGCAGCCTCATCACCAGAGAGGCTACCCGTCGGGCTCCCATGGTTCACCATACGAGAGCCCCGCCTTGGACGACATAGCCCGCCTCCTCACGGACCAGCAGGCTACTTTCAGACGGGAGATGGACGAGTTCCGCCAGGAGATGCGGGACTTTGTGAGAGGGAAGGCCGCCATTCCTGCCCAGATAGAGCCGAATCCCAACAGCCTGAAGCGGAAGTCTGAGCAGGTAGCTTACACTGAGCATGCCACTCCTAGTGATCCATTTGATGATATGTCTTTGGATCTTTTTGATGCTGATTTTGTTATGCTTAGGAGCGGTAGGACACCAGCAGGCGGCGGCACCTCGTCTGAGCTACACCACGAGGACACTCTTAGAGCGCCATAGGAGGAGGAGAGCGGTACTGAGGCCGCTCATGATGATGACGGTGGTACTGATGCCACCAAGGATGCTGATCCCACCGGCGGTACTGAGGCCGCCGTTTCACCAGTTTGAGGAGGTGGTACTGACGCCACCCGAGTTGCCGAGCCAGCACGCGGTACTGAGGCCGCGAGACGTCTAGCAGAGCCAGCCCGTGGTGGTACTGAGGCCACCGGTGTTCATGTAGAGAGAGTTGTTGTTTTTCCTCGCTCTGATGTAGCTCGGAACCGTGTTGTGAATAAAGGAAAAGGTTTAGTTTACTCTGGTCCCACTGTGGTGCTTGATGTATGTGTGGATCCAGCCGTCGAGCCGTCTAGACCTATTCCTAGTCCTTCATCTGAGAAGGACCCTGTGATCCCCTTCCCTAGAGCCCTTCAGATGGGGAAGGGGAAGAAAAAAGAAAAAGATCCAAAAAAGAGAGAGCGGGAGGAGTTCAGCCAGAGCATGATTGATCGTTTCCATATCCAGCTAACCCTTCAGGAGGCTTTGCAGCACATCCCCCTTCTTCAGCGTTCTTTGAGAGACAGGACTACAGTCAGGAGGAGGAGGAGGAACCACCATTCAGAGATTCATGTGCTGACGAAAGCCATGTGCTTCGCGATCCAGAACCGCCTGCCGGCCAAGAGGCCAGATTCAGGAGCCCCTTATGTTAGATGTCATATCAGAGAGCAGAGGTTCGACCAGACTCTACTAGATAGCGGATCGTCTATCAACCTCCTTCCGGCAGCCCTTCTCGACCGCTTCGAGTTAGGCACTCTTAGACAGAGCAGGATAGTCCTTCAGTTTGCTGATCGATCTGTCAAGATGCCGAAGGGGTTGTTGCGAGACGTTATCGTCACTATTCAGGGTCTGCAATTCCCCGTGGACTTCGTAGTGTTGGACATGGAGATCCCTGATTCAGTGGTCGATACCCCCATCATCCTCGGTCGTCCGTTCTTGGCCACAGCCAAGGCGGTGACTGACCATGATAGCGGGAAGGTATACTTTCGCGTTGAGCGCGAGGGTGTACAAATAGAGACGGTCGAGGACTACAGAGCCAGAGACAGAGCATGCTCTGAGAGCAGCACAGATACAGAGCAGCTGACAGATGCCGGGTTAGACATCCACCAGGACTGTGATTTTGTGATCACAGATGATGAGGCAGCATGGGCAGACCCTGCAGCACAGGCCATCCTCTCATTTCCAGACACCGCTGATGCCGAGTTGATAGCAGAGGAGAGCTTGGAGAGCACAGCCCTGGTCCAGGATACTTTAGTGGCAGCAGAGCCGGTTCTCGACCGCGACACGATTTCTAGTGATGGTGGTACTGAGGCCACCTTGTGTGACGGTGGTACCGATGCCACCTTGTTTGATGCAGATCCCTCGGATTCAGAGTCTGATTGGGCAGATTGCGAGGATCAGATGCCAGACCTGAGTCCCACAGAGCCTACAGCTGAGGAGGAGGTAGATGCAGAGCAGATCAGAGACAGTTCAATTGAGCAGACTTCTCCAGATCCAGTTTGTGAGAGTTCGTTTTCTTTCTCCCAGACAGACTTGGCAGCATACACTCATCTTCTTCCGAAGCCAGATTTGCCAGCACCCAACTGTCCAGAGCTGAAGCCGCTCCCTACTTCGCTGAAGTATAGATTCCTTGCGGGTGAGCCTGAGATGTACCCAGTCATCATCTCCGCCGATCTGACTGGAGAACAAGAATCCCTTTTGATGGGGGTTCTTGAAAAGAACCGCAAGGCAATCGGATGGAGCGTAGCAGATCTCCATGGGATTAGTCCATCATTGTGCTCCCACCATATTTATCTCGAGGAGGGGGCGAAGCCGTCGCGTGAGTTCCAGCGGCGGCTGAACCCCAACCTGAGAGAGGTCATCATGAAGGAGATTTCAAAATGCTGGAGCACAGATTTTATTTATCCCATTTTCGACTCCAAGTGGGTCAGCCCCTTGCATGTGGTGCCCAAGAAGACGGGCATCACGACTGTGATCAGTGAGTCGGGAGAGGAGATTGCTACACGAGTACCCACCTCTTGGCGGGTCTGTGTTGACTACAGGAGACTCAACCAGGCCACCAAGACGGACCATTTCCCCCTGCCTTTTATTGACCAGATCATAGAGAGACTGGCAGGGAAGAGCCATTACTGTTTCCTGGATGGGTACTCGGGCTACAACCAGGTGGCCATCGCTCCTGAGGATCAGGAGAAGACCACCTTTACCTGTCCCTTCGGCACATACGCCTTCCGACACATGCCATTTGGGCTATGCAATGCCCCTGCGACTTTTCAGAGATGCATGCTGTCGATCTTTTCAGACATGGTAGGGGAGTGTTTGGAGGTCTTCATGGACGATTTCTCGGTCTACGGCGACGGATTCGACTCTTGTCTTGACTGCCTAGACCGAGTACTCCAGCGATGTATAGAAGTCCATTTGGTGCTTTCTTGGGAGAAGAGTCACTTTATGTTGACTCAAGGGACGGTGCTTGGCCACATCATCTCCAACAGGGGCATGGAGGTTGATCCGGCCAAGGTTGATGTCATTAGAAAACTCGCACCGCCGTCCAATTTGAGGCAGCTTCGGTCATTCCTGGGGCACGTTGGTTTCTATCGGAGATTTATTCATGATTTCAGCAAGATTACCTGGTTGTTGACTGACCTCTTGACGAAAGACACCGAGTTCCTTGTCGATGACAAGTGTCTCTCGTCCTTTGCGACTCTCCAGCAGTGTGTGATTGAGGCTCCTGTTCTCCAGCCGCCTCATTGGTCTCTCCCATTCGAGATCATGACGGATGCCTCCGATTTTGCCGTGGGGGCCGTGCTGGGACAGAGGAGGGATGGAGTCCCCTTTGCTATCCACTACGCTAGCCGCACATTGGATTCCGCCCAGCGGAATTACACAGTCACAGAGAAGGAGATGCTAGCCGTAGTGTTCGCCCTAGATAAGTTTCGATCTTATATCATTGGATCTAGAGTGACCTTGTACACCGATCACACTGCCATCCGATACCTCATGGCAAAGAAGGATGCCAAGGCCAGACTTACTAGATGGATCCTTCTACTCCAGGAGTTCGACATTGAGATCAAGGATAAGCCTGGAGTCAAGAATGTGGTGGCGGATCATCTCTCCCGTTTAGAGCAGCCTGAGGAGTCTGAGCAGATTGATCCCATTTGTGAGACCTTCCCAGATGAGGCGATCCTTGCTATCGACTCACTCCCGTGGTATGCTGATATTGTGAACTTTCTCGTTGCTGGGAAAGTCCCACAAGATTGGTCCAGGCAGAGGCTTGAGACCTTCCTTGCGAAGGCCAAGTCCTACCACTGGGAGGATCCCATCCTTTACCACGAAGGAGGGGATAGCGTCTGGCGTCGGTGCATTCCTCAGGAGGAGCACCATAGCGTCCTCACTTACTGCCACAAGCTTGAGGCAGGAGGACATCATTCTGGGAGGAGAACGGCAAAGAAAGTGCTCCAATACGGCTTGTGGTGGCCTACCCTCTTCAAGGTCTCTGATGAGTTCGTGAAGAGGTGTACTGGCTGTCAGAGGATGGGCACTTGTGGACAGCGTGATATGATGCCGATGCAGCCCATTCACTTCTGTGAGGTTTTTGACGCATGGGGCATCGATTTCATGGGTTTATTCCCTAAGAGTCAGGGATTTGAGTACATTCTATTGGTCGTTGATTATGTTAGTCATTGGGTTGAGGCTATCCCCGCCCGAGCCGCTGATGCGAGGACAGTTTGCCGATTTTTGAGGAAGCACATCATCACGCGGTTCGGGGTTCCTAGAGTTCTGATTTTAGATGGGGGGTCTCATTTCATCAACGACCAGGTGAAGGCCCTTGCTAGCGAGTTCGGTATAGACCATAGTGTTGCTACACCTTACCATCCACAGACGAATGGTCTAGCCGAGGTGTCGAACAGGGAGATCAAGACTATATTGCAGAAAGTCGTCCGCCCTGACCGAAAGGATTGGTCACAGCTTTTGGACTCGGTCTTGTGGGCATATAGGATGTCTTTCAAGACACCATTGGGCACATCTCCCTTTCGCCTCGTATATGGCAAGCCGTGCCATTTACCTGTTGAGCTGAGGCACAGGTCACTTTGTGCAGTTACAGACATACTTATGGATCCAGATGGTGTAGGAGACCAGAGGAGGGCAGAGTTAGCAGCCCTGGAGGAATTGAGAGATACCGTCTTCTCAAACAACCTACATTATAAGGAGCGAGTGAAGGAGTGGCATGATTCTCACATCAGCCACAAGCATTTTGAGATTGGACAGAGAGTATGGCTGTTTGATGCGAGGCTTCGTTTATTTCCAGGGAAGCTACAGAGCAAGTGGAAGGGACCCTACTTGGTCAGAAAGGTACACGACAACGGTAGCATTGATATATCAGAGTTGTCTTCTGAGAGTACCTTTCGAGTGAACGACCAGAGGCTCAAGCCATTTCTAGATCATGAGCCACGGGTCGCTGATCTTGCCCCTATTCATTTTGCGTGAGATGTGGTCTTTGACTCACATCTAATGCATCTCACGCCTGAGTTTCACTGATCCTCCGCCTTGTATAGATCCAGATGCCTATATCACTACATTCTTTAGTCCCACGTCCCTTTCTTCATCTATTGATTATGCTATACTTAGGGTGCACTTTACCCTAAGTATAGGGGGGATGTGAGACCTTCGGGTATTTCTTTTGTTTCTATCTACCCCTGATTTTGCTGCCTATACTTAGGGATATTTCACCCTAAGTATAGGGGGGGTAGACCCTGTACATTCTCCACTCGGTTTTCCCTTAGTATACAGCCTGCTATACTTAGGATTACTTGTTCCTAAGTATAGGGGGAAGACCCGAGACCCTCTTGACTTTTCTATTTCATCTTTGTATTTAGCCTTTCTTTTCACTTCCCTATACCTAGCACGAGTTATGTCTTCTTCATCGCTCTTAACTCCGAGGACATCGTTCGAGCTAAGTATAGGGGGGTGTGTATATATTTCATATATACTTTAGCCATAACTCGTACTTTGTGTGAGTGTGTTAATAAATAAAATGGCTAAAAACCTTAAAAATCACAAAAATTAAAAGTTTTTCATGTACATAACATTCTTTTATTTGCACATAAATAGCTAGTGTACAAAGTATTTTTGTAAAAATGATTTCAAAAACCTTTTGTGTAAAGTTTGTGTAAATATTTTCTTATCAAAATTATGTATATAGTACAAAATTTTTCCAAAATGTTTTGAAAATCAAAAGTTTGCAAAAATCTCGTGTAAATGTGTGTAAATACTTTTTGCAAAACTTGCACTTCATGCATCATCCATTCATGATTTCAAAACATTTTTCAAAGATTTTGCATGTTTGTAAACTTTGTGTAAATAGCATCTTTTGTACACATGTATATAGTTTTTTTGGATGATAGTTGATATTTAAACTAGCCTGGAATCAAATTGAGAAATGGAGCTTGATTAAGATCTTATTCCACCTAACTTCTAAAAGGAACCTTATAGGGCTTAGGTTTAAGGCTTTTCAGGTCCATGGTGACATAATTCTTTGAGTCCACTAGGCTATGATCACATGTCGTCTTAATGATCCTAAGTAGAACACTTAACAACAACACATGACTCATATAGACAATGGCTTTACTTGGACACCAGCACTATGCACCAATCTCTCTACGGATGAGGTGGTGAGGAGGCAGTCTTCCTTGACTTGGGGTAGCATATGAGGGTAGTACTTCTAGGCGGAACCTCTCTTCTTCTTTTAGTGAAGGAAGTGCGTCTCAACTTGGTCTGGTTGCCATGAGGTCTAACGACAGGAGTTGTGGGTTGCAATAAAGCTTCAAAAGAGGGATAGTCTACTGGCTCAAGAGGAAAAACTCCTTGTATATATGCTGCACATGTATATGTTGTATAGATGCACTTGAAAAAAAATATGCCAAAAAGAAAATAACTCCAAAAAAGTGGTGGGTCTGAGAGAAAATGATAATCCCACCGGAGTATGTATATAGAGTGCAATAAGCAAAGCTTGAGTTTCATGATCCACCTGATGTAGCTTGCAGCAGGGAGACTTGGCTACACTGGTCAAGCTCCCAAGGGTACATGGCTACACTGGCCTTGACCCATTCTCTTCTTCCTCCTCTTCCTGAGCCGGTTGAACTTGAACGTAGAAGGGAATACCCCGCTCCTCGAGGAAAGAGTGGCCAGATTGAGGTCATAGAGTTACCTTGTTGGGGAGGGTTGTCAAGTTGCCATTTCTGAGGTGGAGAGCTTAGACCTCACATTCACAGGACAAGAAAAGATTCATGGTCTTCAGGGTTTGTGATTGATGACTTGTTCTGATCTGGAGCATTGAGGAGTCTTGGTTATAGATTAGTGGAACTTAGAGGCTGTTGAGTCTTAGGCTTAAGTCCAAATAAGGTTCCGACACATTAATAATCCAAAGATCTGATCGAGCTCCATACCTTAAGTTAATGAAGGCAAGTTTAATAATCAGCCTTGATCCATGTACATTCTCTTTTTCTTTTTATTTATTTTCTTTTTCACTTCTTTTTCAAATAAGTGTTTGCTAAGGGACTAGCAAAGTTAAGTATAGGGGGGTGATGAATACTCATTCATCACTCTTGCTACAAAAACCTTTGCAAATGCATGTATATAGTTGTAAATAGAAATAATTACCAAAAGCATGCATTGTGTAAAAACCTATAATTAGCATGTTTTTGTGCAAAAATAAAAGAATAAAGATCAAAAAGAAAAAGAGGGAAATATTTAGAATAAATATTGAGCAACCTAACCCAAGGGAGGGCTCAGCATGGGCTTGACCGCATAAAAGCCAAAGTAGAGGGAGATAGGGGCTCATGTGTGTAAATATTTATGTAAATAAAATAAAAATATTTTCCTCCCAAAAAGAGACTAAAATATGCTTGTAAATACTTGTATATATTTATAAAGATAAAAACAAGATAAAAATAGAAAAATTAAAAAGAAAATTAAAAACATCACTCATGTACATAATCACTATGTATATAGTCCACTCATATTTATTTATTTAACCTTATAAATAAATAAAATTAATTTCTAAAAATCTTGTAAATACTCTATATGATATGGTGTAAGTAAATAAATAAATTAAATTAAAACAAAAACAAAATAAAAATAACAAAATGAAAAACCTAAAAATACTTTGTAAATATACCATGTATATATATGTACATACCTATTTATTTCACCTATGTACATAAATGATAAAAATAAAATAAAAATATCTTTTTATTCCTTACTTTATGATATAAATAAATAAAGTATAAAATGGGAATAAAATTGTATAAAAATAACAAATTAAAAATCAAAATTAAAATCCTATATATTGTACATATACCTATATATAACCCTACTATGTAAATATTTTATTTTTACTTTGAAAAATTAATTAAAAATCACTAAAAAATAGAAAAAAATTAAATAAAAATATTTCATGTTTTGACTTTTTAATAATTCGGCCATTTCGTATTTTTAATTGAATTTTCAAATCTTATCCACGTGGCCTGTTCCTATTGGCCCTGGGGATTGTTGACCGCCCGCTCAACTGCCCCCCCCACCCCCAGGACCACTTCCCACGGGTTAGGTGCCCGACCCGACTTCCCCCTATTTTAGCACCTAAACCTGATTCCCCCTCGCCTAAACCCCGGGTCCGATTCCTTCCTGCTACATCCGAGACCCTCGCCGGGGTATCCACCTCGAGATCCGCGCTCCAGAATGCCCTACCCGCGCTCATCTTCCCGGACCCTCGAACATATATAGCCCGAGATCCGCCACCTTCATTCGCATCTTTGGTTCATTCGCTCCACCCCCAGTGAGCACCAGTGCGTGAGTGAGAGTGACAGCTCGCTCCCCGTGCTGTCGTAGCGAGGAGAGGGACCGGATTCCACTGATCCGGCGAGTACCACCGCCGTGCTCCGCCCAGAGCGAGAGCTCGAGCCTCGGAGGTCGACGCTCCTTGAGGCGAGGACCCAGAGCTTCGCAAGCTCGCCCCAAGTCCATTCCTTCACCCAGGTAGACCCGTTGTCCTTTCTTTTTCTTTGATTTTCGATTATCCCCAATTCGTCGCTCCGCCGTTCACCGTCGATTCCGACCACGTGCAACCACCGTTCGACCATCGGGCTGTGCCATAGCCTTTGCCTTCCTCCTGCGCACATTCTCCGCACTCCCATTCAACCCAGCTCACACAGGAGCTGGGGTTCGAGCTCCTCCGTCCTCACCCTCGCCGGAGCTCGCCCACCTCGACCCTCCGACCACCTTCACCCCGCCTAACCAGGTCGAGGCAGTTTGCCCTCGACCCGCGAGTTGTCTGGTCTATTTTGCAGGTTCATCTAAGCCCATCTGAGGGCTTGGACCATTGGGTCCAGAAGCTTCACCTCCGCCGACCTCGCCGGAGCTCTCCAGAGCTCGGCTGGGTCATCGGGGACCACCACTCGACGCGGAAGCATTCCACACTTCTTCTCTGATCCTCAGCGTGCTTCCAGGAGGACAGCAGCGCCGCCACGAGCCCGGAGAAAGTCGCCGGCGTCTAGTTCGTCCAGCATCCTTCATCGCCGTTCGATCGCCTTCGACCTCCAGTTCATATCTCGACCGTCCATCTGAGGAGGTCCCTTCACCGTCAGATCTTTGGAGAGGCGATCCCCACCGTCGATCCAGCGTGATATAGCCATCACGTCCCTCCGTCGCTTGATCTGCTACGTGGCAGCACCTGGACCGTCAGATTCGTGCGAGGAGCCCAGTCTCGGAGCGCCAGTCGTCCCTCACCGTCAGATGCACCACGTGGCGCTTATCCAGCGGCTCCATTAATAAAGGGTAATTTACCCTTAGGCCCTATCGTTTCTTTTATTTAGCATTTAGTATTGTAAATATATAGTGTGGCTATTTAGTTTTGGTACAATTGCATAGCGAACCCTGTGCTTTACTTTCTTCGCATTTATGCCCCTGTGTATGGTGTAGCACGTGCTTCGACACGTGGTTTTCTAGGCTTTTTGCATTTAATACCTTGTAGTTCTGAGATGTTATGGATTGAATGAAAACTTTTGAGTATTAGCATTTATACCCCTGTGCATAGAGTAATTGTGCATGTGCGTTTATTCTTGGGTTATTTGCAGACTAGCCCTTGGACTTTTGGTACCTGTTACCAAAAGGTCCTAGGACTTAGTTTTTATCACGTTTAGGTCCCTGAGTGCCCCAGGCACGCGCGACGCGTGTGTTTACTTGGGTATTTTGCACCGGACCCCTCAGGACTTCAGGTATTTGCACTTAGGTCCCTGTGCACAGTACCTCCTCTTTATTTTTGAATAAAATAGCAAACATACTCCAAATCCAATGAAAATTGGATACATGGCGCCTGCCATTGTGTAAAATTTTCTGGGATTTTTGGAGACATTTTTATTTTAATTTGATATTTTTAAAAATTCAAAAACATCTCTTTTCTTTACTGTCTGATTTGAAAAATCACAAAAAAATATTAAATTCATCCAAAAATCACAAAAAAATTATCTACTGTTTGATTAGTTGTGCTTGATTTTCTAGCCAATTTTGGCTATTTTGCATTTCCTAAAACACCTAAAAATTGAAAAACACTTAAAACCTTATAAAAGTTCTAATAAATAAACTAAAAACCCAAAAATAATAAATTAGATACTCAAATTTTCCTTGTTTTCTTCTCTATACAGGAAAAATACCTCCAGGCTTATTGGGGACTCTTAGATATTTTATCTAAGTCCCTTAAGCTCGGCTGGACAGTACCTCTATTTTCTTACTTTGTTTTATTTTTAGAAAATTCAATAAAAATCAGAAAAATCTCAAAAATTCACTAAAAACAGTAAAAAATATAAAACACACAAAAATATTTTTATTTGAATTTTTGGTTGATTTTTAGTGCATTAAATAAATTGTTGAAGTGTGTTGTTTCCTTGTTTTTATTATTTTCTTAATTCATTAAAAATCCAAAAAAATATAAAAAGACTTAAAAACCACCAAAAATACTCTTTTTATTTCCTTTTCTTTCCTTTTTGACTACTTCGTAGGCCGCGAGGCCAATTCGTGCTCCTTGTGTTCGATCCTGGTGGCTATACCAGGTTAAACTAATAGCAAGACCGCTAGCTTGTTTTGATTGATTTTATCTTTATTGGTGGTCTATTTTTCTTGATTGACACGACTGAGTGATTGAGGTCGCGACGACCATCTTTGATATACCTGATTACCTTAGTCGCTCGATTTTCGTGTTATCACATATATGTATAGAAAAAGAAAATGACGATAAGAAAAATAAAGAACTTGAAACAATTTTTGACTCTTAAACTTGTCTTATAAAAATCAAAGATTTGAGCTCAGTTAAGACCTTTAGATTCTTGGTTTGTTCAGAACCACATCAAGGTTAGGAAATCTGACACAATATCCCTTAGATTCCATGATCCTTTATACAGTTCCATTCACAACATGGTCAAAACCATCCTCTCAGTCGCATACTCTTACAACCTTGAAATGACAAATCCATGTGTGTGAAATTTTCAACTCTATTCAAACAAATAAATAAACTATAAAAGAGATTGCTCCTCTGTTAACTCATCCTCGTGAAGATAGATATTTCCTTCTGAGGTCAGGTGCTTCTAGTTTCACAACCTAGGAAGGGAGAAGATAGAAGAATAGGAAAAGAAGTGGGAATGGACAAGTGTAGTCTCATTCCCTTATGAAGCTCGACCAGTGTAAACGAGTCTTCAATAAGAAGCTGCCTTTTTCTGGAAGCTCCATATTTTTGTGGATTTTTTGTGTAGGCTTCTTTTTAATTTTTCTTTAATATGCATTGTTCAACATTCTTTTTTATGCATCGACTGATATAGAATCTTTTGGTTCGCCAATTTTTTTGGGTATTGGAAAATGCTATGCCAACATACCATTCCTCATCAGAAGCATTATCTCAATCCAGTCTTTAGTCGTTAGATGTCACTGTTACCAGAAGAAGCGGGTTGGAGTAAGGTTTCAACATTCCCCAAGAATGGTTCCTGAGCCACCCTTGACTGAGCGGTCTAGCATCATCCCGACTTAGACTCTGAGATTTTTCAACAATCAGTCCGGGGTGAGTCAAGTGTCAAGTGCAAGGTTTCTAGTCAAGCCCTTGTCTCAAAAGTCGTACAGATGATACGAAGGATTCTAGCTAGACACAATGAATTGACTCATGAACATAGTCTAATGGAACCTAAAGCATTAACTCAAGATGACCTGAAGTATCCAATTCCAACCCTTAATGGGTTCCTCTGAAATTAAGTAGATTAAGGTCTAAACAAAGCTCCAATCTTCGGACATTATTTTAGACTCGTTCAATTGTCTTACTCATTTTGAAAAATGCATATGCTATGTACAATGCAAAAGAAATATTTTTATGAAACCATTTTCAATTTTGAACTTTTCGGGTTTTTGGAAAAAAATGTTTTGCAGATTATTATGCAATTGTTTTAGAAGATTTTGCAATTTTTTACGGGTTTTGGATTTTTTTAATTTTTAGGGATTTTTTGAATAAAGGTTAGTGAAAGAAATTGGTGTGGATATTTACATAGGAGTGCATCTATACTTACAAGAGTGAGTATGTATTTTCACACTAGAAATTTACAAGTTGAAAGTTAGTGGTTGTTTACAAGTTCTATATACAAGTTTTAAACAACTTCTACAAGGACTTTTATTTGAGATGTTATTTACACAAGGTTATCGATTCATTTTCACAAACATTTTGAAAACTTATTTTTGCAAATAATTTGATAAACCTTTTTATAAACATTTACAAAATTTGAAAATTATTTTGCAATGATTTTTCAAACAGTATATAAACATTTTTCAAAAATTTTTACAACTATTTCTCAAATCATTTACAAATTGATTTTCAAAATATTTTATTCAAATAAATGAAAAGACTTTTACATATAAAATTTATTTATAATGGTTTAAAAATATTGCAAATGTTTTCCATCAAAAGATTTTTCAAGACATTTTTCAATCAGGTTTCAAATCATTTTGCAAAAAAATTTTAACCTATTTATTAACCGTAACTATAAAGAATTTGAGGTGTATTAAATTTTATTGATTATCCATATTATTGAAAATACGAAAGTACAAGTTATGGCTAAAGTACATACATTGTTTATACAACTCCCTATACTTAGCTTGGGCTATGTCCTCATAGATTGGAGAGAAAAGGAAGACGTAACTCAAACTATGTATAGAAAAGTCTATACTACAGCACCGATACTTAGGATCAAATAATCCTAAGTATAGCGGGCTATATGCAAAGCAGGGATGGTCAACGGTGGGAATCTTCGAAATCATTGGCTCAACATATCTCACCCTATACTTAGGGTAAAATATTCCTAAGTATAGAAAGAATATGTTGGGAGACAAGTGAGGGATTAAAGAATGAAGAACTCGGGGCACTCATCCCCCCTATACTTAGGTTGAATCATATCCTAAGTATAGTAGTGATGAAAGGGACAAGTATTTTTTGGAAGAATTAGAATTGAGAAGAGGAAAAGAAGAAGAGATGAAGAAAAAAGAAAATAAGAAAATAAACTTTGATGTGGTTTTGAGTTTAAGTATATGATCCCTCTGTATCTGTAAACTCTTCCTGAAACACCATTTGGATTGAATCTACGATGGATAGGAATGTGTCATGTTCTAAGTATGGCTTCAGTAGTTGTCCGTTTACCACAAGAGGTTGTGCGTTAGACGACAATTCAGATATCAATATGTTTACATTGTCACGTACAGTTCTCACTGAGAACGACCATGTTCATTTGCTCTTCAGCTTGCCCGGAAATATTTTCAACTTTGTGTTGAACAACCATACCTTCTTCCCATGCTTGAAATTCTTCCTTCGGATGTGCTTATCATTATTTCTTGACTTTCTCCTTTTACATTAGGTTATTGTCATATTCATAGTCTCTAAATTCAATTAGATGGTTCAGATCAAATTTTCTGTTCTTTTCAGCTTTCTCGAAATTCAAGTTACACATATTAAATTCCCACAATGATTTATGAATTAGTTATGCAGGAAGATGACATGTCTTGCTATAGATGAGGAAGTAGGGAGACATGCCAAGAGGAGACTTGTACACAGTGCGGTAAGCCCAAAAAACTAAATCGAGCAACTATGAGCAGTTCCTCTTATAAGGTCACACAAGTTTCTTGCATGATCATTTTTATCTCCATGTTTGGATATTCATCTAAGCCATTAGATTGTGGGTGATACAATGCTTCAACACGATATTCGATGTTGTATTATTTGATCAATTCTTGACTTCTTTGCTCACAAAGTGTCTACCCCCATCTGAGATCAGAATTTTCAGTATCCTAAACCGTGAGATGATATTGTATTTGAGGAATCAACAGACGGTCTGACTGTCTATGGCTCGAGCAGAGATAACCTCCATCTAATGGCACACATAATCAATGGCCAGCAGGATGTAGATGAAACCCTGATTGTTAGGGAACATGCCCATAATGTCAATGCCCCGTGCATCGAATATTTTTGATATCTGAATGTATTTCAGGCATTATATCTCTTAAACTGATTGTACCGCTCATTCTCTGATAGTCAGTGCATCTTTTTACATATTCAGCTCCATCCTTAAAGAGTGTTGGCCACTCGAGGCCACATTGAATCACTTTAATTGTCGTTCTCTTTCTAGAATGGTGTCCTCTAGCTTCAAGTTTATGACAATGTTCCAGGGCACCTGTAATTTCCTCATGAGGTATGCTCCTCCTCCAGATGCAATCTACTCCCTCACGGAATAGATGAGGATCTTCCCACTGGTAAAAATGTATGCTACAAGAATTATCAACTTTGAGCTTCAACCAATTAGGAAAGATCTTCCTGGATACAAGGTAATTCACTGTATCAACATACTAGGGAAGTAAGGTGACAGATATGATTGCCGCATCTAGAAAAGTCTCTATAATTGGAATTACATTCTTCTCATGAGTCTCAACCTCAATAACTCTAGAAAGATGGCCTACCATCACATTTTTTACTCCAAGCTTGTCTTAGATTTCTAAGTCAATTTCCTGAAGTAGAAGGATTCATCGAATTAAACGAGGCTTGGCATCCTTCTTACTTTTCATGTACCAAATGGTAGAGTTATCTATTTAAATAATAACCTTGGATCCCAGTAGGTGTGATCTGAACTTCTCTAGTGCAAAAACTACGGCTAACAACTCTTTCGT
Source organism: Ottelia alismoides (assembly GCA_037367405.1). Classification (NCBI taxonomy): domain Eukaryota; kingdom Viridiplantae; phylum Streptophyta; class Magnoliopsida; order Alismatales; family Hydrocharitaceae; genus Ottelia; species Ottelia alismoides. The sequence continues at coordinate 283,587 of JAZKJV010005015.1, forward strand.
TGTGACAGTGTAATTCTTATTAGCCTCATCAAGTATTCTGCTAGAGTAATGAATAGCAAATGTGATTTCATCCCATATCTGTCCAAGAACATCACCGATTGTGTAATCAGAGGCATCCGTCATGATCTTAAAAGAAGGAAGAGAACAATCAGGTGGATGTAGTATATGAGCATGCGTGAGAAAGTCCTTTAGTAGATTGAAGGACTGGGGAATCGAGTCGTCAATGACAAAATCGATCTCCTTTCCAAGCAGCTCAGTCAGCGGTCAGGAAATTTTGCTGAAGTCCTTAATAAATCTTCTGTAAAATCCCACATGCCCCAAAAATGGCCGGACTTGCTTAAAATTTGTTGGAGGCTCAAGTTTGGATATCACATCCACCTTAGCTAGGATAACCTTCATGCAATGCTTGGAGATAACGTGACCCAGCACAATCCCTTCAGTCATCATAAAGTGACTCTTCTCCTACGAGTGCACAAGATTTAATTCATTGCAACTCTTCAAAACTCGGTCTAAGTATCTTAAATGTTGATCATAGTTATCCCCATAGACTGAGAAGTTTTCCATGAATACTTTGAGGAAACTACCAACCATATCATCAAAAACTGTCAACATGCATCTCTGGAATGTAGCGGGTGCATTGAACAATCCAAATGGCATTCTTCTGAAGGCGTAAGTCCCAAATGGACATGTGAAGGTAGTCTTCTCTTGATTTTCAAGCACAATGGCAACTTGATTATATCCAGAGTAACCATCGAAGAAGCAAAAATATTCCTTTGTAGCTAGCCTTTCAACTATCTGGTCGATGAAGGGAAGTGGAAAATGGTCCTTCTTGGTAGCAAGGTTCAAGCATCTGTAGTCCACACAGACACACAATGACATCGGTACTCTGGTCGGAATCTCCTCTCCTTTGTCATTAGTCACAATGGTGATCCCAGATTTCTTCGACACTATGTGGAGGATACTCGCCTATTTTGAGTCGGAGATGGGATAGATAAATCCCACATCACACAATTTTGTAATATCTTTCAATACAATCTCCTTTATATTAGGATTCAGTATATGTTGGAATTCTCGAGAGGGTTTGTTGTCTTCTTTCAGGTAGATGTGATTCCAGAACAGTGATGCATTTATTCCATGGAGATCTATTATGCACTAGCCTATCATCTTTCGGTTTCCTTCAATCACCTCAAGCAGATGAGATTCTTTTTATTAGGTCAGATAGGAATTTAAAAAGATCAGATACATGTTAAGTTCACCAACAAGGAAGGCATATTTCATGTTAGAGGGAAAAGGCTTGAGCTCTGATGGGGCCATAATCAACTTGGTGGCAACCTCAGCAACTACGGAAGGTGTCAGATCTTTCAACTATCTACTGTGCACCATCGAACTTTCAGATTCTGAATTCAAAACATCACGCAGATCAGCAATGAATTCTTCTTTCTCATACGAGGGTGGCTATTCGTTTATTTCAATATATCCATTAGAAAAAATCTCATCATCAAAGATGGTGGTGAGATTGACTACATTGTCTAGATCTTCCTCAGTGGAGCCTGTGTTTATTTGTCATCCAAGAACAAATTTGTGTCTCTGATCTCAGCTAAAATGTCTTAGTCTTCTTGTCCATGTGGTACGGGCTCTCTCATCATAGACACTACTTCTGCTGGCTTTGGCTCTAGAACCATCTCTATCTGAACTTTATCACTACATGAATGAAAGATGATCTTTCTAGTGCCATAGTCCACTACAGACTCGGTCGTTCGGAGGAATAGCCAATCAAGGATAATCGAGGTGTAGAGAAGAGGTGTGGAGGTGTCATATCCAGGACAATGAAATCAATTGGGAATTGCATCCCTTGAACAATGACTATCACATCCTCCAATATGTTCCTAGGTCTCTTAATCGATCAGTCTGCGAATTGCAGAATCATCTTGGTTGGCTTGAGCGGCCCTAACTCCAAATTCGATGAGCAAGGAAAAAGGAAACAAGTTGATCGGCAATCCACTATCGAGTAATATGTGCTCGAACTCTTGATTGAATATCTAGCATCAGACTAGAGGGACTCCCTTATCTTTCTTCATATTCGGGAGATTGTTGATGGCGTTACCATGTCCATGGTAAGAATGTTCTTCTCAAATTTCCTACTTCTATTTTTACGAGTCCAACGCTTCGTTGTACATGCCTCCTTCAATCCCTTTTCACAATAGGAATGTACTCCATGGCTTTTAGAAATGTCATCTCAAGCATAATATTTTGCAGAATTTCAACAACACCAGGATCCTATAAAGAAATTTTCAATTTTTCTACTATTTTTATTTGATTTCATTAGGAAAAGGAATATTTCCATTAGAAAAAATTCAATATATAAATTTGTGTCCATATCACTGTGTCAAAAAGGTATACATTCATCTACATATGGTGGATCAAAAGGCACTGCAGGCTTGACTAAATCGTCTGGCTCTGGTTCGTCTGCTGAGGCTTGCTTCTCCAATGCTGGCACGTCTTCCCCTTGGCTACTATTTTCTTCTGTACTTTCTTATTTTATTCATTTTTGTGTTTTATATCAGGTGTTGCATCTTCAAAAGTTCTTTGGCCCTTTATACTAGCATGGCAAATGAATCACCATCAAATACTTTCTGCTTCCCCTTCGCTGTCACGTTCTCCTAAACAATCCTACCACTCCTGAGAGTTACAGAATTAGATAAAGCAATGTCGTTTTCACCTGAATCGGGTGGGGCACTACAAGATGCATGCTCCTTGAGATAGAATTTGTTCGGATTTACTTCGACATGAGCTAAAATGACAATCTCGATGGTTATCAGGTCATTTATCTTCTGGTTCATCTTGGCCAAGTTCTTGATGAGCATGTCCAAGTAATAAAGATCCGTGTTCACCGGCACGGCCTCGGATGATTTGGTCAGATGCGGCATCGAACTCTACTAATATGGGGAGGTTGTTGTTGGTACCTTGAAAAAAGTGAGGAGGAAGAGAAGAATATTGTTTATACTGAGGAGTACTGATGCTGATAGTGAGCATCTGACTTCTGATAGTTCTTATGACGGCATCTGAGCTGTTGGTAATTTTGGCTCCAGGTGTAACCGTGTTGCGGAGGATACCAGTGATGACACTAGCTGGGTTGGAAGCTCTTCCTTCCTTGCTGCTCGTGGCATGGTCTAATGGTTATTCTCTGACTTTAGGTTTGTCTCTGAGGACGGGTCAGCTGCTGATCATTTCTCCAAACGCCATTCAACACCCGGATGCGTGGTGGAGGTGGGGAACATGGCTCAATGTACTGGGATTGGCACTTGGGATGGTAAACAACCATCTGTAACTGTGGCTGCGACACCGATTGCTCGGGCACCTGCACATAGTATACATGCTAGACCTGAGGTTGACTAAGACTCGGCTGAGGCTAATGTTGTATTGTAGGTTCCTTCAGCTCGGTAGAAGTCTCGAGGGTGGCTGCTATAGAGTTGCAAGATTTGACAGTGTACCATCAACTCCAGTTGCTTGGTGATTGTGTCCAGCTTGTCCAAGCCCTTCATTCTTTGTTTGATCACAGCTAACTTCTCTAGATCTTGTGATCGCTTCTCGATGATGTCTACCATTGACAGGTGACAGTCAACGATGATGAGATCTGAATTCTTGCACCTGTCAACATCATAAGTGTCCTCCATATTGATATTTTTGTGAAGGATCTAGGGTTGGACTTGAAAAAAATGAGAGGAGGAGAGTGTATCTTCTCCTTCAGTCGTCTCCTCAAAGATCTGCCATACCGTGTCCATGTACTTGTTGAAATAGGAAGCTTCGTAGGTGGCATCAACTAGATGTTGATTATTCTCAGTAAGTTCCCCAAAAAAGTGATGGATCGAATTGGTCTTCGGGATATCAATGTGGGGGCACTTCTTGATCAATCATCGAATCTCTCACAGGGCTCATGAATGGACTCTTTTGGTCCCTAGAAATGCTAGAAATCTTGGATCGCATAAGATTAAGACGACCAAGAAGGTAGTATTTGTTCAGAAAAGCTGACTTCAATTCTTCCCATGTCATCACCACTTTCCCAAAATGTTTGATCCAATGCAGTGCTTTGCCCTGAAGGTTGAAAGGAAAACCGGTCATCTTGACTACGCCCAACGGGTATTTGGGGTAGTGTGATGCAGATGTGTCCAAATTGTTGTAGATTAATGTAAGGTTCTTCAATGTGATTCCCGTGGAAAGTAGGGAGGAGAAAAAGGAGTTGTGGTTTCAGCTCGAAGTGTCCGTGGATCGGAGGAATATAGATCTACTCAGTAATCCGTTGAACCTCAGGGTTGTAAGTCCGCTTCAGTATGGGCTTGGGTCGACCTCTCCTTCCCTCTCCCTTGCCTCTATGAGGTCCATCTAAAGAATAGTTGTCTTCATCATCACCATGTCATTCACCATCTCCTCCTCCTCGGGTCTCTCCCTCCCTCCCTCTCTCTCTCTCCTGACCTCCTTCTCGGGTCATTCAACATTTCTTGACAGGAGGCCTAGGTCAAAGCTTGATTAGTCAACAACTGCTGGATGGCCTTGATGGATGCCAAGAGCTCACTATTCACTTCATTCTAGTTTGTGCACTACTTGGTATTGTGCTCAGTGCTAGGATGTTGTGATCCCTTTCATCTGCTTGTAGGAGCCATCTCAGAATCTGACTATGAATGTCCGAGCTCCAGATCAGGGTCTTGATCTACAATAGGGAAAATAGACCAATCAGACTACATGCAAGCATCAAATGTAGGGAATAATTCAAAACTAGGGTCAATACTGAATTTTGTTAATGATGGAGAAGTGTAAGGATTGAAATCAATCTCCACCCAAAAAGGATAGAACTCAGGAAGAGTGTTTTCATGGTTTGTAGGATGTACAAGAAGAGGGGAGCCCTGAGGATTGCTCGCAAAGTCTGAAATAATCACTTGGGGATCACCCCAAATTATAGGAGATACCGAATCCGTTGAATTGATGTGGGTGTCGATGGTGTCCCTACTTAGTCATCTAGATGTCTACATCTTGGAAATAAAAGGAAATTTGAGGGAGGATGAAAGATACGATGATGAAGAAGGAATAAAAGGAGTGTAAAATAATAGAAGTATCAAAGTGAGCAAGGATCAATGAGAGTAAAACATAGGGAATGATAAAATGGCACAAGTATGCGGGACTAATCTTTGAACTTAATTTAGATCCTAACAAACACCAAACAAAATTAGGTCCACCCACTAAACACATGTGAAGCCATGAGAGTTTGATTATTTTTATCTTTTCATTTTATTATTATTTCAGGCAAGATTGTAACACATCCTTATCTGCTGGCCATATAGGAAAGTGAGTATTGCCAGAAAAGTATCCCCTAGTTTTTCCACTTCCTTTGTATCCTGTGATTTATACTTTTTGAGAAACTCGATTTGGGGTTTGGGGGGGGCTGCCCAGTCAAAGAAGAAGAGAGGAAGCTGATTGGCGAAACTACTACTTATCTAAAAATTAAGGTACTTGGATGCAAGATGATGAGACAGACACATTGGTTAGGGCATGGTCTATGCTCAATACTTTAGATTAAGTTGGATGTTCTAGAAAGGCGAGAACACCATCGTCGACAAGGCCCTACTCGCCTACGTACAATAGAAGCATCAATACTTGGTCGGTCTTAAGTGATAATCGAGACAGCCATGGATCGGGTTTTTGGCTCTATTCCTTAATGGTTGTGCCTTGTTCTGTCTGGAATGTACCTGAATACAGTGTGGGGTTTGTAAACCCCAAACAATGATGTTCGTTACAGATTTTAATTAGGGTCAAAGTTTATTAGCAATCCTCTTGTTTTAATTTTTGGATTTCACTCTTTGAGTATTTTTCGAAAATAATCGCTTAACGATTTTTTTGGATTTTCTTTTAACCTAAATGATTAAAAACACAAAGAGAGAGAGAGAGAGGCAAAGCAATGCAGGATGATACTAGGATGGAAATGTCACCCTTGTGTCAAAATGATGTATGCTTAGATAGAAGACCTACAACTCTTCCCATCCCTCTCTCCATGTGGGATGCAAAACAAGAAATTTAAACTTTATATTTGGTACGCAAGACGATGAAATCACCCTAAGAAGGATTTGCTATTATTGTGAAACACAATTTTGAGTTTGAGCTAGATCCGATCACACACTATAGGAGCATGCCAAATATTAGGTGTTTGGAACTAGATTACTTGGTCAAGCAATCCTAAAAATATATGGACTCAATCAAAGTAAACAATTAAAATAAAGATGTAAAGCACAAAGCATGAGAAATAAAAGAAAATAAGAGGGAAAATAGGGAGAATAAAAATTTAGAAGGCGATGAAAATAATGAAAAATCCGGTGAGGCCCCAGGCGAACAATTACATGATAAAATAGATACAAGAGTCCTGAGTGTCCGCGTGTATTATTACAAATTAACAATAAAGAAATAAACTAACTATCTCTCTCTCTCTCTCAAAAATGAAAGAAAAGTTCTACACTAATACCTGCTCTCTCTCTCTCTCTCTTGCTCTATGTAATTACCTCAAAGGAAGAAGAGCCAACCTCCTCGCAGCTCGGGTGCATCTGCTTCCTATGAAGTCACCTTCTCCACGCGGTCCCTCACAAGAAATTTAACAAAGGAATATGTATTAGCACATATAAACATGTATTTAAATAAAGAAAAAATAAAAGATAAAATGATAGGAAAAATAAGGCATACAAAATCTATCCAAAATGTTGGTCCCACGCAACGACGTCATTTGATGAAAGCGATTTTAATAGGAGATCCCAATGCCTGGTCATGGTGGATCTGCAATGCCTGACAAGTCAGGTCCGACAATCGTTGTGTCGACTGCTCTCGCAGTACTTGGATCATATCTCAATCTCTCATCAACATTTAACCCACAACAATGATCAAACAATAAATAAGGTGAGATAAAATTTATTATACCCTACAAATAAGTATGTATAGTACGCAAGTTTAGGGTTCGAACCACAAAGGCACAACGAGGATAGGTACAAAAATTGGCAATCACACAGACTCTCGATAAATGTGTATTTGTGTTTTTATAGGGTTTTTAATATTTTATATTTTTATGTACTTTTTACTTTATATATATTTTTGTTTATAGTTTTATAATTTTTATTTACTTTATATATTTTTCTGATTTTAAAATTCTTTTTCTTTTTAAAATATAATAAGTATATATATGTATGTATATATCAATATGTATAATCTAAATAATATATATCTAAAATCAAGAAAATACAAGTAAATACACTTTTTTTATTTTTTTAGGTTTTAAAATAAATTTTAGGTATTTATGATATTAATATATATAAGTAATAATATATATACACACTATATAGGGTTTTCTATTTATAGAAATAGCTTAAAATACTCAAATATTGCAATGTTTATCTATTTATCATTTTCTCTATTTTTATTTTTAAGGTAATTTTGCTAATTTTATGTATTTTTAAATGATTAAAAAGTCTAAAGAGGGACTTATAAGAATAGACCGGATTGTTTTGGAATTTAAAAATAGAGAAATATCTTAAAATTTTTCAAAATTATTTATTATATATAATATATAATATAAACAAAATTGAAAATAGAAACTAATAATTTCAAGTTTTTAAATATTTTTAATGATTTTCATAAGTTTTGGGGTTTTTAAATTGTATGATTTTTTTTAAAATTTTAGAGATTTTTTTGGCTTAGAATTCCAAATTGCAATAATAATGAAACTTGGATTTCTTTTGGATTTTTTAAAAAAGAATTTTATAATATTTTTATATTTTTAAATGCAAATAGGAGAAAATACATGGGATTTTTACTTGGCAGACTCCATAAAATTTTGTATCACCTCTACGATCTTGTGTACAATGTAATTACCCCATCGACCCGGTAAATTACCCCAAGAACCCCAACATGCTTCAAACAGATTACCCGAAGGGTTCATGGGGTAAGAGTTGGAAAGTTTACAGAGTCGAGGGAGGAATTAGGCCGTTTAAAAGGTCGTGGAGGTAATTGGCAAAGTTTATAGGGTCTGTTGGGTAAAAATTCCAAAATACATTATTTTGTATTTTTAAAGGTAGGAAAATATTTTTAACTGGATTAAGAAAATAATGTGTGATTTATAATAGTTCCAGGAACTTATAATAATTTTCCTATAATTTTTAGAAGCAAAATGCTATTTTTAATAATGAAAATACAAGGAATAAAATAAATTGGGCTAGTAGGGAACTATCTGTAATTAAAATAAACCTTCAATGCATTCTAGAACACCTTTTAAAAGTCTAGGTACATTCATGCAAAAATCATGAATATTCAATAATAAGCTCTTTAACATGGGCATATTCGCAATATCAAAAAAGTTGCAAGTTCTAGTTACAATTTCCAAAAAAATTATCACATTGGAATTTAAATTTCTTGAATGAAATAATAACACGAACCCAGAGGGGTTTAGGTGGAAAATGTCCCTCCCCCTCACTTGTATGTGCACGCAAGGTGATGTGGACTGGACCTAAACATAAATAAAATAAAGACGAGGGTCTTACTGCAAAATTACAAAAGTATTGAACTGCAGATAAATGTTTTAGGACTGAAAATAAAATACAAAAATGTGGGGGTATACATGGAAAATTACCCCTTGCACGTTGATCAACGACTGAGGACCCTTCAATTGCCACGCGTTGTGCTCTAGATGACCAATGATGGTTCGCGTTGGATGGGCAGGATTAGATCTCTAGCTGAGATTTGACAGCTGATGGCTATTCGATCCAACGATAGTTGCTTCACCTGGAGCCGGCTCTTGAACAATCGTGGAGACCTCCCTTGGACGAACGGGAAGAACTCGACTATAGGGAATCTTCGATCAACCAAAGCCAGTGACTTCGATGACCCAGAGGGCTCCCCGACAGTGCAAAATGGAACTGATGTTCCTCCACGTCAACTAGGATGCTCAAAGGGGTCCGAGACCCATCGATAGGGTCTTGGATGGATTGAGAAGGAGGAGCTCCAGAAATGCCTTCGATCATGCAAAAATCGACCCGGATTAAGTCCTCAAGCACCAGACCTTACAGGGTTAGCTTGCAAACAAAGAGACGAAGGTTCTGGTCCTAGTTTGCCACAAAATAAACGAAAATAAGGTGTGGCAGAGGTGCTCCAGTGAGACGCAGAGGAGGAGCATCAATCTCGACCTGTGCACGGTCACGATGAATGGATGGGTGCAAGAGGTTTAGAAATGAATGGGAAAAGATGATGTGGTGGTTGGCGAGTCGAGACGGCAGCTGGAACGACGAGAAACAATGGCTGAAGCACAGCTCTAGCGAAATTCAAAATTTGGATTTTAAGAAATAAGGGACCAAATCACGTAAAATAAAAAGGCTAACTTATCCTATTGCTAGTGCTAGAAATTGATAAAGTGAGGAAAAAGGAGCTCACATGCCATAGGATGGTCAGGAGCAAAATGAGCTTTACCAGAGGTCCGGTGTGGGATTGGATCGCGTCTCTGCCTCCTTTAGCACGTTGCCGATCAATGAGGAGCTCCCTGTCACCGAGCTCGACCTGTTTGGCTAAGGATCTAAGTGTTCAAGGGCTTGAAGATGGATCAAATTGAAGGAGGATGATGTGTATATGTGCATGCACTCCTTGACCTAGGTTTCGACTTAATTCAATGATACTTCAATTGCGGAGATATCTACACATGGAAGGCCGATGATCGAGTATGATAAGTCAATGAGTACTCGAGCTGAATGGGTGAAAGAACTGGTCGTGAAAAATGGGAGAAACGGGGCGCTAGGCTTCTGACAGAAGCATGGCCTTAGGAGGGGAGGAGTTGACCGAGGTCAACGTGGACTCGCCTCCCATTGGTCCACGTCAGCCATTAATGGACAAAATAGGAAATAAATACCTTATAATTGATTAAATAATAGATGATTTTATTATTTTTTTGACAAAAAATGAAAAATATTTGTGTAGTATTCTATTGTGATTTTTATTTAGTTTTACAAGTTAATTTATTGGGTGTTAATTTTTATATTGGTAATTATAGGTATGTTTACCTATATATGTTGTATTTTTTATTTTGTATTTTATATTTTATTATGTTATATACATTATTATTATATTTATAACATATTTAAATACATATGTATATATTTTTATCTTATTTTTCTGAAATTAATTATTTACTTAAATTATAAAGTATATGTGATATATATGTATATTACAAGTGCTCTTTACCTATATATTGACGTATAGTATTTATTTATTTTATTTTTGATAGTTTTAACTTATTTTTACAATGTATATGTATTTTACAAATTTATAAAAATATAAGAAAGTGAAAAATATAAGGAATAAATATATTGATTATTCTGTATCGGTATATTGCACAATAAGGGCCCAAAATCCAGCTTTAGCATCTAACTCCAAATTGAATGAAACTTTGGTGAATTTTGAGTTTGTATGGAGAAGATACAAGCCTGTAAAATTTTATGTGTCTCCCGGGCTTTTTATTATGTGTCTCCTGGGCAAAATGTGCATTGTTTTTGAATGAAATAAATTTTGTATTTTTATTTACAAAGTTCATGTTCAAAGATTATTGATTTGAGGTATAAAATAAGAAAATAAAATAGGTCCCAAAATGTATATATTGAAGAGTTAAAATTGGGATTTTTGTCCATTTATTGACCCTTATCTCTCCCTACTTTATTCCTTGTCGACCAAGTCATCAAGATGACTGTGTCTCGGGGTTTAGGGTCACTCAGTATCTCTGAAACTTCATTATTTTTCTTTTATTTCCTTTATTATTTTATTTTGGTATTAAATACAATATTTTATACAATATTTACAATATAGATAGTGAGTGTTATTTGTGCAATTTGATGTTATTTACATGCTTTTAACTAGGGATTTAAAGTCAAAATGAGAGAATAAGGTGATCAAATAAAGATTCACCAAATATTAAAAGGAAACAATGAGGAATACTTTGATCCAGGCAAGCATGAGAGGAGAGGTCGGGATTCGAGCTACGATGCCTTCGTTGAAAAAGGAGGAGCACCGACAAGAGCGAGGGGGATGGGACTCTAACGATAGGAGAAGAGGAGTTGAGGACAGCAGGGCTCATGCGATGTGAGAAGGGGGGACGAGGAGGGCAGGGTTCGAGTAATGGAAACGGAAGTGCGATTGGGCCTCTCTGGGTCCTTAAATAAACACTTCGTGGACGATTCTCTAACCGTCACCATCATATTCCAAGACGGTTACCTTTACCCGCTTGTTGTTACAAACCCTGATGATTGTTGACCTCTGAGGCAATTATTTTTATATCGTTACTTTGAATTAAAAAATTATCCATGGAAGGTCTAGTCAACGACGGTTCATAAACAACAGTCGATGAAGTATGTACCACAGTGGCCGGCATTCTATCTCGACGGTCTGGAAAGCGATGTGTTATGAAAAGATATCAGTTTTCAAATGACGATGTAATTGAGTACCGTCAACAACAGTATTGTCGACAGAAACCTTCAATATGTTTGAAATCTCGACTGACCTCGTCACTTGTACCATAACAATGGTGGTGTTGAACTTTCGTCGACGACCCTCTAACCGTTGGCTATCAACCAGCAGGATAACTATGGTTTTTTTGAAGAGTAAGTAAGTATATGTATTAATGTAAAAACAAGTTACTAGAGGCACTATCGGCCCTGGATACAAAGAAGTCCGAAAAAACCCCTTACAAAAATGCATCCCCCCATGGACAAATAGACCGAACAGGAACAAAATTCGGCCAGAAAATAATTACAGCAGCAATCGATAGGCCTGAACGACCTTGTCGAACAAATCCTCAACAGACCTTTGAGTCCCAGAAGACCAACGGATATTACGCTCCTCCCAGAGGCAGCTCACCACGAAAGCAAGAGTAAGGAAAAACCTCTCGCTCAGATCCTTAACCTGTAACGTAGCAAACCAATCCAAGATGTCCATCAGGTGCACTGCCGGAGGAGATACCAAATTGAGAGAGACGTAAGAGTTCTGCCAAACAGCACAAGAGACAATACATTCAAAGAACAAATGGTTGTGAGATTCCGGATTGAGAAGGCAAAGGTAGTAGGTAGAGGATGGGCAGATATTGAATCTAGCAAGTCTATCCGTAGTTGGCAGCCTCTCCTTCACAGCCCTGTACAGATTGATCGAGAACCTAGGGGGAATGGACTTTCCCCAAACCCAAGAGGCCCAAGCTTTGGGTGAGTCTTTTTGCCGAATGAGGTCAACCGCACTTGAGAAAGAGAACCCTTTTGGAGAGAGGGACCACCACAGGCAGGTAGAAGTTGATTGAATTGCACTAGCGAAGGTATCCCGACTGCGCAGGATGGCCTTCCAAATTCAACTATGCGAGGAGGATGGATGGACAACCTAGAAGGAGCATGAGTGAAGGTATTTCAGCCTCATGTAAGTCGCCCAGATTGAACTCTCGGATAAAAGAAGCCTCCAGGACCAGGACACAATCATCGCCCCATGGAGAGTTTCTAAAGACCAAAGGCCAAGGCCCCCCTCTCTTTTGGGAAGACATAACGTGGACCAAGAAATATCATGCAGCTTCCGCTTCCACAAGAAGTTCACACAAAGCATATCAATAATCCGGGTAAGCCCACGCTGGATGAGAGTGCAAGCAGACTAGTAGAGAAGAACCCACGATATCACCGACCTAAGTAATTGCAAACGACCGGCCATGGAAAGGGTCACTGCCCGCCAGCCCCCAAGCAGGACCCTCACCCTGTCCACTAGCGTTCTCTGAATAAGCTTACCAGAGTGGGAGGAAGCTAGGGGAATACCCAAGTAAGAGGTCGGCAAGGCCTGCGACAGGATGCCAATCCGAATAGTATACGAGAAACTGTCCCTGAAGAGCTTGGGACGAAATAACATGCTCTTCCTTGCATTCATGTGGAGCCCCGAGATAAGTTAAAAATCATTGAGGATATTCTTGACCTCCACCAGCGAGCTCTTTGTATCCTTGCAGAAGAGGAGCAGATCATCCGCATAAATAAGGTAGGAAGGAGCAACAGAGCGCCCTTTTCCCATAGGCCTAAAACGACCCTCCTACTGTGCCGCCTCCACAAGACAAGTGAATGACTCCATCCCAATAGTGAAAAGCAACGGGCTGAGCGGATCCCCCTGCCTCAAACCACGAATACCTTTGAACATACCATGGGGAGACCCATTAAGAAGAATGGAGAAGGAAGTTGTCGAAATGCAATTTTGGATCCAACCAATCCAAATTCCATTGAACCCCATAGCACTTAGTGCATCCAAGATGAAAGAATGTACTATACAATTGAAGGCCTTAGTCAAATCGATCTTAAGGCAAGCTCAGTTCAAGTTATGACGACGATCAAAACCATTGACCAGTTCTTGAGCCAGCCTAATGTTATCCCCAATTGATCTCCCTTTGATGAAAGCTGATTGGTTGGTAGAGATCAGATACGGAAGAACCTCAGCTAAACGGGAAGCCAACAACTTAGAAAAAATCTTATAAATAACATTGCAGCAAGAGATTGGTCGGAAATCAGCCATGCCCGTAGCGGAAGCCACCTTAGGAACTAAGGTCAAGAAAGTATGGTTTATCTGTCTCACCATCCTCCCACCTACATGAAGGAAGGCCACAACCGTGCAAATCTCCTCTTTCATCAAGATCCAATGCTTCTTGAAGAAACATGTGTTGAAACCATCGGGTCTCGGCGCCTTATTAGAGGGGATAGAGCTTATGGATTGCCAAATTTCCTCCTCCTTGAAAGGTTTTATGAGCCAGTCAGCGGTCTGGTCAGTGAGAATATATTTAGGTGAAGGAGGAGCCTCCTTGGGAGGCCAAGGCAAGTCAGGACCCAAGAGAGCATTGAAGTATTCCACTGCTGCCCTAGCAATCTCCTTAGGCTTATCGATGACCCGCCCCTGATCATCCATAAGAACCGCAATGTTATTCGTATAGAAGCGAACATTGGCTGCTAGATGCAAAAATCTGGTATTCTTGTCCCCAAGTTTTAGCCAGTCCGACCGGCTTTTTTGCCTCCAAGCCAATTCAAGATCGGAATCCAGCCCTTCAATGAAACTTTTCGTGTCCTTATCCAGTTGGGCCAGTACCTCGTCCAAAGGATTGACCCCTAAAGCGACATTTATGTGTTCCAGGAAGGGCAATGCTCTTTTGGAGGCCATGCAAACATTCAACCCAGCACCAACCCAAGCCTTAAGCTCGATCTTAACATTCTTTAGCCTTTTTGCCATGCGGAACAAGGGGTTACCCTCCACTGGAAGGCGCCAACCCCTAGTGACAACATCATTATAGCCATGGCGAAGCATCCAGTAGTCAAAATGTCGAAATGGCTTGGGGAGAGAGGGAAGGCTCGTGAAATCCACCGTGAGTAACATGTGATCACTAGACGGTAGAGGAGAGTAGATGCATTTGGAATGGGGGAAGGTGTTGAGCCAAACATCATTGATTAGAGCCCTGTCCAACCTTGCACAGATTCTGGAGGGGCCAATGGCTGAGTTGGACCAGGACCACTGATTTCCACATGAGCTTAACTCAATAAGTGCACAATGGTCAATGCAGTCGTTGAACTCCTCCATGGGCCCATGTGAAGGGGATCAACGATAACTATGGTTTTTACATAGACAGAAAGTAACCACCGGTATTGCTCTCAAACCATCGACAATTAATGCTGGCAGTTGCTTATCGACGACTGCTTAACTAGAACCGACGTGGACAATGTTCAAAACTCGAGGTTTTGTAGTGCGAACGATGATTATGGACCTTACATCGGTGGTTTCTTGAAAAATCTATTTGATGGGTAGATACTAATAACTCGATTATTTCATATTATATTTTTTTACCATTAGATATTAATGAAATGAATCCATTGGATGTTGTAATTTTTTGTGTGCATAGAAAAGTGATTACTTAGATGAAAAGTGATTTGATGTTGTGATATGAATAACTTTTTGCATAAGAAAATATTTGATCATTAGAAATATATAAAGTAACCTTCAAACTTCATGAAAAGTAACCAACATTAAGAGGAGAGAGGTTTGTTATTAATGTTTCAACTAACTCCAATCATTTCTTTTTATTAGATGGTTGCCACATGTATATGGAATGAGGTGGCATTCATCCATGCTATGTTACCCACTCCACGTAAAAGTGAACTTACCTAAAGGATCCAAATCCACCGATGATGGATTATATACCAGCATTAATTAAGACAATAAGGCAGCGACTATTTGTGGAATCGAGGACATTAGCTCTTTTGACTGGTGGTTATTACAGATCTGTCGAGTTTGTTTCATCGCCAATTATCATTTTTGTAGTAGTTTGTATCGATCAAAATCAAATGATGGTTAGGGGATTTTGAACCTTGAAAAATTCAAATGATGCGTGACAACAAAATACCAAAATCAAATGATGGTTAGGGGATTTTGAACCTTGAAAAATTCAATTCCTGCGTGACAACAAAATCACGGATTAAAATAGAGGAACACCCTTCCTCTATATTCGCTAGGATTATGAAAGGTCGATATAATAACATTAGATTGAGGGTCTCCTATCCCTAGGGATTCACCTTGCTGGTGTGCCATGAAAGTTGGCTCCTCCGCTATCAAGGGGATGCGTGTCGGAGTGTGTAGGGTCGGATAATCAAACTCTTCTTTGGTCAGATAGAACCAATGGGGACCATCCTATAAAAGATTTATTCCCAACCCTTTATGGTAATGTGGCCAACAAAAACATCACCATATCCCAAGCTCTCTCTACTATATGTGCCAAACATAGTTTGTTGAAGGCTCTCGCTCATATAGGTAACAATAGGCTGAGTTGCACAAGCTCCAACAACATTTGGTAAAATACACAATGTATCCCATTATACGGTTGTCGTTCCTAGTAGATCTATCTCGTTACACATCACGAAAGACCTCTATATCCTTCTCGCCTAGGGGTAGACCTGGCCAGTGGGTCGGGGGTCCGCCTGCCCATGTAACCCAGTCCGCTCATGAGTTGGTTTGAGTCAAGAGATTTCATGAATGGACCGGCCCAGCTCGACTGACTCTTTGGCACGCCGTCAATTGGGCGGGTCATATACATGAGCCACAAAACCCGACCTGGTCAGAGCATAGACATAAAAATATGTCATTAGAAATTATATTTTATATACAGTTAATATAACATACTTCAGGTTTTTATTTTACATTATCAGTATTGCATTATATTTTATAATTTACGTAAAGTAACAGATATTATTGTTACTTAGACTTAGAAAAATTAGACGATGGTCTAAAATTTTATTTATATGTATAAATTGGTTTTAAAAATTAAGATAAAAAGACTTTACATTCGGCCCGTGGTCCGGCCTAGACCATACGTGGGCTAGGCTTTGGCCTTGAAGTATGGATAATGGGTCGACCTGACCCTAACCCAGAACATGGATTTTATAACCTCGGCCTTTTCTGGCAGGCCCATGACCCAACCCACATCTTGAATAGGTCTACCCACTGTGGTTTGCCAACCAAGCCTTATGTAAAATTTTGGTCCAAACCTTTCCATCCAAGAGTCTTCTTTTTCATGTAGTCATTAAGCTATAACAAACTACTTTACCATGATAATTTTCCCATGCCCTTTATCCGATGTTGAACACCTTTCCCACCTATTCTGTAAGTGTTAATTCTCTATAAAAGTTCTATGTATTCTTAACATTGCAAATGCTAGGGGACCATTGAATTGTTTTTGAGTTACTTAGTGCACACCCAACTTCATCATCTTATTGGCATATAACCATCAAGCAAGTATCAATCCGGTGGTTGATTTAGAAGGAGTGATGTTCGAGGATCTTCCCCGATACCACTCATCCACATTGCGAAGGATACTATCTTTTTGTTCGACCACCTAAGTTAAAAATATAACTTAGAAATATACTACCCAATTACACTCGTAAACTTCCTATTCATAAATTTATCCTCTTAACACTTCAAAACTTCTCTAATATTAGGAAGATTGTAGTTTACAACTTTTTGAGAGTGAAAATATGGAATCTTCTTAACAAGGTAAAGATTGTTTGAGAGACATTAGATAACTGAGAGCTTGAATATCTCAAACTGATGAGTATTCTTTCTTTACTCTTTCTTCATTTGAATGGACATAATTATAATTCTTAATTCTGTGTATACATGAGTTTAATGGTGATATTTATAATATCTGGAGTACCGAATAGCACTTAGAGAAGTATAAAAATGGTTATAAAAGATATATGAAATGGATAGAAAAATAACAACAAAATCAACAGTGATTTAAAATGCTATATAGTTTGATTTTTTTGATAATTTTTCAAAACATTTTTATAATTTTCAGGTATTTTATAGTGCAAATTGGGAGAAATATGTGTTTTTTATAAATAATAAAAAGTTCAAATTGTAAAATAAAAATGTGTACGTGAAAATGTGTGCAATCAGTAAGTTACACATATTTTTGTGAATTTTTTAGAGCAATATAGATGCATGAAATAAATAGAATCAATAAAGAGAAACTACACTACAAGCAAGGGTATAATTGTAAATAGCAGAAGTTTCAGAGACCAAAGTACACTTTTTACAAAACTATATAACACATACAAAAAATTCTTGGACTAATACAAAATTCGAGACTCATGAGGGCCTCGCTGCAAAAATGCCAAACTCACGTGTACATATATGTGAGCCACTAGCGGGGACCGAAATGCAAATTCCAAAAAGTCCAGAAGTCGACAATTGTACCAAAATACTAAAACTGAATAAATATGTTCTTGGACCAAACTGAAATAAATAAAGCCTAGGGGGTCTAGGTGCAAAATGCCCCCTCAAGTGAAGCGTCACGTGCGGTGACGTGGCCTGGACCGGAATGCAAATAATACAAGGTACGTGGGCCTATGCATAAATATTACAAACATTTTAAATAATAGAGGAAAGTTTCTAGTTCTATTATTAAATACAAAAATTACTTGGGGAGAATATTGATAAGCCTCCCGCACCCTTAGTTAATCCGGTCAAATTAATGTCCAAATCAATTAATGATATTCGTTGCAGTCGGATACGAGGGATTAATCAAAAATCACTTAGCTATTAATGTTAAGTGATGTAGTTTTTTTACTTGGTGAAGTCCAAGGTCGATCTCAGGGAGGCATCTGTCTCCTTAGGTTGATTACATCAATTCACAAGTGCTCGAGATTCGGGGAACGATTTTTTTTTTGGTCTTTTTAATTACTATGTAGACAATGCAGACAATCCTTAGCCAATTTCAAGTTAGATTTAATTGATATATCAAATTCAGTCCAAAAATTATGAAAATTGGCCAGAAGGTTGCTTATGATGAAAATGACCTACACTAATTTTTTTTTGGAATTTTTCGACTCAAAATGAATATTCTATGAATTAACTAAACAAACAGTGTGATTTTCAATGTTTAATTTTTAATAAATATCAAAACACAATATTTCTCAGAACTAAAATTATCCTAGGAAGGTCTAATGATCAGGAACCTAGGAAAATTGACAGAACTAAAAAATGTTGTGAAATGAATTAATTAAAATTAATCAAAGGAAATCACTAAACTATTTATTCAGGCCTCGTTATGCGTGCAAATGATGTGAAATTTTTATGGGATGTTAAAAACAATGTCCTTAAGCTACTGTGATTTTTTTGGTGATTTTTGAAGGCACAGATAATTTACTAAAAATCAAATGGCATCTCTGGGCAAAATATGACTCAAATCAACCAATTAATTCATTAATAAATCAAGAAAACCAACAAAAATACAACAAGTGTGCTACCAGGTAGAGGACAAAATTCTCAACAAGATGCAACTTTTAAAATTCAAAAATGATCAACAATGCAAGCTATGGACACGTGCAAACATAGGGGTCTAAATGCAATACTGGAAAATAAATGTTCAAGAAATAAACATGCTGACAGGGACTAAAGTGCAATTACCAAGACTATGCAGGACTTGAGTGCAAATTCTCCACGAATCACGCGCGCCTCACGTGATGTCTGCTTCACAGGGACCTTTCTGCAATTTTGGGAACCTCCAGGGGTGTCGGTGCAATTTACCCAGGCCGCACGTGCTCCTCACGTGGGGCGGCCTAGGCTCGGAGACGTCGGAGGCTCGGTTTAGCCTCGGATCAGCTTCGGGTGGCCCGAGCCTAGGCTTGGAGGCCGAGGCTCGGAGCGGGCGACGTGGCCGCCTGAGGGCCCTTGGATCAAGGTGGATCCGAAGGTGGTCGGTGATGACGCGTGGCAGCGGGTGGAGCGTCTGATCCGCGGCGAGATCGACGGTCGAGGACGATGGCGGTGAAGAGACGCGTGGCGGGACGAGGGCCGTTCGATCTGAAGATCGAACGGCTGCTGCTCCTTCTCCTCGAACGGGCCTCCTCCGCCTGCGGAGGAGGGGGCTGTGCTCCGGCGACAGGTGCTGAGCTCCGCCTCCCTCGCTGAGCTCCGTCAGTGAGCTCCGTCAGCTCCCAGCTAGCTCGGAAGCAGCGGAGGACGCCTGCGAAGCTTCCGAGCTAGCTCGGAATGGCTGGAGGAGGGCTGGCGCTCCTGGTCGATGAAGCTCGAGGAAGGCTCCGATGAAGCTCCGGCCAATGGTCCAAAGAGTACCTGCAAGTGTTAGCTGGATAGCCGAAGCGTGCTGGTGATCGTGGGAGT
The DNA here is from genome assembly GCA_037367405.1 of Ottelia alismoides. Classification (NCBI taxonomy): domain Eukaryota; kingdom Viridiplantae; phylum Streptophyta; class Magnoliopsida; order Alismatales; family Hydrocharitaceae; genus Ottelia; species Ottelia alismoides. Next base: position 303,315 of record JAZKJV010005015.1, read on the forward strand.
TGAATGGAGTGGTCGGAGAGGCCTGCGGGTGCTTGAGGTGATCGGGCGAGGTGGCTCCGGCCAAGCGGCGGAGCTGCTAGTCGACGGTGGTCGAAGTGCGGTGAATGGCGAAGTGGAGCGGCCCGCGAGGATGCTAGCACCGTCGCGGAGCTCGTCGGGATGTCGAGGAGGTGTGGAGATGTCCGTGGAAGGCGAATAAAATCGGAGAAGATCGGATGAAAAGAAGAGGATGATCGGAGAGGGGATGAAGGAGGTTACCTGGGGTTTGGGGCTCGGTTTTGAGCTCCAGGGGTCGTCGCTCCAGAGGTCGGTAAGCCTCGAGCTCGTGCAGCTACGCGGAGGGCGGCTGCGGCACGGCGGTGCACCGTGGATCTCGCCGGAGAAGAAGGTCCTTCGTCGCTCAACAATTCGGCCGCTTGCTGTCACCAAGAGGAAGCTTGGAGCTCGGGGTTCTCTCCTGGAGTGGCGGATGGGCTTGAATGTGGCCGGAGAGGGTGTATTTATAGGTCGAAGGTGGCGGCAGAGCTGGGTGAGTGGCGAGTTTCATGGAGGTGGTGGAGCGAGTGTGGCGGAGATGGTGGTGTTCGAGGGTGTTGGCGAGGGAGAGGGAAGAGTGGGGAAGATCGTGGGAGAGACAGTGGCCGGCGAGGGTGGCTGGAGTGCGGCCGAAAATAGAAAGGGGCGGCCCCTCCCGCAAGGCGGAGATCGTGGGAGAGAGGGGTTGCCCGAGGTAGGGGACGAGGTCCTGGCCGTTGGATCTTGTGATCCAACGGCCAGATGGAGGCGCGAAGTGGCGGGTGAGATTAGATCTGGGCGAGAAGATCTGAGGGTGTGAGTGGTGACACGTGGCGTGAGCTAGGCAAGGCGCGAGCGAGCGGCCCTGATCAGGTCAAGGTGTTTGAACGGTCGGTTGAGATGATTGGAGGGCTAACGGCTCAGATGGAAGAGCTGAGGATGCAGATGAAGGGCTCAAGAGGTGACGCGTGGCGCTCTGTGGGCGAGGCGCTGATGGATGGTGGAGATGAAGAGTGGGGGATGATCAGACGGTTGAGGGGGTGCGCGTACGTGGTCACAGAGGGACCGTTGGATCTGGAGCTTGATCCAACGGTGGAGAGCGCGGGCGGATCGGCTAAAGACAGCGGGCCGCGTGGCGCAATCAGAGGGTGCCACGTGGCCTGCTGTGAGTGGTCGAAGGGAAAAACACGTGTAGAAAGAGGAGGAGGCCGAATTTGGAAAAACTCAAAACATGAAAGTTGTAGATCTTGGTGAGATCTACAAGTTTCATGTTGGCCAAAGATGGAGATGAGGTCAAATATGGTACATAAATACAAAGTTACATAAATATACATATGTAGTATACAAAATGCCCCAAAAACCCAAGTTCCTCATACAAGCTCCAATTTCAATGAAATTAGTCTCATTTTGAAGGTCTTTTGATATGTAGTATTCTAATAGTGAGTGGACCTAAGTAGGAGTTTGTATGCGGGCTTTATGGGGGTTTTACTGTACAAGGGTTCTCTGGATAATTGGGTTATTCTACAAGGGTGATTTGTGGCCTTCTTCCCTATATTAATGAGGAGTACATACATATATTATAGAGAGAAGTTTATTTGATGAAAAGGTATTTTACAGGGGATTTGTGGCTTCTTATTTAAATGCAGATGAGCTCCTAAAATGCATGAATTATGGATGCATGCATGAATGCTATTTATGCAAGATAAAGGGAAATATGCCTCTATTTTCTCGGGAACAAGGCTCTATTTTTGACTTTTGATGTGATGAATCACAGATTCATCAACCCCCTATACTTAAACCTTGCTCGTCCCCGAGCAACTAAATGAAATGCAAGAGTGAAATGATTTTGGGTTCCATACCAAGGTCATGAACAAAAGTTAAAAATGGAGCCTGACTCGACCTTTGGATTAATTGTGTGGCGGAACCTTATTTGGACCTGAACTTAAGAGCTAACAGACTTCAAGTTCCACAAGTCTTCTATTCAAGACGCCTCAATAGCCAGGTCAGAACAAATCCTCAAACGCAAATTTCTGATGACTATGATTCTTACTTGTACTGTGTAAGTGAGATATAGCTCTCCACATCAGAAATGACTCGGAACCAGCCTCCTCTAACAAGGTAACTCAATAACCCGGTCCAGTAACTCTTTCCTCGAGGAGCGGGGTATTCCCTTCTAAGTTCAAGTGCGACCAACTCAAGAGGAGGGGGTAGAGAAAAGAATGGACGGTGGCCAGTGTAGCCACCTATCCCGGGATGCCTGACCAGTGTAGCCAAGTCATCCAGCTGCATTTCTTCGTACTCCGACAGGTAAAAATTTTTTTCTTTGACTTGGACCTGTCTGATTTTTTTGGAGTTTTCTTGCAATTTTTTTTTTTTTTTTCACTATATACAATGTGCAGCATGTACATCAGGAGTTTTTCCTCTTGAGCCAGTAGACTATCCCTCTTTTGAAGCATTATTGCAACCCACAGCATCCCGTCCTTAGATGTCAACACCACTAGACTAGGTTGAGATGCACTACCCTCCCTAGAGGAGGACGGATGTTTCCACCCGTGTGCTACTCCAAGCTAAAGGATTCTACCTCCTCACCACCTCATCAATGAAGAGCTACGTGCATTGTGCTTGTCCAAGTTAGGTCATTATCTAAGAGAATCCTGCGTATGCACGAAATATTCTACTTAGACTAATCAAGATGACATGTGAACATAGACTTGCGGACTCAAAGAATTAAGTCACTTGACCTGAAAAATCTTAATTCCAGTTCCTATAAGGTCCCTCTGAAATTAGGTGGGTTAAGGTCAAATCAAGTCCATCCTCAATATCTACTCATAACTTGGTTCAGAACCCACTAGCTTTTCACTTTGCATATGCAAGATATGCGGATGATGTGCAGATGACATGCTATGAATGAAATGCAAGACTTTTTTTTTTTTTTTTTTTTTTTTTTGAAAATGCAAGATAATATGCAAGAGTAAATAAGAAGCCTTTTTGTTTTATTTTTCTGGTATACAACAATCTTTTTTTTATTATTATTTACAACAATCTTTAGTTGATATAATTTGTACATTAATTTATTATTAATTTTTTTTTTAATTTTTACAAAAGGTTTACAAGTAGTATACAAGTGTACAATTTTTTTTTCAATTTTTACCCACCCATAATTATTGCAAATATATATATACAAAAATATGCGAAAGTACGAGCTATGGGTAAAGTATATATGTAATATATACACGCCCCCCTATACTTAGCGTGTGCTATGTCCTCAGAGCACAGAGAGCGAGGAAAAAGACATAGCTCGTGCTAAGCATAGGAGAGCCAAAGAGGAATAGAAAGTATAGAAGTCGTCTTGCCCCCCTATACTTAGGCTCTGGCGGCCTAAGTGTAGAAGAAGATCAAAAATGGGGCGGACGAGGAAAGATGGGAATGGATGAATATACAATATGGGCATCGGTCCCCCCTATACTTAGACTTAGGTCAGCCTAAGTATTGGTAAGAAATGCGTATGAGGACCGATGTGATCTGGAGAATGTACAGTGAAACGACTCGGGTGACCCCTTCCCCCTATACTTAGGATCTGGTCATCCTAAGTATAGTCCGAGATAATGATTCGATGATGTGGGGATGGGTTACTAGAATCGTGGAGGTAGAGGAAAGGATATACAGGAATGATGATATATGTACAAATGAGTCGGTCTGAATCTTCTGAAGATGCTGCTGATGGCTGGAGTTCATTGCTGCAAGGTCTCATGCACGGCTTGAGATGTATCTGCTGTATCTGTCTCGCGCATGAATACAATCTCCTCCACATGGACTAACTGTTCATTAGATTCAACGAAGTGCTTCAACAGCTGCCCATTAACCAGGAATGTCGGTGCGTCATCCGCGAGATCTGAGATCTCGACACATCCACTATCATGCACCGTTCGGACTACAAATGGTCCCGTCCACTTGGATTTCAGCTTGCCTTGGAAGGTCTTCAGCCTGGCATTGAACAACCATACCTTCTGTCCAGGAACAAAGGTCTTTCGTCTGATAAATCTATCGTGCCAACGCTTCACCTTGTCCTTGTACACCACACTGTTGTCGTATGCGCGGTTTCTGACTTCCACAAGCTCATTCAGATCCATGTTTCTCTGTTTTTGGCCCAGGTGTGTGTTCCAGTTGACCTTCTTTATTGCCCATTCTGATTTATGCACTAACTCTGCGGGCAAATGGCACGGCTTTCCGAATACCATTCGGAATGGGGAGGTATCTAACGGTGTCTTGTAAGCCGTCCTATACGCCCAGAGGACCTGATCCAAGATCTGAGACCAGTCCTTCCTGTCTGGGCGGACGAGCTTTTGCAGTATTGTTTTTACCTCCCTATTTGACACCTCAGCCATACCATTGGTTTGTGGGTGGTAAGGACTAGCGACACGGTGTTCGATGCCGTAATCCTTCAGGAGTTTCTTCACCTCCCGATTCACAAAGTGGCTACCCCCATCTGATATCATCATTTTGGGGATCCCGAACCTAGAGATTATGTGCTCTCTGATAAACTTACAGACAGTCCTGCTGTCTGCGGCTCGGGTCGGGATAGCCTCCACCCATCTTGACAGATAATCCACCGCAAGAAGGATGTATTCAAATCCGTGGCTGACAGGGAATGGGCCCATGAAGTCGATGCCCCAGGCGTCAAAGACATCACAAATGATGACCGGCTGCATCGGCATCTCATCCTTGGAACCAACGGTTCCTCCCATTCTCTGGCATACTGGGCACGACTTCGCGAAGGTGGTGGCATCGCGAAACAGAGTCGGCCAGTAAAAGCCACACTGAAGCACCTTCCATGCGGTCCTCTTCCCGGAGTGGTGTCCTCCTGCCTCTAAGCTATGGCATAAAGAAAGGACACTCTGGTATTCCTCCTGAGGAATACAACGTCTCCAGACGCAATCCGGTCCTTCAAAGAAAAGGATCGGATCCTCCCAATGGTAGTGTCTAGCATCCGACTTTAGTCGGTCAATTTGGCTCTTGGGCCAATCCTCGGGAACCTTCTTGGAGACAAGATAGTTCACGATATTGGCATACCATGGGAGTGAGTCGATAACAAAAATCGACTCGTCAGGGAAGGAGTCTCGAATTGGGGAAACCTCGGAAGTATTAATATCTTCGAGACGAGAGAGATGATCAGCTACTACGTTCTTCTTTCCAGGTTTATCACGGATGTCCAAATCAAATTCCTGGATAAGTAGAATCCAACGAAGAAGACGCGCCTTCGCGTCCTTCTTCTCCATCAAATATCGTAGTGCCGTGTGGTCTGTGAACACAGTCACCTTGGATCCGATTAAATGCGATCTGAATTTGTCCAAGGCAAACACTACCGCCAGCATTTCCTTTTCGGTAACTGTATAGTTACGCTGAGCAGAATCAAGCACTTTGCTTGCGTAGTGGATTGCAAACGGGACGCCATCTCTTCTTTGTCCCAATACAGCCCCAACAGCATAATCTGATGCATCCGTCATGATCTCAAAAGGGAGAGACCAATCTGGGGCTTGTAAAATGGGTGCGTCCATAATCATTCCTTGTAATAGCTTAAAGGCCGCAAGACACTTGTGATCGACAATAAACTCCGCGTCTTTGCCTAAAAGCTCAGTTAGCGGTCGGGCAATTTTAGAAAAATCTTTGATGAACCTCCGATAAAATCCGACATGCCCGAGGAACGACCGCAACTGCCGTACGTTGGTTGGTGGCTGGAGTCGTCTGATCACATCCACCTTGGCAGGGTCAACCTCCATTCCTCTCTTGGAGATGACGTGCCCCAACACTATGCCCTCCGTCACCATAAAGTGACTTTTCTCCCAGGAGAGCACCAGATTGACCTCACAACATCTTTTGAGGACTCGGTCCAGATTCCTAAGGCAGGAATCAAAAGAGTCGCCGTGGACCGAAAAGTCATCCATGAAGACTTCCAGGAATTCGCCGACCATTTCGGCGAATACAGCAATCATGCACCTTTGAAAAGTACCTGGAGCATTGCATAACCCAAAAGGCATGCGCCTGAAAGCATAGGTACCAAAGGGGCATGTGAACGTGGTCTTTTCCTGGTCCTCTGGAGCTATGGCTACTTGATTGTAGCCCGAGAACCCATCAAGGAAGCAGAAGAATTCTTTCCCTGCTAGTCTCTCTAAGATCTGATCAATGAACGGTAGGGGGAAATGATCCTTCTTCGTCGCGGCATTCAGGCGTCTGTAATCCACACAGACGCGCCACGACGTGGGTACTCTCGTCACGATCTCCTCTCCGTCCTCGTTGGTGGTCGTCTGAATTCCCGACTTTTTCGGGACAACATGGATTGGGGCCACCCACTTAGAGTCGGAGATTGGGTAGATAAAACCCGCGTCGCACCATTTTTCTATCTCTTTCTTGACAACCTCTCGTAGATTTGGATTCAACCGACGTTGGAATTCACGAGAGGGTTTGGCTTCATTCTCCAAATATATATGGTGCGAACACAGAGCGGGATTTATCCCGTGGAGATCGGAAATGCTCCAGCCTATTGCCTTGCGGTTCTTCTCCAGGATCTCTAGCAAGCGAGATTCCTGCTCCTCGGTCAATTGCGAACTGATAATGACCGGAAATTTCTTGGCTTCGCCCGCAAGGAAGGCATACTTAAGGGTTGTGGGTAAGGGTTTGAGCTCAGGGATGGTATGATCATCTAAGAAGTCTGGCTCAATCCGATCTGGTTCGGTGTTGGAAGTGGCTGGATCTTGATCTGCAGTGGCTGCCACCAAGCTTGGCTCTGGAGTCGGATCGTCAAAGGTCTCCATGCAATCGGCAAACGCCTCGTCCGACTCGTCTTCCTCATCTTCCGATTGTCCTAAGGATGTAAGGACTGACAGGCCCTCTTGGGCCTCTATGTCATCGAAGATGTAGGGTGATGCAGGCTCAGAGCTGTACTCGTTCCTAATGATCTCGCAGACTGACTCATGTACTGGATCATCTTCAAAGGAGATGGACATATCGGTGCTGGCTGGGTTCTGTCTCCATGGCCCAACTAAGTCTACATGTGCACTGTCTGTTTCGATCGAAGAGTACTCGGTGCTGGATTCGGAGTCCGGTCTCTGCCATCTGGTCTGCTTCATCTCTAGTTCCTCATCTCCGCCTGGAGTTTGGAACTGAATCTTCCCATTCTTATAATCGAATAAGGCCCCTGCTGTTCTAAGGAAGGGCCTACCCAAGATAATCTGGGAATCTCTCCAATTACGAGGGGTCTCCATATCAAGGACAGTGAAGTCCACCATGTATTCCTGACCCTCGACTTTGATCACAATGTTCCTTAATTCTCCTTGGGACCTCTTAGTGGATTTATCTGCAAACTGCAGAATAGCTCTAGATTTCCTAAGAGGTCCGAGATCAAGCCGCTCATAGAGGGCTGTGGGCATCAAATTGATCGAGGAACCATTGTCAAGGAGAGTGCGTGCAAACGCGATGTCATCAACATGACTCACTACATAGTGTGCACCCATGTCTCTTCGTTTCCGAGGAAACGAGTTCTTTATTGCACAAGTCGTGGCTACTGATAGAATGTGTTTCTCAACACGGCTTTTGGTCTTCCTGCTAACCCTAGTAGGTGTGCATCGCACCTTAAGGTATTTCTGGAATGCAGGGGTCATTTCCACGAACTTGTCGAAAGGGATTGTGACCTTGATATGTTTGTTACAAAATTCAGCCATCTCAGGGTCATCTTTTTGGATTTTTGTGTTTTTCTTCTTCCCACCCTTAAGAGCTTGGGGGAAAGGGATTATTAACTCAGGATCTGGAACTGAAATATTTTCATTAGAAACTGAAACTGAGGTCTGGACAGGACTCTGACTCGGACTTTTGTACAGACTCTGATGCTGACTCTGACGAAAGGGAAAATGCTTGGGCGAAACCGGTGATGCGTCTTCCGCTTCTTCTGACTGGTCCTCCTCAGATGGAGGTGCGGGCTCATCGGTGTCGTCGGACTCCAGGTGGATGCGGGGGTGCTGCTTCGAGGACTCAGATGTCCTCTTCTTCTGCTTGCGGTGGTGGTGGTGATGCTCCTCTTCCTCCTCCTCCGAATTCTCCTCAGGTCGAACTTCGGAGGTTCCTTCCTGTTGTGCCCGTGCCCGATCAGGTATGGTCACGGTCCTTCCGCTCCTGAGGGACATATGGTTAACATTATCATACGAAAGGATCTCATGTTCAGATAAATAATTATCTGAATAGTCTACCTGATCTCTGGGTCGGTTCTGGCCTTGGTGTATGCTGTTCGGGTTGGCCTGAACCTGTGCGGGAAGTGGAGTCCTTGGCGCCGTTTGTTGGTCTTGAGCACGAGAGACCCGATTGATGTCGGTTCTCATGTCCAAGTAATCGTTCTGCATCTGCTGGACCCTATCAGACAGGGTCTGGATCGCCAAGGTGAGGGACTCCAACTCGGTGGGCGGTGCTGGCCCCTGCTGGTAGGTTCGCTGCTGCGGCTGGTACCCCTGGTCTGGCCTGGACTGGTATCGCGGGATTGTGACGGGTCTGGTCTCCTGGTATACTGGGGTTGGGCGGTGTGCCTGATCCTTCCCCATCTCAATTTGCCGGACTAGTGGGTCACGGCTATACCAGAGCCCGTTGATCTCGTAGACGGGCGGAGGCTCCTCGTATGCTGTCTCAACTGGTGGGGGTGCTTGATGGTTCTGCTGGGTGTAAGTCTGATCCCAGCTGCTCTGAGACCCCGGTGCCTGTTCCTGTACAAGATGAACTCGATGTACAGGTACAGGTGGTGCAGAAGGGGTGGGTAGCTTCATCTTGGCTACCTTTTCAGAGAGTTCCTCCACCTTCTTGGGAAGGCTCGAAAGAGACTCCATCTCCGCGACTCGCTTGTGGATCTGTTCGACCATGGTGAGCTTGTCTGCAATCATCCCCATGCTGGGGATGAGGTCCTCTGTCAGATCAGCAACAGTCCTTTTAGTTGTCTCGTTAGATAGAATCGAGGGAGACAACTGATAGGCCCTTGTGGCCTGTGACCTGCCGGTTTCTGCCATCTGCTCCAGGATCTTCCATACGGCGTGTTCGTTCTTGTTCAGATAGCTTCCTCCGCAGGCGGCGCTGACTAACCCCTGCATCTCTGGGGTTAAGCCGCAGAACAAGGTCTGGACTAGGATCGCCTTTGAAATGCCGTGGCATGGGCATTTCTGCACTAAATCATTGAACCTGTCCCACGCCTCGTGGAACGGTTCGCAGGGTCCTTGGGCGAAGCTGGCAATCTTCGTACGCATCTGATTGGTTCTACTGAGTGGGTAGAACTTCTTCAGGAAGAGGTCCTTGAACTGCATCCAGGTAGTACAAACCACCCCTAGGTTCTTCAGCCAATGTGCAGCCTTATCTCCTAAGGCAAAAGGGGTGGCTTTCAGTCTGATATAGTCTTGGCCAACATTGGGATGGCTCAGATTATTACAGACTAGTTCGAAGTCACGGAGGAAGGTGTACGGCTCTTCGCTGAGGTTTCCGTTGAACTTCGGCAGCAGGCTAAGGAAGTGGGGCTTCAGCTCGAATGCCTGGTCGGGAACTGCAGGTGCTAGCCAATTCTGGATCTCGTTCTCCGCCGGGTTATATGTATCGACCATTGGCCGGTCGATTCCTTCTGCTACTATAATCTGCCCCAGTCGTGCAGTGAGATCGGCATTCTTCTGTTCAGCTTCTGCCAGACGTCTAAGGATCTGTCTCATCTGGTCCTCGTCGGGCGGCATCCTTGGTGGCATTTCTCCCTCCAGTTCTGGGATATGGAAAATAGGTCCGGTGTTAGAGGGTAAATCAAGGAATGGATTACCGAGGCAATGGTCTTCCTCGGTACTCTCAGAGGAGATAAAAGGGTTGGTTTGAGGGTAACCACCCTGAGCAGGAGGGAACCAGGACTCAAGAGGGTCATGAGTCCTGGGTGGTCCAAAGTGCGTTTGGACCGAAAAAGACGAGTTATCTGGGGGACTCATAGAGGGATCAGTGAATTGTGTGTCGAGATCTCCCCATTGACTCATCTTGATAAGCGAGAAGAAGATAGGATTTTACTCCTACCTGAAGCAAGCAAGAAGAACAATCCAAGACCCTGGTTTTCACACTCAACACAGTGAAGGACTCAAATTGAGTCCAATTTATCTTGTAATTTTTAAGTGTGAATTTCAAGCAAATCTAGCAAGGATTACGCGGCCTAGAGGGAAGTCGGCTCAGAGCCGGATGCGTCTTCCCTGTTTATCCTGTCGTCTAAGATACCGCCGCTCCTTCCTTTCTTCGCTCCTATCCCAAGCCGAGGGATTCAGTGACCACGCCCCTATCTACCTGCAAGCAGGCGGAGGCTGACAAGGCCGGAACTTCACCCCGGGGGGTTACTGGCAGCTTGTCGCGAAGTACCGCAATTTCGCCCCTATCTACCTGAGACAGGCGGAGGCTACTTGGTACTAGTCAAAGAATCTGAAAGTATCCGGCTTGTGATATTTGCTAGGATCAGTCAGAACGATGATATGGAAGACGGGGATTTGGGCTCTACCTTAGGGTGTTCACACACACTCAGGTACCCTCTCTCAGCCTGAAAACAAGGTCGGGGTTACTCTCCCGCAAACAATTTTCAGTTTTATTCCCTTTTTATTGTCAATACTGTTAGCAGTCCCAGTTTTAAAGTAGGTTATCACTGAAATTTAATCACCACAAAGCACGCCTATCGGACAGTCCCAATTTCCTTTAATTAAGTGAGAAAATCAGAGGGGGAAATCGAGAAAAGCCGATGCAAGTTAAAATCTATGATGCGTATGCTAAGTAGAGAATACTTACAGTGATCCCTTCGCTTGTCGATGCAGGATGCTATACAGAATTGAAAACTCTATCCTATATGCAAATGCAGGCGATAAAAGCCGCTCCTAGACAGGCAGTTCTATTAGCGTGAAGAACAGATTGATTTGAACTAAGTCCTGCGGTCTAAGTGCGTCTTTTAAATGTGTTGTGTGGTCCTATTGATTACGAGCACAAACAAGTCCTAGATTGGCTCGAGGAGCCGCTAGTGCAAGCTAAGTTACCAATCAACCACACAGCACACGGGACACGGCTTCCACTATTTTTACACGCGCGAGAACCCAAACGGGAACCGCTGGAAACAATGCAAAAGAAAGAAAATAAAATGAAAATTACAAGGCCTCTCTTTCTCTCACACAATCTAAGTGCTAAGTCTTCGAAGCGTCGCCGACTCCTCGCGTTCCTCGCACAAAAATTAAGATAAGGTCAGAGAGTGACACAAAAATAAAATAAAGCAAAAATAAATGAGAGAAATAATTACAAGAACAACCGGGGGTCAGACTACCCGGGGGTTAGAAAATCAAACACTCAAAATGTGATGTAAATTAACCTAAGCCGTGCCTCCCCGGCAACGGCGCCATTTTGATAAGCCTCCCGCACCCTTAGTTAATCCGGTCAAATTAATGTCCAAATCAATTAATGATATTCGTTGCAGTCGGATACGAGGGATTAATCAAAAATCACTTAGCTATTAATGTTAAGTGATGTAGTTTTTTTACTTGGTGAAGTCCAAGGTCGATCTCAGGGAGGCATCTGTCTCCTTAGGTTGATTACATCAATTCACAAGTGCTCGAGATTCGGGGAACGATTTTTTTTTTGGTCTTTTTAATTACTATGTAGACAATGCAGACAATCCTTAGCCAATTTCAAGTTAGATTTAATTGATATATCAAATTCAGTCCAAAAATTATGAAAATTGGCCAGAAGGTTGCTTATGATGAAAATGACCTACACTAATTTTTTTTTGGAATTTTTCGACTCAAAATGAATATTCTATGAATTAACTAAACAAACAGTGTGATTTTCAATGTTTAATTTTTAATAAATATCAAAACACAATATTTCTCAGAACTAAAATTATCCTAGGAAGGTCTAATGATCAGGAACCTAGGAAAATTGACAGAACTAAAAAATGTTGTGAAATGAATTAATTAAAATTAATCAAAGGAAATCACTAAACTATTTATTCAGGCCTCGTTATGCGTGCAAATGATGTGAAATTTTTATGGGATGTTAAAAACAATGTCCTTAAGCTACTGTGATTTTTTTGGTGATTTTTGAAGGCACAGATAATTTACTAAAAATCAAATGGCATCTCTGGGCAAAATATGACTCAAATCAACCAATTAATTCATTAATAAATCAAGAAAACCAACAAAAATACAACAAGTGTGCTACCAGGTAGAGGACAAAATTCTCAACAAGATGCAACTTTTAAAATTCAAAAATGATCAACAATGCAAGCTATGGACACGTGCAAACATAGGGGTCTAAATGCAATACTGGAAAATAAATGTTCAAGAAATAAACATGCTGACAGGGACTAAAGTGCAATTACCAAGACTATGCAGGACTTGAGTGCAAATTCTCCACGAATCACGCGCGCCTCACGTGATGTCTGCTTCACAGGGACCTTTCTGCAATTTTGGGAACCTCCAGGGGTGTCGGTGCAATTTACCCAGGCCGCACGTGCTCCTCACGTGGGGCGGCCTAGGCTCGGAGACGTCGGAGGCTCGGTTTAGCCTCGGATCAGCTTCGGGTGGCCCGAGCCTAGGCTTGGAGGCCGAGGCTCGGAGCGGGCGACGTGGCCGCCTGAGGGCCCTTGGATCAAGGTGGATCCGAAGGTGGTCGGTGATGACGCGTGGCAGCGGGTGGAGCGTCTGATCCGCGGCGAGATCGACGGTCGAGGACGATGGCGGTGAAGAGACGCGTGGCGGGACGAGGGCCGTTCGATCTGAAGATCGAACGGCTGCTGCTCCTTCTCCTCGAACGGGCCTCCTCCGCCTGCGGAGGAGGGGGCTGTGCTCCGGCGACAGGTGCTGAGCTCCGCCTCCCTCGCTGAGCTCCGTCAGTGAGCTCCGTCAGCTCCCAGCTAGCTCGGAAGCAGCGGAGGACGCCTGCGAAGCTTCCGAGCTAGCTCGGAATGGCTGGAGGAGGGCTGGCGCTCCTGGTCGATGAAGCTCGAGGAAGGCTCCGATGAAGCTCCGGCCAATGGTCCAAAGAGTACCTGCAAGTGTTAGCTGGATAGCCGAAGCGTGCTGGTGATCGTGGGAGTTGAATGGAGTGGTCGGAGAGGCCTGCGGGTGCTTGAGGTGATCGGGCGAGGTGGCTCCGGCCAAGCGGCGGAGCTGCTAGTCGACGGTGGTCGAAGTGCGGTGAATGGCGAAGTGGAGCGGCCCGCGAGGATGCTAGCACCGTCGCGGAGCTCGTCGGGATGTCGAGGAGGTGTGGAGATGTCCGTGGAAGGCGAATAAAATCGGAGAAGATCGGATGAAAAGAAGAGGATGATCGGAGAGGGGATGAAGGAGGTTACCTGGGGTTTGGGGCTCGGTTTTGAGCTCCAGGGGTCGTCGCTCCAGAGGTCGGTAAGCCTCGAGCTCGTGCAGCTACGCGGAGGGCGGCTGCGGCACGGCGGTGCACCGTGGATCTCGCCGGAGAAGAAGGTCCTTCGTCGCTCAACAATTCGGCCGCTTGCTGTCACCAAGAGGAAGCTTGGAGCTCGGGGTTCTCTCCTGGAGTGGCGGATGGGCTTGAATGTGGCCGGAGAGGGTGTATTTATAGGTCGAAGGTGGCGGCAGAGCTGGGTGAGTGGCGAGTTTCATGGAGGTGGTGGAGCGAGTGTGGCGGAGATGGTGGTGTTCGAGGGTGTTGGCGAGGGAGAGGGAAGAGTGGGGAAGATCGTGGGAGAGACAGTGGCCGGCGAGGGTGGCTGGAGTGCGGCCGAAAATAGAAAGGGGCGGCCCCTCCCGCAAGGCGGAGATCGTGGGAGAGAGGGGCTGCCCGAGGTAGGGGACGAGGTCCTGGCCGTTGGATCTTGTGATCCAACGGCCAGATGGAGGCGCGAAGTGGCGGGTGAGATTAGATCTGGGCGAGAAGATCTGAGGGTGTGAGTGGTGACACGTGGCGTGAGCTAGGCAAGGCGCGAGCGAGCGGCCCTGATCAGGTCAAGGTGTTTGAACGGTCGGTTGAGATGATTGGAGGGCTAACGGCTCAGATGGAAGAGCTGAGGATGCAGATGAAGGGCTCAAGAGGTGACGCGTGGCGCTCTGTGGGCGAGGCGCTGATGGATGGTGGAGATGAAGAGTGGGGGATGATCAGACGGTTGAGGGGGTGCGCGTACGTGGTCACAGAGGGACCGTTGGATCTGGAGCTTGATCCAACGGTGGAGAGCGCGGGCGGATCGGCTAAAGACAGCGGGCCGCGTGGCGCAATCAGAGGGTGCCACGTGGCCTGCTGTGAGTGGTCGAAGGGAAAAACACGTGTAGAAAGAGGAGGAGGCCGAATTTGGAAAAACTCAAAACATGAAAGTTGTAGATCTTGGTGAGATCTACAAGTTTCATGTTGGCCAAAGATGGAGATGAGGTCAAATATGGTACATAAATACAAAGTTACATAAATATACATATGTAGTATACAAAATGCCCCAAAAACCCAAGTTCCTCATACAAGCTCCAATTTCAATGAAATTAGTCTCATTTTGAAGGTCTTTTGATATGTAGTATTCTAATAGTGAGTGGACCTAAGTAGGAGTTTGTATGCGGGCTTTATGGGGGTTTTACTGTACAAGGGTTCTCTGGATAATTGGGTTATTCTACAAGGGTGATTTGTGGCCTTCTTCCCTATATTAATGAGGAGTACATACATATATTATAGAGAGAAGTTTATTTGATGAAAAGGTATTTTACAGGGGATTTGTGGCTTCTTATTTAAATGCAGATGAGCTCCTAAAATGCATGAATTATGGATGCATGCATGAATGCTATTTATGCAAGATAAAGGGAAATATGCCTCTATTTTCTCGGGAACAAGGCTCTATTTTTGACTTTTGATGTGATGAATCACAGATTCATCAAATATGCAAAATACCAAGTCAACGGAGGATCGGACGGCTGGTAGGTAATCACTTGCCAAGTGGTGTGCTGAGGGAGTCCGATACCGCTTCGTTATCGATGGTCTGGATTGGATCTTCAAAGGAAGATTAGATGGTGGAGGTGCATCATCATCCGATGGGAGCTTCTCGATCTGGGGCACCTTCGCGATCCAATGGCGGGAGGGCAGGTCGACGAACGGGGAAGAACTCCACCGATGCAAAGTTCTCCCGGCGAGATATCCCCTCTCTGGCGCTCCTTTCTGCTCCAAAATGGTGCCCGGTGCTCCTGTGTGTCCTCTATAGCTGCTGGTGGCTCCAAAAATCTCCGGCATTGGACAAAGGGCCCACGCGAGGTCACCGGAGCAAGGAAGCTCCAGATACCTCTACCTCCTCCAAAATGAGCTCCAGTTGTTGATCGAGAGTCTAAGACATGCAAAGAAGGGTTATGGGGTCGAGGGCAAAGTGCCTCGACCCCGTAGCAGGGCGGTTGGGCGGAGAACGACAAAAAGTGAAGTTCATCGGAGCAAGCTCCGACGAGGGATGAACGAAGGCGATTGATCGGGTAGAAGGCAAAATAAAATGCGGGAAATGACCTAGGGTTATATCTATGCTAGAAATGCAAGAAGAAAAAGGAGTAAAATTAACCTTGAGCGGCCAAAGTCCGCGAGAAGGGACCTCGACACCGACAGCTGGTGGATGTGGTGGCGACCGCCTGAGACGCGACTGAACTCGCTCCCTAAGGGCTGAAGAACGAGGCTTTCACCCTCCTCCCACCGGAGCAAGCGAAAAGGGTGAAAATAGGGGTCAAAATGGGTTCAAAGATCGAAGGGAAGAAGAAGGTCCTATATGTACAATGTGGTTGACAGGGCTCCTAAATCGATAAAAATCGAGCGAATCGGCGACGCAATCCCCGAAAAGAAGCTTGTACCTGTAAGCTGGATCATCGACGAGAAAAAGTACAGAAGACCTCGACATGGATTGGTGCAAGACGCGGACTCTAAAAATGGTAGAAATCAAGGCGAAACGAAGATCTGACAAACTACAGATCTCGGCCAGAGAGTTGATCGAGGTCAACCAACAGGAGGATCTGGTTGGTCCATGTAGACCAACCAGAAAAATCCCTAGAAAAAATAATTAGAAATTAGATTAAAAATAATAAATGATTTTATTAATTTTAGATTATAAAAAATATGTATTATTTTATTATGAAGTTTATTTTTTTTTGAATTTTAGAATTAAAATTTACTTTTTAGGGCCTATATATAGGTATATTTATCAATATAGTTTGGTCTTTTATTTTTTGTATTTTTTATTTTATTAATTTAGTTTATTTTTTTATAAAATTATAACTTATTTTTGTACACCTAAATATATTATTATTTTATTTTTCTGATATATTAAATAGATGTATTATCTATATACGTATAAATATAGGTATTTTACCTATGTATTTTATACCAGTATTTTATTTTAATGATTTCTTGATTTTTTATTCCTGTTTTAATATCAACATATATTGTAAATTAAAAACATAAAATTACAAAAAT
Organism: Ottelia alismoides; assembly: GCA_037367405.1. Taxonomy (NCBI): domain Eukaryota; kingdom Viridiplantae; phylum Streptophyta; class Magnoliopsida; order Alismatales; family Hydrocharitaceae; genus Ottelia; species Ottelia alismoides. Next base: position 319,800 of record JAZKJV010005015.1, read on the forward strand.
AATGAATAATAAATAAAATGAATATTTTAATCGGATAAACTATACAGTAGGGATCCAAAACCTAACTTTCACACTGTAACTCCAAAAAATGTGAAACCACCTTCATTAAATAACCTATTAAAAGTTACATACAATTAAAGATGTTTTTGATATATTTTGAATATTTATCTGAGAGATATGGGTCTAGGAAGTTGGGATTTTGGAAACTTATTTTGAGTATAACTTTTTATCTGCATATTATTTTGTATGAAATCAATTTTGTATTTTTCTATATTTAATTGTCTGCAATTTCCTGTTCAAAGTTTCTTTATTTCAGGTATAAAAAGTAGAATTAAAAATAGGTCCCAAAAATGAATAAAAATGAATAAAATAAATGAGATTTTTATATTATCTTGGACCCTTATCTCCCCCTACTTTGTTCCTTGTCGACTTAGTCATCAAGATGCCTAGGTCTCGGAGTTTCAGTCATAAAATATTTACAGTATTTTATTCTTTTTCTTTTCTTTATTCTATATTTTTGGTATTAAAAACAGAATTTTATACACTTTTTACACAATGATGCATGAATGACAAAATACCTAAATTAGGGGTATTTACACGCATTTACTAGTGTTTTTAAGGCCAAAATGATAGAATAAAGATGATGAAATGGAGATTCATCACTCACTAGTAGAGATCTATATAATGAAAGAAAATGATGGTTGAGAGACTATATATTAGCGAATTATATTTTTTAATGATAACACATTAATTTATATATTTCTTTCAACATTATGACTAACTTCTCATGTAGACTCATTGATTGAAGTATGAAACCTAAGAGGAAAGCAATGAAGCCATTGTTGGTCAAAGCAAATATTTTGTTTATTTATGTATTTATAAACTTCAGACCAAAAATCATTAAAAAATATAAAAGAAAACTCAAAAAATAAAAAACCCGTAAAACCTTCATAAAAATATAAAAAATCCTAGAAAAATCCCAAAAATATATTTTCCATCTCTGAGTTTTCTTTATTTTATTATCTTTATTTTAAAATTAATTTAAAGAACTTTTAACTCTATTTTATATTTTTAATCACCATTTTAATTTCATGTATTTATTTAAACCATGTTTTGGTTACTTTGACTTTAAAAATCTTAAAAAATAGAAAAACTTCTTAAAAATCACAAAAACAGTAAAAGATCTTGAAAACTCAAAAATATTTTATTTTTATATTTTTGAACATTTTTTTGTGAATTTGCATATCGACGCTAGCTTATATTGTACATATAGCCTATATATAGCTTATTATATATTTTAAAAGATAATGAATTTACAAAATATAAAATATAAAAGAAAATACAAAATCGAAAAAATTAAAAATCAAAATATAAAAACATAAAATCAAAAATAAAATAAAAAAAATCAAAAAAATCAATCAGAAACCCACATTAAGAACATAAACATATAGTTCACAATCATCATTTTGTGCTTCATTGCCCCGATCTAGCCATTTGCTCCCTGTGTTCGACCTCTACATACTTGACCTATACACATCCTTGTTGTAGAGTTATAATAAATTTTAAGCTTGTGTCTTCTTTTCATTGCTTGGTCATCTGTTGTGGGTTGATTGTTGTTTTAATCCAAATTTTGTGACGGTCACCTCGACGATGGTGTTCATGCCTTGTGCGGAACGTACGACCGCTCAATTTTTTTGGTCAAACAAATGGCATCGTTGCCGAGGAGCAACGCCGCATAGATTGGCATTTCTTGATTGATGGTGATTATTTGCCTATTTTTGTGCTTTTTTATTTTCTTTTTTATTTCATATAATTGTTTAAATTGTTTAGCCACTCTCTTGGTTGTCTTTGTTGCGAGGAACATGGATCGAGGGGGAGCTCCTCTTTGGAGCACCTGCGCACCCATGTGAGGCAACTGGATCTAGCACCAAGGAGGATTTAAAGGGGATTTTGAAGACAATTTTTGAGCATTTATTTGTGTAATTTAAGTGAGTGAGAGAGTGAGATATTTATTGTAATACTTAAAGACTCTCAGGACACTACTCTGCACACTTCACGAGGTCTAGTGCCCGAGGGATTGTTTCCTTGGGGGCCTTGTCAGTTTTCCTTGGTTTTCTTTGCAATTTTTTATTTTGTTTTTTGGTTTGTTTTCTTTCTTTTGTGTGATTGAGCCCTTAGGTGTAGGAACTGCTAGTTAATAGTATTAGGTCCAAACACCTAATTATATTTGCATGTGCCTATAGTCTACATTTAGATCTAGTCAAAATATAAATTGCTTCTTATTTGAATTTAAGAGAGAGATGTGCTATACAGTGCTTGAAGGATCCGTTGCGGCGAACACCGATGCACTTTAGAGACCGGACATTAGGATCTCTCTTCTAGATATCTAGCATCTTATTCTCACGATAATAGCATTTACTCATCTAGGATGATTTCATCGGCTTGCAATGCATATAGATATGTTTCAATTCTGTTGAGAATCTTTGCATGTAGAGTGTTGGAGGCAAGGTGAGTATTTCTCTTTAGCATCCATCATTTATTTGCCGCTTGCATTGCTTTCCGACTCTCCCTCTTATTTTGATCACTTAGGTGCTTAAAGGAATTGATTCCCCGATAGGCTCGAGCATTTCTTATTAAAAATCCAAAAAAGTGATAACAATAAAATTGAGACTGCTAATATTACTTGACCCTAAAAAAGATCAAAAAAATATTTTGGGGAAAGTAATCCCCTCATTGTCTTCGTTTTACATTCCTCGCGTACAAACTAAGCAATAGTGCCAAAATCCTATTCAGCCTCCTGAGTGTTTGTACAACTTTTTGGACTTCTCACCTAACTCTAAAATAAACAAGATAAAAAGATCGCACTTTTGCGATCTTCACCGAGTTGAGTAGGTTAATTGAGGGGTGTGTTTGTTTTGTGTGCATTTGTTTGTGATTGCTTGTGTGAATTCTAGATCGCCTCTGCGCATTTGCGCCTTTTTTATCCACTTCTCTTGATTTGATCATCGTGCTCTCCCGATCACTTTTCTTTTGGTTTCAAGATGGCTGACTGGAGAGATTTTTATCCAAACTTTGCAGACTCCTCGTACCCTCCAGTCGGACCACCTCCCTTTTTCCAGGAGGACTTTGCTCCTGATTTTATGTACATATCCGCCTCAGCCACAATATCAACCCTCAGACGTTTATCCACATCCACCTCTGCCTCCATATTTTCCACCTTCACATCCACCCGAAACTGATCTGTTGGAGTCACCTCTCACAATTTCTGCACCTGAGACCTTGACCCAGTTCATGGAGCATATGAATTCGAGCATTGATGACCTCACCTGCCTAAATAAGAGCCATATTGATGCTCCACGATCTGACGATATGGATTCATTTGAGGATTTCCATGAGAGCTTGCAATCGCCAAAAATGCAAAAAATAAGAAAATTTTAAAAATCCAAAAAGAATTCAGGAGACCTTTGGTTGAGTCAGACCGTGAGGAGAGTGCTCATCTTCCAGACCCTTCACCCACACATTCATTCACATCTAGTCTCATCTTTGACCCCGAGGATTTCACTCTACAGACTACTCTTGGCATTCCTCCTATATATGATGATTCCGATCTCCTCCTTTATATGGAGGTGATCCAAAAATTAAAAAAAATATTGACTGAACCCGAGGTGGTGGCAACTATTCATGAGATCATTTATGCCCCACTTCGTCAGGCCATGACCCAATTATCTACTCCTCATTATAAGAAGATAAAGTAGAGGAGCAGATCTGAGTGTCATATTTTGACCATGGCCACTACCCATGCCATCACACACCGCCCTATTCCTAGGAAAAGGAATAAAGCTATCCCTTTCATTAGCTACACCATCTCTGACCACACTTGTGATAACACTCTCATTGACGGTGGTGCTTCAATCAGCATCATACCCTTCTCGCTGGTACAGTCTCTTCACATAGAGCCTCTCAAGAAAACCAAGATGATCGTTCAGTTTGCTGATGGATCCATCAAGAGGACGAAGGGTATCCTTGAGAACGTTGACATCTCGATTCAAGGCATGAGCTACACTGTTGGCTTGGTCGTATTACCCATGGAGACCTCAACTAGGGAGCACTCTCCAATCATCCTGGGACAACCTTTCCTCATCTCTGCGAGGGTCGTTATTGACTATGGATCAGAAGAGATTCGCTTCCGTCCTGTTGATGAGAGCGAGGTGGTCATCACTGCAACCACAGCCGATCAGAGACCTGCACATGGTGCACCTTCACCGAGTTTAGCTGACCCCGAGGCCCATGACTTATATGTTGATATCAGAGAGACTTTCTTTATGACCGATGATGAGACCAAGAATTCCTCCCTATGGAGAAAGATCCGAAAAGCATGGACCTCAGAGTTCCTTCTTCTGGTGTTTGGCGATGTGTTGATGACATCCACGAGATTTACACGATTGATACCCTAGAGCGGAGGACAGATTTAGAGAGTAGACAGGACAGACATGACTTGACTACTTCCACTGATGAGTCCGTTCCTGTTCACTTAGATTCAGATGAGACTGGAAAGGCCGAATTTGATCTTGTTGCTTTTATCCAGGAATTCAGGCCTTTTGATTAGAGTGATGATCAGGTTGATACTTTTGAGGATGAACATGATTCGACTACTTCCACAGATGAGTTCGTTCCTTTTGATTTTAACCTATGAGAGAACTCGGAGGATGACCTTGACTCTACTTCTTCCGATGGTGATGAGTTCGTCCCTTTTCACTTCGATATCAGCGAGACACCCAAGGCCAGACCTAGCCACACTACTTCCACTGACCCGTATGTGCCTCCCCACCCTAGGACCACTGAGAACCTTCACCGTGTCGACCCTGATCGGCTTGTGTCGGCTGTAGACCCTGGTGTCGACCATCATCATGTCAGATCCATTCCTCAGCGGTCCCGTAAGAAGGTTGACTTTCGATCTTCTTGATCTATGTACATCCACTCTGTTGTATATTTGATGAATCTTGTATTCATCATGCTAAAATTTGTCAATTAGGCTATGTTCCCCATCATTCACCTGTAATTAATCATTAATAGAGCATTATTAGCATTCATACATGTATGAGTAATATTTGCATTTCATCATGCATAATTGCATTAAAAATCCCAAGTGTAAATTAGCCCAAAAAGCCGCTAACTTCTCACATTTTTAATTAATTCATCCTAACTCCGATTGACCCCAAACCACATTCATTATGCATATATTACTAACCTTATTAAATAAAAAATACAAAAAATACTAACCCTAATAAGTGTCAAATAATCCCAAAGTCTAATTTCACATCTAACGGACTAAAATGAGCATATCTCCCACATACAATGTTCGATTTTGGGCTACTCACTTTTAAAGCACTCCATATTCAAATACCTTCAAAACAAGACCAATTTCGTAAAATTTGGAGCTCATATGTGAAAGTTGGGTTTTGGGCCTCTTTTGCGCATTTTGACGTTTTGCTATTTTTGACCTGAGTTTTTATATGCATAATTGACCCTATTAATTTTATATCTTCTTCATTTGTGTTCTTTGATGAAAGTTTTATTAAACAACGCAAAAATCCAAATCCAGATCAAAACTGAAATCAAAGAAACTGACCGAGTCTAAGTGTCCGTTGTCGGTATGTACAAAAGTTGTGTGTTTCAGACTTCTATTTTATTTTCCTAATTTCTTATCCATTAAAAATCTAAAAACTTAGATTAATGTGTAATTAATTTTATTTTATCTTATCATATTTTTCTATATTTTTTATCGTCTCTAAAACCACCAAAAAATACAAAATCCCAAAAACCCGGATTTCTATACACATGGAGAACCACCAAAAATACCACTTCGCTCAGATAACCTCTTTTGCTCGCGGATCCTTCATAAAAGTTATAGTTATAGAACTCGTCGAGACGAACAACTTACGTAAAGGAAATTTTTCGATCCGAGGTCTCCTTCTATTTCTTTTATAATTTTCTTCATCTTTTAATTTTGATGTTTTTTTGGGGTGTCACGTGGCAGCCCCTGGGCGTGCCATGTGGCACCCCCACTTCCTCTCTCCAGTCCACCGGGTCACGTGCCCAACACGTGACTCTCCTTCTCCTTCCTCCAGCCGTTGCCAAACCTTCCCCCTCCCTCGCGTAAATGGTTGAGGCCACACACCTCAGGCCATGCATGTAACGCCCGCGCCATCTTCAAGCCACCCTCATCGCATAACCGTTGCTCTCTTCTGCTCCTATAAGAACCCAGCCCTGCCAACAAGCCCCTTCATCCGCCATGGAGGGAGAAAGGTCCAGCTTCGATTAGCCCTATGGTGACAGCACATGGTACAAGATATGGAAGGCAACGACGACCAACGACCTTCGTCACGATGAAATCCAAGGTTCCCTAGCACTTTGCTGCAAGCCCTCTTAGCTTGCTAAGCTTCAATCTCAGATAGTTGAGATTTTGAGGCAAAGATCGGAGTACATCGCCTAGCCCTTCGACCTCCTTGCTCCGCTCTGCGTCACCGACCTCCACGCCGACATCGTTGTCTCCTCCAGTCGCCAATCACCCATCGCCGGAGCCCATACTCCTCCGTATCTCCTCCGCCACGCAGCGCCGCTGCTCGACCCGCACCTCAGCCTCCGAGCATCGACGCGACCTCGCCGCTCCTCCGCATCTTCGCCACCCAGGTCGCGCTCCAGCACCGCCTGCGCAGCCCGCCGACCTACCACAGCTCGGCCGTGTGTCGACCGAGCTCCACCCGACTCCGCCTCGCCTTCACCAGCACCTCCGCCTCGCGCGGCGCCTCCACCTTCGCTAGCGCTTCCGCCTCCAGCCGCCGTTGGATCGGGTGTAGCCCTTGATCCAACGGTTGCAGACCTGCCATGTGGCAGCATCCTGTCTCTCCCCGAGCCTCGGCCCCAGCCTCGAGGCTCGGGGCCCCCAAAGCTCTAGTAGCCGCCACGTAGGCCCGAGCATCCGAGCCTGAGCTCCGTTGCCCGGTCCTCTGCCTTGTCACCCGAGCCACAGCTTTGCCATCCGAGCCTGAGCCTCGGGACCCCCGAGCCTCTACTCCGGGCCCGAACCTCAGGCTCAGCCATCCGAGCCTCATGTCTGCCACCAAGCCTCAGGGCGCATGCGTGGCTGGGAAAATTGCACGGACGCCCCTGCAACTTTCAGATATTGCTAAAATACCGCCGCTTGGGTAAATTACAGAGGGGCCCCTCAAGTTTTTATAAATTATAGATAAGCCCCTCCAGAGACCTCTTGGCAAAGAAAATTTTATTTTATTTACATTTTAGTCCCTGAAACATCATTTTATCATATCTTTTTCATACGAACTCTATTTTGAGCATATAATATGTCATTTTGAAGCTATTTTCGTGCTCTATCACTTAGCAGAATTTGTGGATAGATCCGAGGTCATTTATTGAGAATTATTATTGAGGATCATCATTGACTCTTGCAGTCTTAAATTTGACATATTTGTAGTGCATTTTCATTGATGAATCAATTTACACAGGGGTGCTCTTTTGCAGAATAGATATTGATTTCTCATTCTTTTGTAGGATACTTTTATTGAGGCTTCAAATAATGATCTAAGTAAATTGCAGGATTGTCTCTCAAAATTATTCTCTTTCTACCTGCTGTTGGATTCATTTTGATAAATAATTCTGGACATGACTCTTTCGATCTGTGATGTGCTTTTGAGGATTTATTGATCAGACTGTTGAAGAATTTAATACTTTTCTAATCACAGATCCTGGGCATAGTTCTCTCAATTTATTTTCTTTGCATCACATTCGCATCTCCATCATTGCATTGTATATTTTTCTCAACACAGAAATTAACCGAGCATTAATTAATTATTTAATTTGATTTAAGACCACGCAACTAGGAATCCCCGTTCCCTGTGTTCGACCTTGGTACACCTACAAAGTAAAAATATTCCACGACATTCAAAGATTGTGGTTTTTGACGAACCAAATTCGCCTTCTATACTACGACTAATTTCACATTATTAAAGAGGCGAATTTGGCGTTCATCAAATGGCACCGTTGTCGGGGAGCGACGAATTTTTAGGGTTTTGAATCAATTTTTGTAATTAGTTTTTGTAAAATTAATTTTTGTGTCATTTTTTTCTTTTCTTCTGCATTTTATTCTGCATTTCTCTCTCACTCCATATACTAACCGCAATTTCTCTCTTTGCAGACTTCTGGGAGCGGAATTTTGGATATTCATCAAGGATCTACAAGGAAGATTGAATTTTGATTTTTGTGAGAGAGATCTTAGTATAGGTTTAAATTTCTACATTATTCATAGTGTCCCTCTCTCCTTGTACCCTGTTAATTTGTAATATTCAGGACTGTACTCTCTGTGGCTTGACGTAGAATTTAGGAGCACATACGCTAAATTAGAATTATTTGATTGTGCTCGTAATTTTTAGGCCGCACTTTTCACTAATTAAATGCACTGTAGATCGTTCAACATTAGCCAAAAATTTCAATCAATTCTTCCCGCTAATAGAACTATCTGTTTAGGGCGTTTTCCATCTGTGCATACCATTTAGTGTAAATTTTAAATTCCTTGTCTTGCATCCCGCATGAAGAACGCAAGGATTCACTATAAGTCCTTCTCTTAAGCATGCATCATTGATTTACGTTTGCATCAGCTTTTCTGATCCCCCTTTCTCAAAGTTTTACAACTTAGGATTCAAAGGAATTGGGACTGTTCGGTAGGCGTGAATTTTTGTGCTCACATAAACTATAGTGATAACCTTAACTTAAAACTGGGACTGCTAATCAAGGTGACTCTAAATAAACTGATCTAAAATTAACCTGTGTTTGGTGGAGAGAAACTCACTCATAGTTTATAAGGACCAGAACGCACACTTAGAAAAGAACCCAAAACCGAAGTGGTTCATTCAGACTACTGATTTTTAAAAACAATTAGCTACTTTTCAGTGAGGGTCTCGGGTTGCCATTTACGGTCCGACTTCCCTTAGCAGAGTAGGTGGTTTAGAAGACACCGTAGAAGGCTCCGTCCTCAAGTAACACGGGTAGCCGTTTAAACGATCTGTACTTACACCTATACTGGCTGAAAGTAGGTGCAACTAGTTGTATGAACTCGGGACACTCTTTGTGAAATATTTCGGCACCTAACAGCTCCGCTTAATTTTTAAGACTGTTTTGTCATTAAATTAAAATTGAAAAGATAAGAGGCCGAACCCTAACATGCCTTCACCAGTGTTGAGTGGGTGAATCGACGTGTTTGTTTTGTGTTTGATTTGTGTGTGTCAAAGACTTTGCAATTGCAAGAAAATCGTGATTCGTTAATCATTCCATCCTTCTTGATAAGATGTCGGCACAGTTGTCTTCTTTTCCGATCTCCACGACCTTGTCCCGATATTCTTCTCACACTCCTCAAGAGAACCTGAGCTTCAAAGAAAATTCTCTTCAGCCATCACTATGACCACACTTCTTCTTGGATTAGTCCTCTCTCACATTCTGACAATCTTATGGACATGAGAGAGAGACCAGAATTGAGGATGAACAATAGAGTAACCGATATCGACAACAGAACACGATTTCCGGTTACTGTGATCTCACAGCCTCTTGAACCATCCTCTACTCAGAATGACTATCCTCTTGAGTACAATCAATTTTCCTTCGACAATCCACGAGAAAATCAAAGTCAAGGAAATACAACTCATGACCAGACCACAATGTTTATGAATAATCAATACTCTACTCGAGGTTACATGCCAAAATCACGACACATGGACAATGATTACTCAATCACTAGTCATGAGATGTTTGAGGATGAGATTGCTCAGATTATTCATAGAGCAGACACTTTAATTGAGAGAATATATGATCTCATCCTATCCATGCAGAATTCAGAAGAAGTGAGGCCACCACCATGCGAACCACTTGATTATCATGTGACTCACAATCAGGCACGACCATTAACAGCTGACCCCCCCGACTAACCATATTACAGAAAATACCAAAAAATTGAAAATTTTGAAAATTCAAAAAAATGGACAATTCTGAAATGGAAGCATTTTGTAAGAGTCTGATCTTAGAGCTTCCATTAATCAAAGCCATAGAATATGTGCTCGATCTTAAGAGATTTGTAAAGAGTCGACTAAACCCCAAAAAGATAGGCAAGAAACGATCTAGGACTGAATATCATGTCATATCTATGGCTAGTTCTTTGGTGATGAATCATAAAATCAAAAGCCGTAAAGTTAAGCGGTTGACTCGGATCACATGTGAAATTGAGGATTCAACATTCACTCATGTCGGTTAGTTGACAACTCCACATTAGACATCCTCCCCAAGTCCGTCTTTGACCAACTCAAACTCGGACAACTCAAAAAGAGTAGGGTGATCGTTCAACTACCCGATCGATCTACCAAAAGACCGCGGGGAATCGTTTCTGTCGTCGAAAATTTCCGAGGTACAACAAATAAAGTAGACTTTATTGTCCTTGACATTGAACACCCCGGAAGGATGTCTGAGTCTCCTATCATTTTAGGAAAGCTGTTCTAAGCCTCCGCTAAGGCGATCGTCGATTGTGTGACTCAGGAAATCAAGTTCCTGAACTCGGACCACAATGAACAAACCCCCAATGACACATTCTGCTCTGAGGAAAACCAACTTAAGACCGACAGTTATGATCGGAAAATAAAGATTTCACACTATTAGACATCTCCGCATGACACACTAATAAAAAAACTAGGAGAGTCACCTAAAAGACTGACTGTTGGACAAACTTCGGATTCTCACCACCCTATCACTGCTCCTAAGAAAAATCAAGATTTTGGAGCTTATGAGGAATTCAACCATATTATTGAAGATCACCATGATTATTTGAGTGGTCCAATCTTTGAGTCGGCAGTAATTCATGAGATACTTGAACCATATAAGGAACCGACTCCGGAAACGCCTGATGTCACCAAAATTCATGACCATCCGGAAGTGACATCAACACCCCTAGCCATAAATCACAAAATCACCAGGATCAATCTCCCTCGACTGAAGCAGCGCATGACCCTTCAAGAATTGGTCCACTTTTACAGGGATTCATCTGATGAGGAACTCACGAATGCCACATCGGTTACTCAAGATAGGGAGATGAAGACTGTCCAACTTCCTCCCAGTACTTCTCAAGGAAACAAACCTACCAAGAAAGTCACCTTTGACCTTAGACACCAGGTGATTTCTGAAGAGTCCTCATCCGGTCCTGATGTGATTCATCAGATAAGTGCAATAGGTACAGCTCTGATCCATGGGCACTTACCTCTGATCGACAAAAGTTGGAGATCCTCACTAGACGACTACTATTCTCCTGAGGACGACGACAATGGCTGGTCTTCTTCATCGCCCCCTCTTCATCACACTCCACATCTCTATACTATCTCCCTCCACACTCCCGCAAGAAGGTCCGTCGCAAACCTCCTTGATCTTGTACATCCGCAAATCTACCCGGTTCCCCATCTGTAATTATCCGATTATACTTAGGCTGACCTGAGCCTAAGTATAGGGGGACCGCTACCATTGTTTATACATCACTTCTCTTTTTTGTTTTTGTCCCATCTATACTTAGTACGATCTATGTCTACATTTCACTTTGTGCCATGAGGACATAGCACAAGCTAAGTATAGGAGGAGTGTTTGTATATATTTTATCTACTTTATCCATAGCTCGTACTTTAATCATTTTTATCTAACATCGGGGATGGGTACAAGTAGTGTGTATATTACCTATTTTTAAAAAAAATAAAAAAACAAAACAAAACAAAAACCCAAAAGAAAACTTTTTGCATTAAAAAAAAAGAAAATCATCACTCATGGTCTTACATTTCATCAAGCATTTCATGCATTCCTTGGTTGATATATTCCTGACACATTCACCATCACTCAAGGCTTGAAGATTTTTGAGGACACTTGATTTCTAAGATCTTGAGATTCTGAGTTAGCCTTCCTTAGTCATTAGGGTTTTGAGCTTAATAATCCATACTTCCTTAGTTTGAAATATTTGAGCGCTATATTGCACTCTTCATCTCTACCTTCAAAAAAGAATATGATTAGCACAATCACTTTCACAACTGCATGATTGATGAGATGAGTTGAGTTATCACTTGAGGAACCGGGACTAGAGATTTGAGTTTAGACTCGATCTGATTATATTCGAGGATGGGATAAAGTTAATGAAGGTTGTAGAAAACCTGAGTGTCAGCAAAACCCTAGCCAGTATGTGAACAAGATTCATATGCTATCTTTTGATATTGACCTAAGTGCCAGGGTGTGATGAAACTTAATGAAAATTGTTGATCAGTGTGCACCAACTTTTGGTAAAAGCAGTGGAGCTAGCCAACAAAAGAAAAGAAAAAGAAATGTCAAAGAAAAGCTCTATCATCCAAAGTCAAATTCTAAATGAGCTTCCAACAATGGCGAGCGCTCCCAAACATTTTCAAAGTGTCCACTTGGACCAAGCACTAATTAGGACCAAGGTGTCGGACTGACACCATAAAAGGCCTTTGCATCGTAAGCGATACAAGTCTGGGTGTTGAAGGTATCTTAGATACTCAAAAGAGACACACCCCAGTGTACTCCCAGAAAAACAAGTGCATACGGCTCCAAATTCTCTTGATGGACACATTGATCAACAATATTTAAATTTACATGTGTTGAGTAAAAAGTCACTCAAGAGGCTCCTTGTTCCAATGTGAGGGAGAGAAATTAGACACAATCCTATGCCCTCCATCATCTAGCCGTTCATCTACACTTTCAAGTCTGACAAGCTAATGAGACGGTTGACTGAAGCAAGAATAGACTTACTCCCTAGTGTTGAGGATTAGGTCTAGAGGAGGATCGTTGGGACTGGAACTTTGAGTGATGCCCCGACTCGACTCTCATGAAATGCAGTACACCTAAAATCATATCCTTATATTATATGTACAAACAGAGAGTCTGAAAATTAGAGAAGTTGGATTCCTTTTGATTAAAGCTTGGTTGAGCCCAGAATTTTAGGATCACTCAAATTAAGGGTCTTCTATGAATTAAGCCTTGAAAATTCACATGCACAGTCAGGTATGTAATCAACTAAGTCATTCATTCATGCTTAAGGACGAGCAGGGTCTAAGTATAGGGGTATGATGAATCTCGTATTCATCATTCTAAAATTGGTCATTTAGGCTTTGTTCCCCATCATTCACCTGTAATTAATCATTAATAGAGCATTATTAGCATTCATACACGTGTGAGTAATATTTGCATTTCATCATGCATAATTGCATTAAACATTCCAAGTGTAAATTAGCCCAAAAAGCCGCTAACTTCTCACATTTTTAGTTAATTCATCCTAACTACGATTGACCCCAAACCACCTCCATTGTGTAGATATTACTATCCTTATTAAATAAAAAAATACAAAAAAATTACTAACCCCAATAAGTGTCAAATAATCCCAAAGTCTAATTTCACATCTGACGGACTAAAATGAGCATATCTCCCACATACAGTGTCCGATTTTGGTCTACTCGTATTTAAAGTACTCCATTTTCAAATACCTTCAAACAAGACCAATTTCGTAAAATTCGGAGCTCATATGTGAAAGTTGAGTTTTGGGCCTTTTTTGCGCATTTCGGCTTTTTGCTATTTTTGACCTGAGTTTTTATATGCATAATTAACCCTTTTAATTTTATTTCTTCTTCATTTGTGTTCTTTAATGAAAGTTTTATTCAGCAACGTAAAAATCCAAATCCAGATCAAAACTGAAATCAAAGAAACTGACCGAGTCCAAGTGTCTGTTGTCGGTCTGTACAAAAGTTGTGTGTTTCAGACTTCTATTTTATTTTCCTAATTTCTTATCCACTAAAAATACAAAAAAATTGATTAATATGTAATTAATTTTCTTGTATTTTATCATATTTTTTCTATGTTTTTTATCCTCTCTAAAACAACCAAAAAATACAAAATCCTAAAAACTCGATTTTCTATACACATGGAGAACCACTAAAAATACCACTTTGCTCAGATGACCTCTTTTGCTCACAAGTCCTTCATGAAAGTTGTGTATCTCGTCGATACGAACAACATTTGTGAAGGAAATTTTTCAATCCGAGATCTCCTTCTATTTCTTTTCTAATTTTCTTCATCTTTTAATTTTGAAATTTTTTTGGGGTGCCACGTGGCAGCCAGTGGGCGTGCCACGTGGCACCCCCACTGACTCTCTCCAGTCCACCGGGTCACGTGCCCAGCACGTGACCCACCTTCTCCTTCCTCCAGCCGTTGCCAAACCTTCCCTTTCCCTCGCGTAAACGGTCGAGGCCGCACACCTTCGGCCATGCATGTAACGCCCGCGCCATCTTCAAGCCACCCTCGTCGCATAACCGTTGCTCTCTTCTGCTCCTATAAGAACCCAGCCCTGCCAACAAGACCCTTCATCCACCATGGAGGGAGAAAGGTCCAGCTTCGATTAGGCCTGTGGTGACAGCACATGGTACAAGATCTGGAAGGCAATGACGGCCAACGACCTTCGTCACGGCGAGATCTAAGGTTCCCTAGCACCGTGTTGCAAGCCCTCTTAGCTTGCTGAGCTTCAATCTCAGATCGTTGAGATTTTGAGGCGAAGACCGGAGTACACCACCTAGCCCTCCGACCGCCTTGCTCTGCTCTACGTCACCGACCTCCACGCCGACACCGCTGTCTCCTCCAGTCGCCAAACACCCATCGCCGGAGCCCCTGCTCCTCCGTATCTCCTCCGTCACGCAACGCCGCTGCTCGACCCGCACCTCAGCCTCCGAGCATCAACGCGACCTCGTCGCTCCTCTGCATCTTCGCCACCCAAGTCATGCTCCAGCACCGCCTGCGTGGCCCGCCGACCCGCCACAGCTCGGCCGTGTGTCGGCCGAGCTCCACCAGCCTCCGCCTCGCCTTCGTCAGCGCCTCTGCCTTCGCCAGCGCTTCCGCCTCCAGCCACCGTTGGATCGGCGTAGCCCTAGATCCAACGGTTGTAAACCTGCCGCGTGGCAGCATCCTGTCCCTCCCTGAGCCTCGGCCCCAGCCTCGAGGCTCGGGGCCCTCGAAGTTCCAGTAGCCGCCACGTAGGCCCGGGCATCCGAGCCTGAGCTCCGTTGCCTGGTCCTCCGCCTTGTCACCCGAGCCACAACTTCGCCATCCGAGCCTGGGCCTCGGGACCCCCAAGCCTCTACTCCGGGCCCGAACCTCAGGCTCGGCCACCCGAGCCTCACGTCCGCCACCAAGCCTCAGAGCGCATGCGCGGCTGGGAAAATTACACGGACGCCCCTGCAGCTTTCAGATATTGCAAAAATACCCCGCTTGGGTAAATTACAGAGGGGCCCCTCATGTTTTTAGAAATTATAGATAAGCCCATCCAGGGGCCTCTTTGCAAAGAAAACTTTATTTATTTACATTTTAGTCCCTGAAACTTCATTTTATCATATTTTTTTCATACGAACTCCATTTTGAGCATATAATATGTCCTTTGAAGCTATTTTCATGCTCTATCACTTAGCATAAGTTGTGGACAGATGTGAGGTCATTTATTGAGAATTATTATTGAGGATCATCATTGACTCTTGTAGGCTTAAATTTGACAATTTGTAGTGCTTTTTCATTGATGAATCAATTTACATAGGGGTGCTCTTTTGCAGAATAGTGATGAATACTTATTCATCACTCTTTATTCTTATATTTTAGCTACAAAAACCTTTGCAAATACATGTAGATAGGAGTAAATATAAATAATTAGCAAAAGGTATGCATTGTGTAAAAACTAATAATTAGCATGTTTTTGTGCTAAAATAAAAGAATAAAGAACAAAAAGAAAAAGAGGGAAATATTTAGAATAAATATTGAGCGACCTAATCCCAAGGGAGGGCTCAGCATGAGCCTGACCGCATAAAAGCCAAAGTAGAGGGAGATAGGGGCTCATGTGTGTAAATATACCTATAAACAGAATAAAAATATTTTCCTCCCAAAAATAGAATAAAAAAAGCTTGTATATATTTGTACATACTTGTAAATATAAAAATCAAAACAAAAATAGAAAAATTAAAAAGAAAATAAAAACATTCACCTTGTGCATAGTCACCATGTATATAGTCCCCTCTCTTATATTTATTTTACCCTATAAATAAATAAAATTAATTTCCATAAAATTTGTATATATTCTATCTTTTATGTTGTAAATAAATGAAATAAAAACAACAAAAACAAAAACAAAATAAAAATAACAAAATTAAAAACCAAAAATATATTATAAATATATCATGTATATACATGTACATATGTATTTATTGCACCCTTGTATATAAATAATAAAAATAAAAATAAAAATATCCTTTTATTCCTAATTTTATGATATAAATAAATAAAATATAAAATGGGGATAAAAATGTATAAAAATAACTAATTAAAAATCAAAATTTAAAAATCCTATATTGTATATATACCAATGTATAGTACTATATTGTAAATACCTTATTTTCATTTTGAAAAATTAATTAAAAATCACTAAAAATAGAAAAAAATAAAAATTTTTCATTTTTTGAGTTTTCAATAATTCGGCCATCCCCTATTTTTAAATGAATTTCCAAAACTTTATGAGGTGGCCTTCTCCCATTGGTCCACGGGGGATGTTGACCCCCCGGTCAACTCCCCCCCTGGACCACTGAGTCTCGGATCTGAGTGACCGACCCGACTTCGACACTTTCTACCCACTCGATCCGACAGCCAATTACCTTAACCCCGGGCCCCGATTACTCCTTGATCATCCCAGATCTTCGCCCGGGGTGGATCTTAGGGATCCGAGGCACGAGCGACTCACCCGACCCCTTTCTTCTCGGATCCCTGAGCATATAAAGCATCTCCTTCGGCGACCTTTTCCCGCATCTTTGGACCTCCCCCTCGACGCCTGTGACCTCCTCCACCTTGCCTGAGTGACAACGGAGCGAGTGGGAGTAGCAGCGAGGCCCAGGAAGCTGGGAGCCACTGATCCGGCTGCTTTCGTCGCTGTGCGCTGCCGCGAGCGCACTCAGCCTCGGGGAGTCGACGACCCCTTGCAGGCAATGACCCAGGAACTCCCAGAGCTCCAGCCCAGTCGACAGCATCCGCTAGGTAGTCTCTTTAGGCCCTAGAGCAGCGTCGATTATGATTTTTCCATTTTCAGTAGTGTAGCTCCGCCGCCTCCGCCCTTCGTCTCCGTCTACCCATCAGCCCATCCGACACCTCCACCACCTTCACGAGCCTCCTCCGCGCCTTCTCCACCTATCCATCCCCCCTGGCTCGCCTCGGAGCAGGGATATCGGCCCTCCACCTCTGCCGCTCGTCGGAGGACCGCCTTATCGCCCCATCTTCCATCGTTTGCGTGCACTGACGGGTCGAGGCAATTTGCCCTCGACCCACCTTGCTTCCTGTGCAGGTTACGACGTCAGGAGCGCCTCATCTGGAGGCCAATAGCTCAGGCGCAGGAGCTCCAGGCCACCACCGTCGCGGGGCCGTTCTAGTGGTTGTCCGACACATCGGAGACCGCCATCAGCTGCGGAGCTTCACGGCAGACCTCTTTCGCACTTCAGGAGTAGCAGGGGAGGACCATAGCGCGTGCATCGGGCCGGCAAAGCTCACCGGTCAACTGTTCTTCCACCATCCTCCCCTGACGTCCGATCGACCTCGACGCTCCAGATCAGATCACGCTCGTTCATTCGCGGAGCAGCATCTATTGTCAGATTCTTGGAGGTTTGATCGCCACCGTCCGATGGCTGAGTGATGATCGTGAAATCTACCTCTTTAATAGTCGATTTTTGTAGTATAGGAGGCGGATTTCGGTCGTCAAAATACCACAATCTTTGAATGTTGTGGACTATTTTTACTTGGCAAGTTTACCAAGGTCAAACTCAGGGAACGGTGATTTTTAGTTGCGTGGTCTTTAATCAAATTAAATAATTAATTAATGATCGATTAATTTCTATGTTGAGGAAATATACAATGCAACAATATGCAAATGCAAGGAAATATACAGAGATGACAGTTCAGCACGAGATCTGGAATTTGGATTTATGCTCCAAAAGATGTTAATTGATAACCTCGAAATTTATCACAGATCAAAATCTATAATTCAAGAGAAATGATCAGAGTGTCAATAAATAATCTCCTATGTTCGGGTCTCTGATGAAAATTTCTTCTAAATTCCCTGTAGATTAATCCTTAATTGATAGACATTATCTTCGAAAAAATACAAGGAAATAAATTTTCAATCTTCTTCTCTGAAACCCCTGCATAAAATAAGTCCTCAAATAATATCTCAACTCCAACAATTCCCTGTAAAATAAATCGTCAAGTTTTCCTAGGGAGATATGGCACAGATATGTCAAAATAAGCCTACAAATGACAACAGATATACTCAATAATAAATATCAATAAACAACCTCAAATCAGTCCACAAATGATGCTAAGTTGCAGAGCATGGAATTAGCTTCGAAACGACATATTATATGCTAAAATCGGAGTCCATATGACAAAGATATGATAAAATGAAGTTTCAGGGACTGAAATGTAAATAAAATAAATATTTCTTTGTAGAGAGGTCCCTGGGAGGACTTATCTGTAATTATCAAGAACTTGGGGGACTTTTCTGAAATTTTCCCCCGACGAGGGTGTTTCTGCAAATTCGGAAAACGCCAGGGGCCGTTCTGCAATTTTCCCACTGCGCACGTGCGGAGCACGTGCGCATGGAGGTTTGGTGGGCGAGGCTGAGGCCCGGGCTTCCGAGCCGGAGGTTCGGGCGGAGGGGCGAGAGGGTCGGGTGCGGGGCTCAGGCTCGTGAACCCGAGCCTATGTGGCGGGAGGCGGTGCCTCGGGGGCCCCGAGCCTCGAGGCTGGGGCCGAGGCTCGGGGAGGGGCGCGTGGCGGCCTACGGACCGTCAGATCAAGGGCAGTTAGCCCAGATCTGACGGCAGCTGTTCTTCGCGGCGGTGGAGGGTGCCTGGGCGAGGAGGCGGAGGCGCGGAGGTCGGCACCCCCGCGCGCCGAAGGCGAGGCGCGGCGGAGAGCGGAGCTGGTGGGCGAAGGTGCGGCTGAGGCCGATCTGGAGGGCGAGGCCGCGGCGGAGAGGCGGTCTGGAGATGTGCACGGTGGTGGCGCGTCGGAGGCGGTTGACGCACGGTGAGGTCGAGCGGCGAAGGCGGTGTTCGCGCGGGGCGGAGGTGGCTGCTGGGCGAGCGGGGGGGAGAGCGGAGCAGCCTTGCGCGACTGCTGGAGGCGGAGGGTCCGCACGAGGCGGTCGGAGGTGGCTGAATGGATGGAGGTGGACCTACACAGAAATGGCAAAAATGGAGGTGATGGGTTCGCCTAGGGGTTGGAGGAGCAGAATCTTGCTCCTGATCTTCGCTTCAGCCGCGGCGAGGATGCGGAGAAGCTCAGCCCGCTCGCCGGAGCAAGGGGGCAGCAGAGATCGTGGACCTCTGGATCACGCCGTCCAGGGGCCGCTGTCACTGACCTGCAATGGAGAAATGGCAGATGGTGGCCGAGGTGCGGAGGTGGCTGGGTTTTATAGGGAAGCGGATGGAGGCGGTTACGCGCGAGGTAGAGGCTGCGGTCGTAACAGCCGGAGATGGGTGTGGGCGGCGGCCGTTACGAGGAGGGAGGAAGAGAGGAACGGCAGGGGGGGCGGCTTGCAACAGCTGGAGGTGGAAGATGGTCACGTGCGCAGCACGTGACCTTGGGGGAGGGGGCGGCTGTAGAGAGAGAATAGCGGGGGTGCCACGTGGCACGCCCAGGGGCTGCCACGTGGCGCCCCCAAAAAAATTTCGAAATAAAATTAGAAAAGAAATAGCAGGAGACCTCGGATCGAAAAATTTCCTTCATGAAAGTTGCTCGTCTCGACGAGATCTACAACTTTCATGAAGGACCCGAGAGCAAAAGAGGTCACCTGCGAGAAGTGGTATTTTTTGTGGCTTTCCATGTGTACGAAAAACCGCATTTTTGAGATTTGTAATTTTTTTGGTGGTTTTAGAGGGGATAAAAATTCTAGAAAAACTACGATAAAATAGAAGAAAATTATTTACATATTAATCTATTTTTTTTTTATTTTTAAAGGATAAGAATTTAGGAAAATAAAATAAAAGTTAGAAACGCTCAACTTTTGCACAGACTGACAACCGACACTTGGACTTGGTCAATTTCTTTGATCTCCGTTTTAATCTGGATTTGAATTTTTGCATTTCTTATTAAAACTTTCATCAAAGGACACAAATGAAAAAGAAATAAAATTAAAAGAGTTAATTAAGCACATAAAATCTCAGGTCAAAATTAGCAAGAAGTTAAAATGCGCAAAAGAGGCCCAAAACCCAACTTTCACATATGAGCTCCGAATTTTATGAAATTGGTCTTGTTTTGAAGGTATTTGAAAATGGAGTACTTTAAAATGAGTAGACCAAAATCGGACACTGTATGTAGGAGATATGGTCATTTTAGTCTGTCAGGTGTGAAATTTGACTTTGGGATTATTTGACACTTATTGGGGTTAGTAATTTTTTTGTATTTTTTATTTAATAAAGTTAGTAATATCTACACAATGGAGGTGGTTTCAGGTCAATCGGAGTTAGAATGAATTAACTAAAAATGTGAGAAGTTAGCGGCTTTTTTTGGGCTATTTTACACTGGGAATTTTAAATGCAATTATGCATGATGAAATGCAGATATTATTTACACATGTATGATGGCTAATAATGCTCTATTAATGTTTAAAAACAAGTAGATGATGGGGGACAGAGCCTAAATGACCAATTTTAGCATGATGAATACGAGATTCATCATACCCCTGTACTTAGACCATGCTCGTCCCCGAGCATGAATGAATGAATAACTTAGTTGAATACATCCCTGACTGTGTATGTGAATTTACAAGGCTTAATTCAGAGAAGACCCTTAATTTGAGTGATCATAAAATTCCGTACTCAACCAAGCTTTAATCAAAAGGAACCCAACTTATTCTAATTTTCAGACTCTCTTTTTGTACATATTGTATAAGGATATGATTCTTAGTGTACTGCATTCATGAGAGTCAAATCGATACATCACCCAAAGTTCCAATCCAAGAGACTCTCCTCTAGACCTGACCCTCAACCCTAGGGAATAAGTATATTCTTACTTCAGTCAACCGTCTCATTAGTCTGTCAGACTTGAAAGTGTAGATGGACGACCAATTGATGGAGGGCATAGGATTGTGTCTGATTTTCTCTCCCTTTCATTGGAACAAGGTGCCTCTCGAGTGCCTTATTACTCAACACAAATATATTTTATTTTGTTGATCAATGTGTCCGTCAAGAGAATTTGGAGTCGTCTGCACTTGTTTTTCTGGGAGTACACCGGGGTGTGTCTCTTTTGAGTATCTAAGATACCTTCGACACCCAGACTTGTATCGCTTATGATGCAGAGCCCTTTTATGGTGTCAGCCTGACTCCTTGGCCCTAATTAGCGCTTGGTCCAAGTGGACACTTTGAAAATGTTTGGGAGCGCTCACCATTGGTGGAAGCTCATTTAGAATTTGACTTTGGATGATAGAGCTTTTCTTTGACATTTTTTTTTGTTGGCTAGCTCCACTGCTTTTACCAAAAGTTGGCGCACATTGATCAACATTTTTTATTAAGTTTCATCACACCCTAGCACTTAGGTCAATATCAAAAAGATAGCATATGAACTTGTTCACATACTGGCTGGGTTTTTGCTGACACTCAGGTTTTCTGCAGTCTTCATTAACTTTATCCCATCCTCGAATATCATCAGATCGAGTCTAAACTCAAATCCCTAGTCCTAGTTCCTCAAGTGATATCTCAACTCATCTCATCAATAATGCAGTTGTGGAAGTGATTTGTGCTGATCATATTCTTTGAAGGTAGAGATGAAGAGTGCAATATAGCGCTCAAATCTTTCAAACTAGGGAAGTGTGGATTTATTAAGTTCAAAACCCTAATGACTAAGGCAGGCTAACTCAGAATCTCAAGATCTCAGAAATCAAGTGTCCTAAAAAATCCTCAAGCCTTGAGTGATAGTGAATGTGTCAGGAATATATCAACCAAGAAATGCATGAAATGCTTGATGAAATGCAAGACCATGAGTGATGTGTTTTTTTTTGGTGTTTCTTCTTTTTTTTGTTGTTTTTTTTAAAGCAGGTAATATACACACTACTTGTACCCATCCCTGATGTTAGATAAAAACGATTAAAGCACGAGCTATGGATAAAGTAGATAAAAAATATATACAAATACACCCCCCTATACTTAGCTTCTGCTATGTCCCCATGGCACAAAGTGAAATGTTGACATAGCTCGTACTAAATACAGAATGATTAAAAACAAAAGAAGAGAATCGAAGTATAACAATGGTAGCGGTTCCCCTATACTTAGGCTCAGGTCAGTCTAAGTATAATCGGATAAATACAGATGGGGAACCGGGTAGATTTGCGGATGTACAAGATCAAGGAGGTTTGCGACAGACCTTCTTGTGGGAGTGTGGAGGGAGATAGTATGGAGATGATGAGTGTGATGAAGAGGGGGCCGAAGAAGAAGACCAGCCATCGTCGGAGTCGTCCTCAGGAGAATAGTAGTCGTCTGCAGAGGATCTCCAACTTTTATCGATCAGAGGTAAGTGCCCTTGGATCAGAGCTGTACCTATTGCACTTATCTGATGAACCTCATCAGGACCGGACGAGGACTCGTCAGAAATCACCTGATGTCTAAGGTCAAAGGTGACTTTCTTGGTCGGTTTGTTTCCTTGGAAAGTATTGGGAGGAAGTTGGACAGTCTTCATCTCCCTGTCTTGAGTAACCGGTGTGGCATTTGTGAGTTCCTCATCAGATGAATCTCCATAAAAGTCGACCAATTCTTGAAGGGTCATGCACTGCTTTGGTCGAGGGAGAGTGTTCCTGCGGATCTTGTGGTTTATGGCTGGGGGTGTTGATGTCACTTCGGAATGATCATGAGTTTTGGTGACATCAGATGTTTCTGGAGTCGGTTCCTTATATGGTTCAAGTATCTCATGAATTACTGCCAACTCAAAGATTGGACCACTCAAATAATCGTGGTGATCTTCAAAAATATGATCCAATTCTTCAGAAGCTCCAAAATCTTGAATTTTCCTAGGAGCAGTGATAGGGTGGTGAGAATCCGAAGTTTGTCCAACAGTCAGTTCCTTAGGTGACTCTCCTAGGGTATGTATCAGTGTGTCATGTGGATCTGTCTGATAATGTGAATTATTTATCTCCTGATCATAACTGTTGGTTTCAAGTTGATTTTCCTCAGAGCATGATGTGTCATTGGGGTCGTGTTCATTGTGGTCCGAGTTCGGGAACTTGATTTCTTGAGTCTCGCAATCGACAATCGCCTTAGCGGAGGCTAAGAACGGCTTTCCTAAAATAATAGGAGATTCAGACATCCTTCCGGTGTGCTCAATGTCAAGGACCGTAAAGTCCACCTTATGTTCTTTACCTCGGAAATTTACGACGACAGAAACGATCCCCCGCGGTCTTTTGATAGATCGATAAGGTAATTGAACGATCACCCTAGTCTTTTTGAGTTGTCCGAATTTAAGTTGATTAAAGACGGACTTCGGGAGGATGTTTAATGTGGAGTCATCGTCCAATCGAACATGAGTGAATATAGAATCCTCAATTTCACATGTGACCCAAGTCAATTGCTTGACTTTGCGGCTTTTGAGTTTATGATTCATCACCAAAGAACTAGCCATAGATATGACATGATATTCGGTCCTGGATCTTTTCTTGCCCGTCTTCTTGGTGGTCAGTCGACTCTTCACAAATCTCTTAAGATCGGGCACATATTCTATGGCTTTGATCAATGGAAGCTCTAAGATCAGACTCTTGCAAAATGCTTCCATTTTAGAATTGTCCAATTTTTTTGAATTTTCAAATTTTTCAATTTTTTTGGTATTTTCTGTAATATGGTCAGTCGGGGGGTCAGAGGTCAGTGGTTATGTTTGATTGTGAGGATCCAGTGGTTCGCATGGTGGTGGCCTCACTTCTTCTGAATTTTGCATTGACTGGATGAGATCATATATTCTCATAGTTAAAGTGTCTGCTCTATGATTAATTCGAGCAATCTCATCCTCAAACATCTCATGACTAGTGATGGAATAATCAGTCTCTATGCGTCGTGAATATGGCATGTAACCTCGAGTAGAGTGTTGATTGTTCATAAACATTATGGTCTGGTTATGAGTTGTATTTCATTGACTTTGGTTTTCTCGTGGATTGTCGAAGGAAAATTGATTATACTCAAGAGGATAGTCATTTTGAGTAGAGGATGGTTCAAGAGGCTGTGAGATCCTAGTGACCGGAAATTGTGTTCTACTATCAATAGCGGTTACTCTATTGTTCATCCTCGATTCTGGTTCTCGTGTCCATAAAATTGTCAGAATGTGAAAGAGGACTATTCCAAGAAGTAGTGTGGTCATAGGGTGGGATGTATGGGCGGGAAGAGAATGATGGCTGAGAAGAATATCGGGACATGGTCGTGGAGATCGGGAAAGAAGACCACTGTGCCGACATCTTGTCAAGAGGGATGGAATGATCAGCGAACCATGATTTGCTTGCAATTGCAAGGTCTTTGACGTACACAAATAAAACACAAAACAAACACGTTGATTTACCCACTCAACTCTGGTGAAGGCACGTTAGGGTTCGGCCGCTTATCTTTTCAATTTTAATTTAATGACAAGACAATCTTGCAAATTAAGCGGAGCTGTTAGGAGCCGAAATATTTCATAAAGACTGTCCCGAGTTCATACAACTAGTTGCACCCACTTTCAGCCAGTATAGGTGTAAGTACGGACCGTTTAAACGGCTACCCGTGTTACTTGAGGATGGTGCCTTCCGCGGTGTCCTCTAAACCACCTACTCTACTAAGAGAAGTCGGACCGTAAACGGCTACCCGAGACCCTCACTGAAAAGTAGCTAATTGTATTTAAAATCAGTAGTCTGAATGAAGTATTTCGGTTTTTGGCTCTACCCTAAGGTGTGCAATCTTGTCCTTAAACAAACAATGAGTAGGTTTCTCTCCACCAAACAAGAGTTAATTTTAGGTCAGTTTATTTGCAGTCACCTTGATTAGCAGTCCAAATTTTAGATTAAGGTTATCACTGGAGTTTATGTGAGCACAGAAATTCACGCCTAACGAGCGGTCCTAATTCCGTTAATTCTTAAGTTGTAAAACATGAGGAGGGAGAATCGAAAAAGCCAATGCAAGCGTAAATCAATGATGCATGCTTAAGAGAAGGACTTACAGTGAATCCTCGCGTTCTTCATGCGGGATGCAAGACAAGGAATTTTAAATTTACACTAAATGATATGCACAGATGAAAAACGCCATAAACAGATAGTTCTATTAGCGGGAAGAATTGATTTAAAATTTGGCTAATGTTGAACGATCTATAGTGCGTTTAATTAGTGAAAAAGTGTGGCCTAGAGATTACGAGCACAATCAATAATAAACAAGCAAGCGTATATGTGCCAAAGTCCTACGCCACTCAAGTCGGGTCCCAACCACACAGAAGGGGTTGAAACAGACCCGACACACCACAGGAATGTTCAGTCTTAATTATTACAAGGGTTCAAAGAGAGGGACCCTGAGAATATTGCATAAATTAAACCTATGCTAAGCTCTCTCTCACAAAATTAAAATTCGATCTTCATAGCAGATCCTTGAATTAATTTCGAAATCCAGCTCCCAGAAGTCTGCGAAGAGAGAATTTGCGGTTAGTAGCAGAAGTAAGAGAGAAGTGCAAAATAAAATGCAAAAAAAAATGGCACAAAAATCAATTTTCACAAAAATTAATTACTGAAATGATTTAAAACCCTAAAAGTCGTCGTTCCCTGGCAACGGCGCCATTTGATGATCGCGAAATCTACCTCTTTAATAGTCGATATTTGTAGTATAGGAGGCGGATTTCGGTCGTCAAAATACCACAATCTTTGAATGTTGTGGACTAATTTTACTTGGCAAGTTTACCAAGGTCGAACTCAGGGAACGGCGATTTTTAGTTGCGTGGTCTTTAATCAAATTAAATAATTAATTAATGATCGATTAATTTCTATGTTGAGGAAATATACAATGCAACAATATGCAAATGCAAGGAAATATACAGAGATGACAGTTCAGCACGGGATCTGGAATTTGGATTTATGCTCCAAAAGATGTTAATTGATAACCTCGAAATTTATCACAGATCAGAATCTATAATTCAAGAGAAATGATCAGATGTCAATAAATAATCTCCTATGTTCGGGTCTCTGATGAAAATTTCTTCTAAATTCCCTGTAGATTAATCCTTAATTGATAGACATTATCTTCGAAAAAATACAAGGAAATAAATTTTCAATCTTCTTCTCCGAAACCCCTGCATAAAATAAGTCCTCAAATAATATCTCAACTCCAACAATTCCCTGTAAAATAAATCGTCAAGTTTTCCTAGGGAGATATGGCACAGATATGTTAAAATAAGCCTACAAATGACAACAGATATACTCAATAATAAATATCAATAAACAGCCTCAAATCAGTCCACAAATGATGGTAAGTTGTAGAGCATGGAATTAGCTTCGAAACGACATATTATATGCTAAAATCGGAGTCCATATGACAAAGATATGATAAAATGAAGTTTCAGGGACTGAAATGTAAATAAAATAAATATTTCTTTGCAGAGAGGTCCCTGGGAGGACTTATCTGTAATTATCAAGAACTTGGGGGACTTTTCTGAAATTTTCCCCCGGCGAGGGTGTTTCTGCAAATTCGGAAAACGCCAGGGGTCGTTCTGCAATTTTCCCACTGCGCACGTGCGGAGCACGTGCGCATGGAGGTTTGGTGGGCGAGGCTGAGGCCCGGGCTTCCGAGCCTGAGGTTCGGGCGGAGGGGCGAGAGGGTCGGGTGCGGGGCTCAGGCTCGTGAACCCGAGCCTACGTTGCGGGAGGCGGTGCCTCGGGGGCCCCGAGCCTCGAGGCTGGGGCCGAGGCTCGGGGAGGGGCGCGTGGCGGCCTACGGACCGTCAGATCAAGGGCAGTTAGCCCAGATCTGACGGCAGTTGTTCTTCGCGGTGGTGGAGGGTGCCTGGGCGAGGAGGCGGAGGCGCGGAGGTCGGCACCCCCGCGCGCCGAAGGCGAGGCGCGGCGGCGAGCGGAGCTGGTGGGCGAAGGTGCGGCTGAGGCCGATCTGGAGGGCGAGGCCGCGGCGGAGAGGCGGTCTGGAGCCGTGCACGGTGGTGGCGCGTCGGAGGCGATTGACGCACGGCGAGGTCGAGCGGCGAAGGCGGTGTTCGCGCGGGGCGGAGGTGGCTGCTGGGCGAGCGGGGGGGGAGAGCGGAGCAGCCTTGCGCGGCTGCTGGAGGCGGAGGGTCCGCACGAGGCGGTCGGAGGTGGCTGAACAGCTGGAGGTGGACCTGCACAGAAATGGCAAAAATGGAGGTGATGGGTTCGCCTAGGGGTTGGAGGAGCAGAAGCTTGCTCCTGATCTTCGCTTCAGCCGCGGCGAGGATGCGGAGAAGCTCAGCCCGCTCGCCGGAGCAAGGGAGCAGCAGAGATCGTGGACCTCTGGATCACGCCATCCAGGGGCCGCTGTCACCGACCTGCAATGGAGAAATGGCGGATGGTGGCTGAGGTGCAGAGGTGGCTGGGTTTTATAGGGAAGCGGATGGAGGCGGTTACGCGCGAGGTAGAGGCTGCGGTCGTAACGGCCGGAGATGGGTGTGGGCGGCGGCCGTTACGAGGAGGGAGGAAGAGAGGAACGGCAGGGGGGCGGCTTGCAACGGCTGGAGGTGGAAGAAGGTCACGTGCGCAGCACGTAACCTTGGGGGAGGGGGCGGCTTAGAGAGAGAACAGCGGGGGTGCCACGTGGCACGCCCAGGGGCTGCCACGTGGCGCCCCCAAAAAAATTTCGAAATAAAATTAGAAAAGAAATAGCAGAGAACCTCGGATCAAAAAATTTCCTTCATGAAAGTTTCTCGTCTCGACGAGATCTACAACTTTCATGGAGGACTCGAGAGCAAAAGAGGTCACCTGTGAGAAGTGGTATTTTTGGTGGCTTTCCATGTGTACGAAAAACCACATTTTTGAGATTTGTAATTTTTTTGGTGGTTTTAGAGGGGATAAAAATTCTAGAAAAACTACGATAAAATAGAAGAAAATTATTTACACATTAATCTATTTTTTTTAATGTATAAGAATTTAGGAAAATAAAATAAAAGTAAGAAACGCTCAACTTTTGCACAGACTGACAACCGACACTTGGACTTGGTCAATTTCTTTGATCTCTGTTTTAATCTGGATTTGAATTTTTGCATTTCTTATTAAAACTTTCATCAAAGGACACAAATGAAAAAGAAATAAAATTAAAAGCCTTAATTAAGCACATAAAATCTCAGGTCAAAATTAGCAAGAAGTTAAAATGCGCAAAAAAGGCCCAAAACCCAACTTTCACATATGAGCTCCGAATTTTATGAAATTGGTCTTGTTTTGAAGGTATTTGAAAATGGAGTACTTTAAAAGTGAGTAGACCAAAATCGGACACTGTATGTAGGAGATATGCTCATTTTAGTCTGTCAGATGTGAAATTTGACTTTGGGATTATTTGACACTTATTGGGGTTAGTAATTTTTTTGTATTTTTTATTTAATAAAGTTAGTAATATCTAAAAAATGGAGGTGGTTTCAGGTCAATGGAGTTAGAATGAATTAACTAAAAATGTGAGAAGTTAGCGGCTTTTTTTTGGGCTATTTTACACTGGGAATTTTAAATGCAATTATGCATGATGAAATGCAGATATTATTTAAACATGTATGATGGCTAATAATGCTCTATTAATGTTTAAAAACAAGTAGATGATGGGGGACAGAGCCTAAATGACCAATTTTAGCATGATGAATACGAGATTCATCACTGAGGTTTAGCCACGACGCCTTGCAGCTGTCAGATCCAGTATGTGGTTGCGCCTCATCCGTCCGATCCGAGCCAGGCCCCCTTCGCAGACCCACGACGCTTTGCAGCCGTTTGATCTTCCACGTGGGAGCGTTCCAGCCGCTCGATCTCGCTGAGGGTTTCCTCTGTTGCGCGCCCTCTACTCTCCACCGTTCGATCAACTACGTGGCACGCATCCAGCCCTCACGATTTTAATAAGGGGTATTTGCTCTTAGGCCCCTCTACTTTTTTCATTTAGTTTCTAGTCCTGTAAATACGTAGTTTAGTTCTTTTATTTTTGCAAATTTTACACTGAGGACCTTCTGGTTTATTTGATTTGCACTTATACCCCTGCCAGTCGTGGACACGTGCATCGACACGTGATTATTTGGTATATTTGCACTATTAACCCTGCGTTTTTGGCGTGTTATGTTTTGTATTTTTATAAATAGGAATGACAAGTAAGTCCCCCCCAGGACTGAGTCACGTGTATCGTGCGTGGCCCGGGGGCATTTTGCACTTTTGGCCCCGGATTTTCTTGCTTTGTTCTCCAGGGGGTCCAACGTTTTATAGTATTTGCAGTTAGGTCCCTATGTAATGTGGCTTGATTTTTATTTTTAATACAATAGCAAATTAACTCCGAATTCAATAAAAATTGGACACATGGCTCCTGCCATGTTGTAAAATTTTCTAGAATTTTTGGAGACATTTTTGGTTTTGTTTGATATTTTAAAAAATTCAAAAACAGCCTTTTTCTCTACTGTTTGATTTAAAAACTCATAAAAAATACTGAAACTCATCTAAAAATTACAAAAAAATTAGCTATAGTTTCTTTTGTTGTGTTTGATTTTCTGACCAATTTTGGTCATTTTTCATTACATAAGACTCATAAAAATTATAAAACACTAAAATTCTCATAAAAATACTAATAAATAATTTACAAATCCAAAAATAATAAATCCAGTGCCCATATTTTCCTTAAACTTTCTAGTTTATAGGAAAATTACCTTCAGGAGTGTTAAGCCCTTTTAGCAATTTAAATTGGTCTTTTACTCCTGATTGGACAGTACCCTCAGTTTCTTGTCTTTTTTCATTTTTAGAAAATTTAAAAAATCAGAAAAATACCAAAAATTAACCAAAAACATTAAAAATCATAAAATACATAAAAACATTTTTATTTGAATTTTTGAATGATTTTTGATACATTAAATAAATTGTTGTATTGCCTTGTTTCTTTGTTTTCCTTATTTTCATCATTAATTAAAAATCCAAAAAAAATAAAAACAATTAAAAATCCACCAAAAATATCTTTTATTTTATTTTATTTCATTTTTGACTACTTCGTAGGCCGCAAGGCCATCACGTGCTCCTTATGTTCGACCCCGGTCGCTATACCAGGTTAATATAATAGCAGGACCGCTTCGTGTGTTTGACTGATTTTTATCGAATTTGGTGGTCTCTTTTCTCGATCGACACCGCTTGATTACTTTGGGTCGCAACGACCATCGATTACCTTTTACCCGAGTGATCAGGCGTGTCATCAGAATGGCGCCGTTGCCGGGGAGCACGGCTTAGTAGTTTTATTTTTCATTTTCCTTTTGTTTTTGTTTTCTTTTTCGCGGCTTTCCGCGGCTTTTTATTTTTCTTTTATTTTTGCTTTATTTTGTTTTCCTTTATTTATGTTTTTGTTTGATTTTTGTTTGTTTATCTTATTTGACATTTCTGCACATATACGCTTGTTCATATTTTCTGCTATTATTTGATTATCATTCTTGGTTTGACCACTTGTTTTCTTTCTTGCGAGAGCCCGAGGACCGAGGCGGCAGCTTTCGAGAAGTCGGCGCAACCACGGGACTTGGAGGCGGCTCCCTTCTGCACGGAGCCGCAGGAGAGCGTGAGAGAGAGGCTTAGTGGGCGAGGATTAGTTTAGATTTTTTATTTCATTTATTTGATTATTGTAATAATACAGGGACAGACTCAGACTGTGGATTTGGACTCTTTAGCGGGTCTGTTTCGCCGAGCACCGGTGTGCTCGGGGGACCCTTAGGATTTTTCGTGGCTTTTACGCGGCTTTTGGTTTTTCGCTGCCTTTTACGGTTTTACGCGGTTTTTCTCGAGCCCCTAGATTTAGGATTTTCTGCTTGACTATGCCGTAATTAGTAGGATCCACACACCTAATAGATTGCTTGTTCCTAATGAGCGTTAATTGGACCTACTAATAAATCATTAATAAAATAACTGACTCACTCCCTTCGTAGCCTACGTGCCGTAGCTTGCCCTGCCAAGCGCTGCTCCTGAACCCGATGTGTCGGGAGGAGGAGGGGTAGACCGAGACCGGACCTATTGGCTTGAAGGACCTGTGACAGTTAGACGGTTCTGTAGAGTAGAAGCTGCTTGTTTAGGACTCGGTTTTCACCGTTGCACCATATAGGTAGTTTCTTTCTTGTCTTTACATTATGCACGGATCATATTGCATGTAGAGTGCTGGAGACAGGTACACATTTCTATCTTTGCATGCATCATTGATTTCATCGCGCCTCGGCTTTTTCGTCTTCTCCCCTGTTTTTGACCTAATAATCAGGAGAACCGAAAAATTCGTTAGGCGTTTCTTTTTATTGAAAAATATCTAAAAACAAAAAACAATAAAATCGGGACTGCTCATCACACTTGACCTAAAAGACACTTCACTGAAAATCTGTCATGGGGAGAGTAACCCCCTCCTTGTTTGGTTTGGATGAGCGAGAGAGTGACCCGCACATTAGGATAGAGCCTCCGATTTTTCTTGACTGATTACTGGCTTTCAGTACGGGACAGTCGGTTGAGAAATATCTGGATACCTATTTACCTCATGTAATCGCTCTGATAGACTGAATGATCACCTAAAATAAAATAGACAAGATAATTTACTGATCCTTTCGGTCTTCAGCTCGTGTGCGTAGGGTGAATTAGGGGTTTGCTTGTTCATCTTGCGTGATTTCCTGATCCCTTCGATCCTCTGTTTTCCACCCTCCCTCCCTTCATTCTTCTTCTCTTCTTCTCCTTTACCCCTGGATGATGGATCCCCCTCACTTCGAGCCGACTCTTACGGCTTCTTCTCCATCCTTGACCATCATTCCAGTCCACCTTCTAGGGAGGTCGGATCTCCGACAACCTCCCGCTTCCTACCTCCCTTTCATCTCACTACTCTGGGCATGCTGTGCGAGACGTCCGAGGATACCAGATAGAGCATATGCGAGACCCGGACGATGCTGTTGCTGAGTTGAGAGCACACTCCGTTGGCGATCAGAGAGAGCAGTGGAGATCAGCAGACATCTCCTATTTCGGAAGAATGGAAGAGCAGATAGCACATGGAGCTCAGTCAGCTTCTACACTAGGTCCATTCATCTTGGATTTGGATTACATTCAGCAACTGCCGACATTTTCAGGAGAGGCACACGAGGAGCCTTATCTTCACCTGTCAGCATTCGAGGAGTTTCGCAGAGCACAGAGATATTCAGATATCACTGTAGAGGAGCTGATGAGCAGGACCTTCCCATTCACGCTTCATGAGAGAGCCATGAGATGGCACCGACGATTGGGGAGGACATTCGAGACGTGGGGAGAGCTACGCCGAGAGTTTCTACAGAGATACTTCCCTCCACGTAGAGCAGATTTCATGCGGTCTTGATCACCGACTTCTCAGTAGACCCCCAGGAGGCATTGCACGAGGCATGGCCGAGGTTTCTTGACCTCTTAAGGAGATTTCCTGAGCATGGACTTCCACTGACAGACCTGATAGAGATCTCCATGCGGGGGATGACCGCAGAGCAGCTTGCACTGGTGATTACCACATGTGGCAGTTGACACCGCAGTTTCGACATTCATCTACTGGATACCATCTCGAGGCTACTTTCACAGAGTTCTTCTTCACGAGATGCCGTAGTCGGAACAACACATGCGGACGATACAGTACCAGTGCGGTGTGTCACTTTAGACGATGAGACAGTTTCTACACACCAGCCCGAGGACGTGGATGATGCAGCATCTCTGACAGAGGACATGACTGTGATAGCAGAGGTTCGGACCCAGAGCCTTCTCGAGTTCCCGTTGGTCTTCCAGCTAGAGTTTGAGTTAGCCCCAGAGTTTCCAGTCGACGAGTCTTGGATATCATATCTTCTGATATTCCAGGAACCAGAGGAGCCCCCGCTATTACAGCCATTGACTCAGCTACTTCAGTTTCCAGTCCCGGAGGAGTTAGTCTCCTTTCTGCAGAGACACTTCTTGGATGCAGACAGCTACCAGGACTCATCCCAGCAGCCACACCTCGATAAGGGACACTACTTTGAGAGTACAAACACAAAGAGTCCCATCTTCGAGCCTTTTGTCCTTCACTTTGTTGAGACAGATACACTTGCTGAGGATCAGCTGGCAGCCAGCATGGCCGCAGAGCGAGGATCAGCCGCAGCCACTTTGCCAGCTTCCGCGGTGTTGACTAGTACCTTCTGCTGCTTCCAGATTGCCGAGACCTACACTTTCGATGATGATGCATCCTGGTGCATTGAGTGGACACTTGATAGCAGCGCAGATGCCCATCTAGATCCTGATCCTCTTCTTGTCACTTCTGATCTTGCATCTATCCCCGAGGGTTATCTGCGGGAGGATGCAGCACTCGACGAGTACTCGGTTTCACCCGCTAAGAGTGTTTCCAATCTGGCGGAACACG
This sequence comes from Ottelia alismoides, assembly GCA_037367405.1. NCBI lineage: Eukaryota > Viridiplantae > Streptophyta > Magnoliopsida > Alismatales > Hydrocharitaceae > Ottelia > Ottelia alismoides. Next base: position 353,495 of record JAZKJV010005015.1, read on the forward strand.
AAACCGAGTCTTTAGATCAATTTGATTCCGAGTCTTCTCACCTCGACAGCCCTCGCGAGGATGAGCCTATCCTGGAGATATTCGATGATTTGCCTGATCTGATTCTATTTTATGCATCGGATATCAGTCTACTTAGAGAGTCTCCTGATCTTGATTGTCCACACCTGTTCGAGACACTGATTGACGTGGAGGATTCTATTACTGATCCATCCTTCTCCACGTTTGATTCCTTCGTCTCCACACTCTCACTCCAGTCTGATCCAGAGCCGATGGTTTCTTTTGTGCTATCGGATCCTGATCACTTACCTCCATATCATTTGCCGGTAGCAGACACCCGCCTGATTGCATACCTGGATGTCTTACTTTACACTTTGGAGTTCGTCGTTGTTCCCATACCGATACTGCGATGACAGTACGGCATTCGACTTACCGATGCCGTCCCGAACCTTGATACTGCATTATCCTAGCCTTTGCGCCCAGCTAGGGGCGTAAAATCTAGCGCTTGTTGAGAGGCACCTCAACATTGTACTCTTTTGTATATACGTGTTTCGTCTTATTTTGATCTTTCTTTCTTCCGTTCTTGTTTTCACCCCAGGTCTCGCTTAGGATTATCTTTGGTATACTTAGGATACTCCTCATCCTAAGTATAGGGGGGTGAAAACACCGGGTTGTTCTTCGTTCTGTTTCATCACTTCTGTGTGTTGCCTATACTTAAGGTTCTTCACCTTAAGTATAGGGGGAGTGATGCCCCTTCTTCTTGTATATATTCGTTCATTTTCTTCGTGTCTTGCTACCCCTGTTTTGCTGCCTATACTTAGGGAGATTTCACCCTAAGTATAGGGGGGGTAGACATGTACATTCTCCACTCGGTTTTCCCTTAGTATACATCCTGTTATACTTAGGATTACTTGATCCTAAGTATAGGGGGAAGACCCGAGATCCTTTTGATCTTCTATTTTATTCCTTCGTCTTTGTATATAGCCTCCCTTTTCACTTCCCTATACCTAGCACGAGTTATGTCTTCTTCATTGCTCTTGACTCTGAGGACATCGTTCGAGCTAAGTATAGGGGGGGTGTATATATTTCATATATACTTTAGCCGTAACTCGTACTTTGTGTGAGTGTGTCAATAAATAAAATGGCTAAAAACCCTAAAAATCACAAAAATTAAAAATTTTTCATGTACATAAACATTATTTTATTTGCACATAAATAGCTAGTGTACAAACTATTTTTGTAAAAATGTTTTCAAAAATCTTTTGTGTAAAGTTTGTGTAAATATTTTCTTATCAAAATTATGTATATAGTACAAAATTTTTCCAAAATGTTTTGAAAATCAAAAGTTTGCAAAAATCTTGTGTAAATGTGTGTACATATTTTGCAAAACTTGCACTTCATGCATCATCCATTCATGATTTCAAAACATTTTTCAAAAATTTTGCATGTTTGTGAAAATTTGTGTAAATAGCATCTCTTGTACATATGTATATAGTTTTTCCGGATTATAGTTGACATTTAAACTAGCCTGAAATCAAATTGAGAAATGGAGCTTGATTAAGATCTTAATCCACCTAATTTATAAGAGGAACCTTATAGGGCTTAGGTTTAAGGCTTTTCAGGTCCATGATGACTTAATTCTTTGAGTCCACTAGGCTATGATTACATGTCATCTCAATGAGCCTAAGTAGAGCACTTAACGACAACACATGACTCATATAGACAATGTCTTTACTTGGACACCAGCACTTAGCACCGAGCTCTCTACGGATGAGGTGGTGAGGAGGCAGTCTTCCTTGACTTGGGGTAGCATATGAGGGTAGTACTTCTAAGCGGAACCTCTCTTCTTCTTTTAGTGAAGGAAGTGCGTCTCAACTTGGTCTGGTTGCCATGAGGTCTAACGACGGGAGTTGTGGGTTGCAATAAAGCTTCAAAAGAGGGATAGTCTACTGGCTCAAGAGGAAAAACCCCTTGTATATATGCTGCACATGTATATGTTGTATAGATGCACTTGAAAAAAAATGCAAAAAGAAAATAACTCCAAAAAAGTGGTGGGTCTGATAGAAAATGATAATCCCACCGGAGTATGTATATAGAGTGCAATAAGCAAAGCTTGAGACTCATGTACCACCTTATGTAGCTTGCAGCAGGGAGACTTGGCTACACTGGTCAAGCTCCCAAGGGTACATGGCTACACTGGCCATGACCCATTCTCTCCTTCCCCCTCTTCTTGAGCCGGTTGAACTTGAACTTAGAAGGGAATACCCCGCTCCTCGAGGAAAGAGTGGCCAGACTGAGGTCATTGAGTTACCTTGTTGGGGAGGGTTGTCAAGTTGCCATTTCTGAGGTGGAGAGCTTATACCTCACATTAATAGGACAAGGAAAGATTCATGGTCTTCAGGGTTTGTGATTGATGACTTGTTCTGATCTGGAGCATTGAGGAGTCTTGATTATAGAGTAGTGGAACTTAGAGGCTGTTAAGTTTTAAGTTTACGTCCAAATAAGGTTCCGACACATTAATAATCCAAAGATCTGATCGAGCTCCATAACTCAATTTATTGAAGGCAAGTTTAATAATCAACCTTGATCCATGTGCATTCTTCTCTTTTTCTTTTTCTTTCTTCTTTTTCACTTCTTTTTCAAATAAGTGTTTGCTAAGGGACTAGCAAAGTTAAGTATAGGGGGGTGATGAATACTCATTCATCACTCTTTATTCTTATATTTTAGCTACAAAAACCTTTGCAAATACATGTAGATAGGTGTAAATATAAATAATTAGCAAAAGGCATACATTGTGTAAAAACTAATAATTAGCATGTTTTTGTGCTAAAATAAAAGAATAAAGAACAAAAATAAAAAGAGGGAAATATTTAGAATAAATATTGAGCGACCTAATCCCAAGGGAGGGCTCAGCATGAGCCTGACCGCATAAAAGCCAAAGTAGAGGGAGATAGGGGCTCATGTGTGTAAATATACCTATAAACAGAATAAAAATATTTTCCTCCCAAAAATAGAATAAAACAAGCTTGTATATATTTGTACATATTTGTAAATATAAAAATCAAAACAAAAATAGAAAAATTAAAAAGAAAATAAAAACATTCACCTTGTGCATAGTCACCATGTATATAGTCCCCTCTCTTATATTTATTTTACCCTATAAATAAATAAAATTAATTTCCATAAAATTTGTATATATTCTATCTTTTATGTTGTAAATAAATAAAATAAAAACAACAAAAACAAAAATAAAATAAAAATAACAAAATTAAAAACCAAAAATATATTGTAAATATACCATGTATATACATGTACATATGTATTTATTTCACCCTTGTATATAAATAATAAAAATAAAATAAAAATATCTTTTTATTCCTAATTTTATGATATAAATAAATAAAATATAAAATGGGGAAAATGTATAAAAATAACTAATTAAAAATCAACATTTAAAAATCCTATATTGTATATATACCTATGTATAGTACTATATTGTAAATACCTTATTTTCATTTTGAAAAAATTAATTAAAAATCACTAAAAAATAGAAAAAAAATAAAATAAACATTTTTCATTTTTTGAGTTTTCAGTAATTCGGCCATCCCCTATTTTTAAATGAATTTCCAAGACTTTATGAGGTAGCCTTCTCCCATTAGTCCACGGGGGATGTCGACCCCCCGGTCAACTCCCCCCCATGGACCACTGAGTCTCGGATCTGAGTGACCGACCCGACTTTGACACTTTCTACCCACTCGATCCGACAGCCAATTACCTTAACCCCGGGCCCCGATTACTCCTTGATCATCCTAGATCTTCGCCCAGGGTGGATCTTAGGGATCCGAGGCACGAGCGACTCACCCGACCCCTTTCTTCTCGGATCCCTGAGCATATAAAGCATCTCCTCCGGCGACCTTTTCCCGCATCTTTGGACCTCCCCCTCGACGCCTGTGACCTCCTCCACCTTGCTTGAGTGACAACGGAGCGAGTGGGAGTAGCAGCGAGGCCCGGGAAGCCGGGAGCCACTGATCCGGCTGCTTTCACCGCCGTGCGCTGCCGCGAGCGCGCTCAGCCTCGGGGAGCCGACGACCCCTTGCAGGCAATGACCCAGGAGCTCCTTGAGCTCCAGCCCAGTCGACAGCATCCGCCAGGTAGTCTCTTTAGGCCGTAGAGCAGCGTAGATTAGGATTTTTTCGTTTTCAGTAGTGTAGCCCCGCCGCCTCCGCCCTTCGTCTCCGTCTACCCATCAACCCATCTGACACCTCCACCACCTTCACGAGCCTCCTCCGTGCCTTCTCCACCTATCCATCCCCCCTGGCTCGCCCCGGAGCAGGGATATCGGCCCTCCACCTCTGCCGCTCGTCGGAGGACCGCCATATCGCCCCATCTTCCATCGTTTGCTTGCGCTGACGGGTCGAGGCAGTTTGCCCTCGACCCACCTTGCTTCCTGTGCAGGTTATGACGTCAGGAGCGCCTCATCTGGAGGCCAACAGCTCAGGCGCAGGAGCTCCAGGCCACCGTCGTCGCAGGGCCGTTCTGGTGGTTGTCCGACTCATCGGAGACCGCCATCAGCTGCGGAGCTTCACGGCGGACCTCTTCCGCACTTCAGGAGCAGCAGGGGAGGACCATAGCGCATGCATCGGGCCGGCGAAGCTCGCCGGCCAACTGTTCTTCCACCATCCTCCCCAGACGTCCGATCGACCTAGACGCTCCAGATCAGATCACGCCCGTTCATTCGCGGAGCAGCAGCTATCGTCAGATTCTTGGAGGTTTGATCGCCACCGTCCGATGGCTGAGGTTTAGCCACGACGCCTTGCAGCCGTCAGATCCAGCACGTGGCTGCGCCTCATCCGTCCGATCCGAGCCAGGCCCCCTTCGCAGACCCACGACGCTTTGCAGCCATTTGATCTTCAACATGGGAGTGTTCCAGCCGCTCGATCTCGCCGAGGGTTTCCTCTGTTGCGCACCCTCTTCTCTCCACCGTTCGATCAACTACGTGGCACGCATCCAGCCCTCGAGATTTTAATAAGGGGTATTTGCTCTTATGCCCCTCTACTTTTCGTATTTAGTTTCTAGTCCTGTAAATATGTAGTTTACTTCTTTTATTTTTGCAAATTTTACACTGAGGACCTTCTAGTTTATTTGATTTGCACTTATACCACTACCAGTCGTGGACACGTCCGTTGACACGTGATTATTTGGTATATTTGCACTATTGACCCTACATTTTTGGCGTGTTATGTTTTGTATTTTTATAAATAGGAATGACAAATAAGTCCCCCTAGGCCCGAGTCACGTGTATCGTGCGTGGCCCGGGGAGCATTTTGCACTTTTGGCCTCGGATTTTCTTGCCTTGTTCTCCAGGGGGTCCAAGGTTTTATAGTATTTGCAGTTAGGTCCCTATGTATTGTGGCTTGATTTTTATTTTTAATAAAATAGCAAATTAACTCCGAATTCAATGAAAATTGGACACATGGCTCCTGCCATGTTGTAAAATTTTCTAGATTTTTTGGAGACATTTTTGGTTTTGTTTGATATTTTAAAAAGTTCAAAAACAGCCTTTTTCTCTACTGTTTGATTTAAAAATTCATAAAAATATTAAAACTCATCTACAATTACAAAAAAATTAGCTACTGTTTCTTTTGTTGTGTTTGATTTTCTGACCAATTTTGGTCATTTTTCATTACACAAGACTCATAAAAATTATAAAACACTAAAATTCTCATAAAAATTCTAATAAAGAATTTAAAAATCCAAAAATAATAAATCCAGTGCCCAAATTTTCCTTAAACTTTCTAGTTTATAGGAAAATTACCTTCAGGAGTGTTAAGGCCCTTTTAGCAATTTAAATTGGTCTTTTACTCCTGACTGGACAGTACCCTCAGTTTCTTGTCTTGTTTCATTTTTAGAAAATTAAATAAAAATCAGAAAAATACAAAAATTAACCAAAAACATTAAAAATCATAAAATACAGAAAAACATTTTTATTTGAATTTTTGAGTGATTTTTGATGCATTAAATAAATTGTTGTATTGCCTTGTTTCTTTGTTTTCCTTATTTTATTAATTAATTAAAAATCCAAAAAAATTAAAAAAATTAAAATCCACCAAAAATATCTTTTATTTTATTTTATTTCATTTTTGACTACTTCGTAGGCCGCAAGGCCATCACGTGCTCCTTGTGTTCGACCGTGGTCGCTATACCAGGTTAATATAATAGCAGGACCGCTTCGTGTATTTGATTGATTTTTATCGAATTTGGTGGTCTCTTTTTCTCGATCGACACCGCTTGATTACTTTGGGTCGCAACGACCATCGATTACCTTTTACCCGAGTGATCAGGCGTGTCATCAAATAGATATTGATTTCTCATTCTTTTATAGGATACTTTTATTGAGGCTTCAAATAATGATCTAAGTAAATTGCAGGATTATCTCTCAAAATTATTCTCCTTCTACCTGCTGCTGGATTCATTTTGATAAATAATTCTAGACTTGACTCTTTTCGATCTGTGATGTGCTTTTGAGGATTTATTGATCAAACTGTTGAAGGATTTAATACTTTTCTAATCATAGATCCTGGGCATAGTTCTCTTAATTTATTTTCTTTGCACCACATTCGCATCCCCATCATTCCATTGTATATTTTTCTCAACACAGAAATTAACCGAGCATTAATTAAATAATTAATTTGATTTAAGACCACGCAACTAGGAATCACTGTTCCCTGTGTTCGACCTTGGTACACCTGCCAGGTAAAAATATTCCACGACATTCAAAGATTGTGGTTTTTGACGAACCAAATTCGCCTCCTATACTACGACTAATTTCGCATTATTAAAGAGGTGAATTTGACGTTCATCAATATTCGCTCCGTTTATCTCTGTCCATCTCCCGTTTTGCTCATCTATCCCATTCTCACGTTTGCCTTACTTAGGACGTACTTTGTCCTAAGTATGGGGGGGTGAATGAGCCGAGTGTTCATTCGTCGTTTCGTTTCATCACTCTTGTCGGTGTCTATACTTAGGGCTTCATTCACCCTAAGTATAGGGGGAGTGATGTGTACATCCTCTTCTTTCTTCTTCCATTTTCAAATCACTTTTCTTCCTTTCCTTTTCATTTTTCTTTTTCTACCGAAAATGTGTCGCCCCTTTTTGCCAGTCTTCTATACTTAGGACCTACTTTATCCCAAGTATAGGGGAGTGTGCACCCTGAGTTCTTTCTATTCTTTGATCCTCTCCATTGTCTCCTCCTCTTAGAGATATCTTACCCTAAGTATAGGGGGAGACAGTCTAATATGATCTGTTCATTCCCACCCTTGACCCTCCCTGCTTTATGTCCAGTCTGTTATACTAAGGATTATTTGATCCTAAGTATAGGGGGAAAGTCAACTTCTCATTCATTTTTTTCTTCATTCATTTATTCATTAGACTTTTCTATACTCAGTACGAGTTATGTCTTCTCTTTGTCTCTCTGATCTATGAGGACATAGCTCAAGCTAAGTATACGGGGGTCATATATACTTCTTATATACTTTAGCCATAACTCGTGCTTTCATATTTTATTGATAAATAGGGCTACAAAAACTTGATAAAAGATGTTGATTATTCCTTAAATAATTTTTGTATTTACTGATAAATTAATCAGATTAAAATATTTTTTGCAAGATGTTTGAAAAATAGTTTAAAAATCTTATTGAAAAATCTTCTGAAAACTATTTGGAAAATGTTTTGTTCAATATTTTCAACCTTTGTAAAATATTTTTGTTTTGAAAAATTTATTTTCTTTGTATGAAATAAATATTTGAAAAACTATTTGCAAATGGTTTGAAAATGGTTGCAAAAATATTTTGAAAAAATTATCTATATTATTTGAAAAACCTTTGCAAAATGATCTTCAAATGTGTGTTAATGTTTGTAAAAATTGTTTATAAAAAGTATTTTAGATTATAGTTTTCAAAATTTTTGTTTGAAAAACATTTTTCAAATAAGTTTGAGGAATATATACATCACACCAAAATTCTTTATTAACTATATATTTTTATATAAAATTGATCACTTACCCCTTGTAAATTCTTAAAAACCAAATTCTTGTAAATAAAAGATGCATCCCCATGTAAATATCTGTACCTATTTTTCTTAGCCAAATTTTTTTGTTTTCAAAAATCACAAAACATTTGAAAAAGATTTTTGAAAAATCCAAAAAAATGCATATTCATCATCTTTTCAAAAATCTAATAAAAGTTCAAAATCTTTGAAAATTGCATCACAAAAATATTTTCTGCATTGTCTGCATATTTATATAAAATTGATCACTTACCCCTTGTAAATTCTTAAAAACCTAATTCTTGTAAATAAAAGATGCATTCCCATGTAAATATCTGTACCTATTTTTCTTAGCCAAAATTTTTTGTCTTCAAAAATCATAAAACATTTGAAAAAGATTTTTGAAAAATCCAAAAAAATGCATATGCATCATCTTTTCAAAAATCCAATAAAAGTTCAAAATCTTTGAAAATTGCATCACAAAAATATTTTTTGCATTGTCTGCATAGCATTTGCATAGCATTAGAATTTTTGGGATTGAGTTTGGTAATTAAACAAGTCAAAGTAAAATCTGAAGATTGAAGCTTGGTTGGACCTTAAATCTACCTAATTAACAATAACTTTATAGGAACTGGAATTGAGGTACTTCAGGTCTAGTTGACTTATATCTTTGAGGATCATGAGACTTGGTTCAATGGATTCTTGACTGCCTAAGTAGAGTATTTCAGAGCACACACACAACTCTTGTTGATAATTACCTAACTTAGAGACCTGCAACTTTCACTTGGCTCAACTCAGTTGGAGTGGTGAGGGGATTGTATTTGCCGGTATGAGACGCACACAAGTGGAAACATTTGTCCTCCTATAGGGAGGGAATTGCACCCCGACCCGTCCAGTGGCATTGATATCTAAAGACAGGAGAGTGTGGGTTGCAATAATGCTTCAAAAAAGGGATAGTCTACTAGCTCAAGAGGAAAAACTCCTTATGTAAATGTTGTTGTATATAGTATTTCAAAAAAACTCTAAAAAAAGTGGACAAGCCTGATTGAAAATAAAATGCTTGCCAAAGTGTATATGTTGTATAATCAATAAGCAAGTTTGAGCTTCAAAGTCAAATCATGTGAGCATGCAGCTGGATGACTTGACTACACTGGTCTTGCATCCTAGGATAGGTAGCTACACTGGCTACCGTCCATTTTTCTCTTCACCCCCTCCTCTTGAGTCGGTTGTCACTTGAACTTAGAAGGGAATACCCCGCTCCTCGAGGAAGGTGTTATTGGATTGGGGAATCATTGGGTTGTCATGCTGGAGAAGTAAGTCTCTTTGTCACTTCAATTGGGGAGAGCCACTATCACTTATATTGTATGAGTCAGATTCATAGTCATAAAGGTTTGCATATGAATTGAAGTATTCTAGCCAGGCTATTGAGGAGACTTGAATAGACTTTTAGGATTCTCCGGGGCTGTTGGATTTCAAATCCAATTCCCATCAAGGTTCTGCCCACACTAAAATTCCAAAGGTCCGACTTAAGCTCCAAACTTTAATTTTGTGAAGTCAAGTTTAATAATCAAACTAAATACAATTTCTTTGTTTTTCTTTTCATTCTTTTTCTTTTTCTTTTTTTGTACTCATTGCATAAGTGTTTGCTAGGGACTAGCAAAGGCACATATAGGGGGATAATGAATCTCCATTTCATCATCTTTATTCTATCATTTTGGCCTCAAAACCCCTAGTAAATTCGTGTAAATACCCTTAATTTAGGCATTTTATCATTCATGCATCATTGTATAAAAAGTGTATAAAAAACTGTTTTTAATGCTAATATTATAGAATAAATAAAAGAAAAGAAAAAGAATAAAATATTGTAAATATTTTATGACTCAAAACCTCAAGACCTAGGCATCTTGATGACTAGGTCGACAAGGAATAAAGTAGGGGGAGATAAGGATCCAAGATACAATAAAAATCCCATTTATATTATTCAATTTTATTCATTTTTATACATATTTTAATTCCACTTTTTATACCTCAAATAAAGAAACTTTTAACATAAAAGTTGCATATAATTAAATATAGAAAAATACAAAATTGATTTCATACAAAAGTAATATACAGATAAAAAGTTATACTGATAATAAGTTTCTAAAATCCCAACTTCCCAGATCCATATCTCTCAAATAAAAACTAAAAATATATCAAAATCACCTTTAATTATATATGACTTTTAATAAGCCACTTAATGAAGATGGTTTCTTATTTTTTTAGAGTTACGGTATGAAATCTAGGTTTTGGACCCCTATTTTATAGTTTAAACGATTAAAATATTCATTTTATTTATTATTCATTATTTTTGTAATGTTATATTCCTATAACTTTGTAAATATTATTTATAATATATGTACATATTAAAACATGAATAAAAACATCAAGAAATCATTAAAATAAAATGCTTGTATAAAATACATAGGTAAAGTACCTATATCTATACCTATATAGATAATAATTCTATTTATTTTAGTGTGTATAATATATCAGAAAAATAAAATAAAAATATATTTAAGTGTATAAAAATAAGTTATATTTTATAAAATAATAAACGAAATTAATAAAATAAAAAATATAAAATAAAAATAAAAGACCAAAATATATAGATAAATATACCTATATATAGCCCCTAAAAAGTAAATTGTAATTCTAAACTTCAAAAAAATAAATAAAATACATAATAAAATTCTTCATGAAATAATAAATATTTTTATAACCTAAAATTAATAAAATCATTTTTATTTTAATTGAATTTCTAATTATTTTTTCCAGGGATTTTAATGGTTGGTCCACGTGGACCAACCAGATCCTCCCATTGGTTGACCGCGGTCAACTCTCTGACCGAGGTCTGCACTTTGTCAGATCTCCATTTCGCCTCGATTTCTCCCATTTTTGGAGGCTGCATCTTACACCAATCCATGTCGAGGTCTTTTGCTCTTTTTCTCCTCAATGATTCAGCTTACACATCCTAGCTTCTTTTCGGGGATTACGTCACCGATTCGCTCGATTTTCTTTGATTTAGGAGCCCTGTCAACCACCTTGTACATATAGCCCCTTCTTCTTCCCTTCGATCTTTGGGCCCCTTTTGACCCTTGTTTTTGCCTCTTTTCACGTGCTCTGGTGGGAGGAGGTTGAAAGCCTCCTTCTCTAGCCCTTAGGGAGCGAGTTCAGCCACGTCTCAAATGGTCTCCACCACCTCCACCGGATGCTGGTGTCGAGGTCCCTATCTCGTGGCCTTTGGCCGCTCGAGGTTCATTTTACTCCTTTTTCTTCTTGCATTTCTAGAATATGTATAATCCTAGGTCATTTCCCGTATTTTATTTCGTCGTTTACCCGATCAATCGCCTTCGTTCACCCCTCGTCGGAGCTCGCTCCGGTGAACTTCGCTTTTCATCGTTCTCTGCCCAACCACCCAGTTACATGGTCGAGGCACTTTGCCCTCGACCCCATAACCCTTATTTTCAGGTCCCAGACTCTCGATCAATAACTGGAGCTCCTTTTGGAGGAGGCAGTGGTATCTGGAGCTTCCTTGCTCCAGCGACCTCGCACGGGCCCTCCAGGCAACGCTTGAGATTTCTGGAGCCACCATCAGCTATAGAGGACCCGCAGGAGCACCAGGCACCATTTTGGAGTAGAAAGGAGCACCGGAGAGGGGAGATCTTGTTAGGGGAATATCGCATCAGCGACGTTCTTCCCCGTTCGTCGATTTGCCCTCCCCGCCGTTGGATCGTGAAGGTGCCCCAGATCGAGAAGCTCTCATCGGATGATGATGCACCTCCACTGTCCGATCTTCATTTGAAGATCTAATCCACACCATCGACAACGAAGCGGCATCGGACTCCCTCAACATGCCGCGTGGCAAGTGATTACCTACTAGTCGTCTGATCACCCATTGACTAGGTATTTTGCATATTGTCCCCTGGTCATTTTTGTATTTAATAATAGAACTAGAAACATTCCTCGGATGTTTAAAACGTTTGTAATATTTACGCATAGGCCCACGTACCTTGTGATATTTGCATTCCGGTCTAGGCCACGTCACTTCACGTGACGCTTCACGTGAGGGAACATTTTGTGCCTGGACCCTCGGGGATTTATTTATTTCAGTTTGATACAAGAACATATTTATTCAGTTATAATGTACCCTTACAATTGCAAATCGACTCCTGGACTTTTTAGAAATTGCATTTTGGTCCCCGCTAGTGGCTCACGTGTGCGTACACGTGAGTTTGGCATTTTTACAGTGAGGCTCTCGCGGGTCTCGTATTTTGTATTAGTCTAGGAAATTTTTGTATGCGTTATATATTTTTGTGAAAATTGAACTTTAGCCCCTGGAACTTATACTATTTACATTTATACCCTTGCTAGTAGTGTAGTTTCTCTTTATTGATTCTATTTATTTCATGCATCTATATTGCACTAACAAATTCACAAAAATAGATGTAGCTTACTTATTGCATACACTTTCACGAACATAATTTTATTTTGCAATTTGATTCTTTTTATTATTTATTGAAAATAAAAAACCATCTATTTTCTCCCCATTTGCACTATAAAATACATTAAAAATATAAAAATGTTTTGGAAAAATTACCAAAAAATCATGTTTTGTTTATTTATGTATTTATAACCTTCAGATCAAAAATTATTAGAAAAATAAAAGAAAACTCAAAAAAATAGAAAAACCCCGAAAACCTTCATAAAAATATATAAAATCCTTGAAAACCCTCAAGAATATATTTTCTATCTCTAGATTTTCTGAATTTTATTATCTTTATTCTAAAATTAATTTGAAGAATTTTTTACTCTATTTTATATTTTAAATCTCCATTTTAATTTCGAGTATTTATTTTAACCCTTTTTTGGGTATTTTTGACTTTGAAAATCTATAAAAATTAGCAACAGTTCTTAAAAAACATAAATAGTAGAAAATTCTTTAACACCCAAAAATATTTTATTTTTATATTTTTGAACATTTTTATGAATTTTTATATCAACCCTAGCTTATATTATATATATATAGCCTATTGATGAATCCCCATTCATCACTCTTTATTCTTTTATTTTAGCTAAAAACCTTTGCAAAACACCATGTATATTAGTGTAAAAATAATAAATTGACAAAAAACATGCATTGTCTAAATACTCATAATTAGCATGTTTTTGCGCATAAAAGAAAAGGAGGGAAATATTTAGAATAAATATTGAGTGACCTAATCCCAAGGGAGGGCTCCACAAGTGCCTGACCACAAAATAAAATAAGTAGAGGGAGATAGGGTCAATTATGCTTGTACATACACCTATATACATAAATAATTTTATTTTCCTCAAAATAAAAATAAAAAGGTGTTTCTCATATTTTGTACATATTTATAAAAATAAAATAAAAATTAGAAAAACTAAAATAAAAAAATAATAAAATTCATTTCCCACCTTGTATTTATACCATGTACATATGTATATAGATCTATTTATTTCAGTAATGTAAATAAATCATAAAAATAAAATAAAAATACGTTTTTATTCCAAATTTTATGTTATAAATAAATAAAATATAAAATTGGAATAATTGTACAAAAATGAACAATTAAAAATAAAAATAATAATCCATTTATATATATACCTATATATAATAATAATATAATGTAAATACCTAATTTATTTTTCAAAAAAATAAATAAAAATCACTAAAAAATTCTTTGAAAATAAATAAATATTTATTATTTTGTAAAAATTTTGAAATAAGGTCATTAGCTATTTTTTTATTTTTTAAAATCTTTTCCAATGGAATTATTCCATTGGTGCACGGGGGATTGTTGACCCCCGATCAACTCTCCCCCCAGGACCACTTTCCAGGCGGATCAGGTTTTTGACCCGATTTCTCCAAATTTTCCCAACCAGATCCGCCATCCATATCCTTAAACCCCGGGTTCCATTTGACGTTCATTGATCCGAGAGCTTCGCCCGGGGATCTACCAAGGGATCCGTGCATCACCATGCCCTGCCCGACCCCTTCTTTGTTGGATCTTCACCACTATAAGGTTTCAGCTCCGCCACACTTTCACTCTATCTTTGGCCATTGTCTTCCAGTCCCAGGACCTCCATCCTTCTCCCTTGAGTGACAGCTATCGAGTGAGGGTGTCGCAGTGAGGAGGGAAGGGATGCATCCACTGATCCGACGAGCTTCGTCGCCGTGCTCCGCCACCAGGCGAGCAGAGCCTCTGGCCTCGACGAGCCATCGAGGCAAAGACCCTAGGAGCTTCCTTAGTCCTAGCACAGTCGACTACATCCCTCGATACCCCTTAGGTTAGGTTAATTTCTTGATTCCCCCATTTGCGCCGCCGACCTTCGCCAGTCTATTCACGCACCTCCGATCACCCATTTGACCATCCGACCCTCGATTCACATCCACGAGACCTCTACCCACGTTCTGCACCCATCCGGTCATCCTGACTCGCCCCGGAGCAGGAACTTAGGTCTCCTTCGTCGTCGCTTCGCCGGAGACCCCTGCTCTGCCTCATTCCAACCACCCCTTCGCCAGCTAACAGGTCGAGGCAGTTTGCCCTCGACCCAGGTTTCTTGCTGTACAGCTTGCGGGTCAAATCGACCTCATCTGGAGGTCGAGTCACTCGAGCACAGCAGCTCCGAGCCACCTTCGCTGCCGGAGCTCTCTGGAGCTCCTTAGCGTCATCGAAGCATCCCAGGAGCTGCGAACCAGCATAGGCCTTCTTCTCCACATCTCAGCAGCTCCGGAGGACCCCTCCATCGCGCGTACTGGGTCGGCGAAGTTCGCCAGCGAGTTGTTCTTGGAGGAGCTTCAGCCACTGTCCGATCGAGACCCCCGCACTAGATTAGATCGTCACCGTCCACTTGCGGGAGCCTCCAACAGTAGATCCATCTGAGGATCAAATCAAAGCCGTCCGATCGCGAAGGGTCAGCCACACACCACAACCGTTGGATCTCCACGTGGCATGCCTTCAGCCGTCAATCGTTGATAAGAGGGGTAATTTCACTTAGGCCCCTTCTCTTTCTGCATTTATAGAACAGTCCTGTAAATATTTTAGTGCGTTGTTATTATTTTGGATAATTTGCATCTGGGACCTTATGTTTATGTTATTTGCATTTTCGTCCCTGCCTGTGCTAGACACGCTTCGACACGTGATACTTTGGACAAATTGCATGTATGGGCTTGGGTTTTCTGCTATGTTATGAAATGAAGTTTTAGTTTCCATATTTGCAGTTATACTCCTGTGCGTGGATTTATTTGAATATGTGCTGATTGTTTAGGATTTTTATACTTTGCACCCTAAGGTTTTTCACGTGTTACTTTTAAGCCCTTCAAACCGTGTTTTCTTGCAAATAGGTCCTTGTGTGCAGTAGCTCTTTTATTGGTTGAATAAAATAGCAAATAAACTCCAAATCTAGTGAAATTTGGACCTGCCACTATGTACAAATTTCCCTAATGCCTTGGGACATTTTCGAGGCTTCTTGTTATTTTTGAAAAAATCAAAAACATTGATTTTTATTACTGTCTAGCATAGAAAATCAAAGGAAAATATAAAAATTCCTTTAAAAATTCCAAAAAAAATTGTATCTGTTTATTTTATTGTTTTTAAGCTTCAGTCCAATTTTTGTGTCATTTGGACTTATAAAACCAAAAAAATTAGAAAACATTAAAAACCTTACAAAAATTCTAAAAAATTTTATAAAATTCAAAAAAATACAAACTCTTTTTCTGTAGTTTAGTTTTTACATTTACTTTGCTTAAAAATACCATCAGATTTTTATAGGCCAATTATATATTTTTAATTGGCCTTTCAAATCTGATTGTACATATTATTATTGTTTTCCCCTTTCTTGATTTTTATAAAATCGACTAAAAATTGAAAAATCCTGAAAACTTCACCAAAAACACTTAAAAATATAAAAAATACAAAAAAAATAATTTTTATTTGATTTTTTGACCTTTTTTGGAGTGTTTTAGACATATTTGTTTGTTGGCTTTCTTATTTGTTTTTACATTTTCCTTATTATTAAAAATCCAAAAAAATTAAAATATTTAAAATCCACCAAAAATACATTTGCTTATTTCATTTTATTTTTAGACTACTTCGTAGGTCGTCTCGGCCTTCTCGTGCTCCTTGTATTCGACCCTAGTAGCTATACTAGGTAAAATAAAATAACGAGGACCACCCTCGTGTTTTATCGATTTTATCTCTGATTTTGGTGGTTCTATATTTTCTGGATTGGGTTCCAGGCCCGAGAGGTTGAGATCGCAACAACCATTGACACCTTCCTTGCCTTAGTCGCTTGGGCCGCTCATCAGAATGGTGTCGTTGCCGGGGAGCACGGCTTAGTAGTCTTGTTTTTCATTTTTATTTAATTTTGTTTTTCGCTACTTTTTCCGCGGATTTTCAGTTTTCCGTGGCTTTTCACATCTTTTTGTTTTTCTCTATTTTCTATTGTATTTTTTCTTTTATTTTTGTTTTTGTTTTGTTTTATTTGTCTTTATTTTCACTTCTGCATATAGTGTCATTTTATTTTATCTCATTTTTATTGCTTGTCTTTTATTTTTATAATAACCTGGTTTGACACCTCTGTTTGTTTGCTTGCGAGGGTCCGAGGACCAAGGCTGATCTTGTCGAAGAGCCGACGCAACCGCGAGAATCGGAGGTGTCTCCCTTCTGCATGGAGTCGTAGGAGAGCGTGAGGAGGAGAGCAGGAGTGTGGGAGTGTAGCTTAGGATAGTTTAGTTTTCTTTCAGCATATTATTATTATTGTAATAATATAGGGACAGACTTGGGCTTGAACTTTTGGTGAATCGTGGTCTGTTTCGCCGAGCACCAGTGTGCTCGGGGGACCTCGCCTAGTTTTTCGTCGGTTTCTCGTGTTTTTTATTTATTTTTATTTTCTTTTTAATTGCTCATATGATTTTCGTGGTTTTGGCCTTAGTTTAGGATTTTTGTTGATTGAGCCGTAATAATTAGGATCCAAACACTTAATATCTGCATGTGCCTATTAGACCGTAATTGGACCTAATAAAAAATTAATAAAGAAAAGGCTAATTTGGTCACTTGAGGGGCCCCGAGCTGCTAGAGGTCGTATACAGCGCTGGTAGGACCCGTTGTGGCAGGCACCGATCGGCATCCGAGACCGGACACCGACCCCTCCTGTTGACAAGTTAGTCATCGGTTCTCTCCATGTAGAAATTGCTCGCCTAAGGCCGACTTCCTCGTACATCATATAGGTAGTTTATTTCCTGTCTTTATTTTATGCGCGGATCACCCTGCATGTAGAGTGCTGGAGTCTGGTACGCCTTTCTTACTCAGCATGCATCATTGATTCTATCGCGCATCGGCTTTTTCGTCTTCTCCCCCAGTTTTCTGGACTTAAAATAATCAGGAGAACCCGAAAATTCGTTAGGCGTTGTTTGCTTTGAAAAATATCTAAAATAGAAAAACTATAAAATTGGGACTGCTAAACACACTTGACCTTAAAAGACACCTCACCATAAAAATTTTTGTCTTGGGGAGAGCAACCCCATCATTGTCTGGTTTGTATGAGCAAGAGAGCGACCTGAACACTAGGCTAGAGCCATATCCGAACCCCGATCATACTACTGGCCTTTTATACGGGACAGTCTGGTAGGTAGATTGGATTCCTAACAGCTCGTGTAACCGCTCTGCTATCCGGACTTGATCACCTAAATAAAAAAATGACAAGATAAATTGACTGAACCCTTACGGTCTTCAGCACCACGTTGAGTAGGTGAACTTGGGGTTTGTTTGCTCATCTTGTGTGTTTCCAGATCTCATCCGCCCGACTCGCCATCGATTACGCCCGCTCCATCCACCTATCTCATCGATCGACCTGACCATCATATCCACCACACTCCTCTGCACGTTCTACGCCCATCCATTCAACCCAGTTCGCCCCGGAACTGGGAGTCGATCTCCTTTGCTGTCGCATCGCCGGAGATCATCCGCCTCACCGCACCATTCCCCCACTCCATCGCTAACCGGGTCGAGGCACTTTGCACTCGACCCAGGAGTTCGACTGTGTGCTTTGCAGGTTGAAAAAGGTCCATCTGAGGGCCTGGACGTTCAGGCACAGCAGCTCCAGGTCTCTGCCATTGCTGGACCACTCTGATGGTCGCCGACCTCATCGGACGCATCCATCGGCTGCGGAACACTTTGGTGATCATCTCCACCACCTTAGCAGCAGCGGAGGAGGCATCCAGCGCGAGTACTGGGCCGGCGAAATTCACCGGCCACCTATTCTTGGAGGACCTTCTTCCACCGCCATTCACCATCGCAACTCCAGACTCGATCTGGACCGTCCGATTCAATGCAGGGTTTCTCCACCTCCAGCCAACGTCAGATCGACACGTAGAGAGCCCTCGAGCGTTGATCGCGAGGAGAGGTTAGCCCTTGATTCCAGAGCGTCAGATCAGCCACGTGGGCACACCTCCGCCATTCGATCAGAGCCGAGGTCCTTTCTTGCGGAGCAGCGCCCTGCAGCCGTTTGATACACCACGTGGCGCACCCTCAGCCCTCGGATAATAAAGGGTAATTTACCCTTAGGCCCTTTTCCTTTTTGTCTTTATTATTCAGTCATGTAAATAGTTTATATAGTTCATTTTATTTTGGTTAATTTGCACTTAGGATCTGGTAGTTTATTTTATTTGCAATTCAGTCCCTGTGTATGAGAGACACGTGCATCGTCACGTGGTTGCTTGGTGAAATTGCATGTCTGGGCTTTTGTTTTGACGAGTTAATGAATGAGAAATACTTTCTGTCATTTGCACTTATGCCCATGTGAATGATTGTATTTGGCATGTGTTGAAATTACTGGGTAAATTGCAACTAGTCCCCTGGGCTTTTTAGCACATGTTGCTAATAAGCCCTTGGAACTATTTTTATTACATTTGGGTCCCTCGGTGCCCAGACCACGTGCCGCACGCATGGGAACCTGGAGAAATTGCACGAGGACCCCTCGGATTTTTGAGCTTGTTCTTTTTCAGCCCTAGGACTTTATTTTCATTGCAAACAGGTCCCTGTGCACTGTGGGCTCTTGTTTGTTTTAAATAAAATATCAATTTTTATCCAA
The DNA here is from genome assembly GCA_037367405.1 of Ottelia alismoides. Classification (NCBI taxonomy): domain Eukaryota; kingdom Viridiplantae; phylum Streptophyta; class Magnoliopsida; order Alismatales; family Hydrocharitaceae; genus Ottelia; species Ottelia alismoides. The sequence continues at coordinate 372,689 of JAZKJV010005015.1, forward strand.
ATTGAGTGAAAATTGGACACATGGCTCCACTGTGTAAAATTTTCCCTAATTTTTGGGAACATTTTTTAGCCTTTTTACTCTTTTAAAAAAATTCAAAAACAGCCTTTTTTATCTTTGTTCAGGTTGAAAATTCATAAAAAAATATTAAAACCATTTTAAAAATTACAAAAAAATTAGTTTTTGTGTGTTTTAGCCTGTTTGATTTTCTGGCCATTTTTGGTTATTTTTGGATTTATAAAAAGCCTAAAAATTAAAGAACCTTGAAAAACACATAAAAATTCTAAGAAATCACAGAAAACCCAACAATTAATAAATCATTTTCCTGATTTTTCCTTTTTGTTTATAATTTGCATGAAAAATACCTCCAGACTTTGATAGGCCATTATATATTTTATTTTGGTCCTTGAACCTGGTTGGACAGTAGCACTGTTTTGCTTCCTTCATTCATTTTTATAAAATTCCACAAAAATTATAAAATTCTCAAAAATTCAGCAAAAATAGTAAAAAATCCATAAAACTTAAAGATATTTTTGTTTGAATTTTTGGAGCTTTTTAGAGTAGTTAAATAAATTGTTGTTTGTGCTCGTTTTAGCCTTTTTATTATTTTCCTTCATATTTAAAAATCCAAAAAAATATAAAAATATTATAAACCACTAAAAAATATTTGTTTTTATTTTCTTTATTTTTAGACTACTTCGTAGGCCGCAAGGCCATCTCGTGCTCCTTGAGACCGACCCTGGGAGCTCTACCAGGTCAATCCCATAACTAGGACTGCTATTTGGTTTTCTTCGTGTTTCTATCTTTATTTGGTGGTCTGATTTTTGTTTCTTGTTGAGCTTTGAGTCCCGAGCGACTAAGGTCGCAACGACCTTAGTGATTCCTTTACCTTTGTCCGTCGGATTCGCTCTCATCAGAATGGCGCCGTTGTCGGGGAGTACGGCTTAGTAGACTATTTTCTTTGATTTTTGTTTTATTTTCTTTCTTGCGGTTTTCCGCGACTTTTTCGTCGTCCGCGACTTTTTGTTCTTCTTTTTATATTTCATTTTCTTTTATATCATTTTATTTTTGTTTTTGATTATTTGCTTGTTTATTTTTATTTCCATTTCTGCACATATACCCTGTTTTCTTTTATTTGCTTTATTTGCTTTATTTTATCTGGTTTGACACTTTGTTGCTTGCTTGCGAGGGCCTGAGGACCGAGGCGGCGACTTTCGAGGAGTCGACGCAACCGCGGCTATCGGAGGCGGCTCCCTTCTGCACGGAGCCGCAGGAGAGCGCAAGGAGGCAGCCGAGTGCGGGAGCTGCGGAATAGCCGCGGCTATTAAATTAGCTTAGTTTAGATTTTATTTCAGTACTATTTGAATAATTATTGTAATAAAACAGGGACAGGACACTCAGCAGGACTTTTGAGACTTTCGAGGTCTGTTTCGCCGAGCACCGGTGTGCTTGGGGGACCCCTCGGCTTTTTGTGGTTTTTGCGGTTTTCACGGTTTTCTTTACCGTTTATTTCCTGCCTTTCTGATTCTCGCGGATTTCAGCCCGTAGCCTTAGGATTTTTACTTGACTATGACGTAATAAGTAGGGTCCCAACACCTTAATAACTTTGCATGTACCTATAGATCGATTAATTGGACCAAGAATAAAAATCTAAAAAATAGTTGATCCACTACCTTCGAGCCTACGCGCCGCGAGCCCGCCCTGCCAAGCACTGCTCCTGAACTCGATTTGTCAAGAGGAGGAGGGGTGAGCCTAGACCAGACTCTTGGATTGAAGGTTGGTGGTCGACTAGATGTTCTGTCGAGTAGAACTACTTGCTTAGGGCTCGGATTTCCGCCTGCATCATTTAGGTAGTTTTATTTCAGTCTTTAAATTCTGCGCGGATCATCTTGCATGTAGACTGCTGGAGTCAGGTGCGCATCTCTTACTCTGCATGCATCATTGATTTTCTCACGCATCAGCTTTTTTGACTTCTCCCCCCTGATTTTTGGACTTAATAACTAGGAGAACCGAAAAATTTGTTAGGCGTTTGCTTTTTATTGAAAAATACCTAAAAAGAAAAACCATAAAATTGGGGCTGGTTAACTCTATTGAACCTAAAAGACACCACACCGAAAAATTTGTCTTGGGGAGAACAACCCCCTCCTTGTCTGGTTTGCTTGCGTGAGAGAGTGACCTGCACACTAGGCTAGAGCCATATCCGAGCCCCGATCAGACTACGAGCCTTTTATACTGGACATTCTGGTTGGCGGATTGGATTCCCAACAGGTCATGTTAATCGCTCTGCTATCTTGACTTGTTCACCTAATAAAAACTGACAAGATAATTGACCGAACTTTTACGGTCTCCAGCTCACGTAGAGTAGGTGAACTTGGGGTATTGCTTGCTGATCATTGTTGTTTTCAGATCCCATCCGCCTGACTCGCTAGATCAAGATGATGGGCAGAAGGTCCCTTAGGAAGCCTCTGGTTGCGTCGCTTCTCAGCACTTCTACCCGCTCATCTAGGTTGGTTCACGAGAGGTGAGACCCGCTCTCCGAACCTGAGTTCGATTCCACCCTGTTTCCCCTCGACCCCCCTTCTTTCAGTTCAGAGATACTAGTGCCAGAGGAGAGACCGTCAGATGATTTATCGACACCTGAGTTTGGGTCCATTGCTTTTGCAGAGACCATGGCCGACAATAGTGACGACCGCACCACAGCTCCCCAGCCCCAGCAGACATTCATTATGGACCAGGGTGCGATCAACTCCATCCTGATCGCCTACCGCGAGACAGTTCAACGGCATTTGAGGGATCAGGGAGCTATCATGATAGAGATGAGGCGTGAGATGGAGCAGTTGAGAGCCGCTCGCGACCAGCACGAGCCCGGAGACGGGCTGAGGAGACCCGATGATGCAGAAGCAGCCGCAGTAGCCGCAACACTAGACCAGTCGAGACTGATGCGAGAGTTACACAACCCCAGATCAACACTGACGCACCGTTGGGTCATGCTTCCAGCCATCGTGGGGGATTTCAAGTTCCCCCCGAACTCCCTTGGTTTCTTGGGCTTGCCACAGAGGAGCCTCATCTCCACCTTTAGGAGTTCTTGATGATCTGCAGCACCGTCCACGACAGACAGGTGGACGAGGACACCATCCGCATGATTGCCTTCCCCTTCTCCTTAGCAGACAGAGCAGCCACCTGGCAGAAGCAATTGGGGAAGTTTGTCTACACCTGTGAGCAGCTCCGCACCGAGTACTTGAACAAGTACTATCCACTCGGGCGGACGAACGCAGCTAGAGCCCTGATCAGTAACTTCTCCATGCTCCCCAACGAGCAGTTCCACGAGGCATGGGAGAGGTTCCGTGAGCTGACTGACAGATGCCTGCACCATGAGATTTCCAAGCCGAACCTTATTCAGAGTTTTTTCTGCGGGCCGATACCAGAGCTTCAGGGCTTGGTGAACGCTTCTTGTGGCGGGTCCTATTTCGCCAAGGATGAGGACCAGGTCTGGGCCATCTACAAGGAGATGGCTAAGAACTACACGGTGATGTCCTAGACCCGCCTCTACACACAGGGACACCCTCAGCCACAAACCCTGCAGCACCAGAGGATAGCACGGGTCGACGCTGGTCCATCCACTTCATCAGTGGCAGCAGCACAGGCCGATTCCACAGCCGCTGACATGGGCATCATCAGCGAGAAGCTGGACCGGATAGAGATGATAGAGAAGAAGCAGTGCCAGGGCATCACGTAGATGGAGCAGATGGCACGGACTCTGAGTGACCTGAAGACACAACTCATGTGTCTCTAGGAGGCACAGACGGCTTCCCAGCCCCGTCTTCAGGCATGAGGCGATCCGAGTAGCTCCGACAGCTCGGCCCAGTGCTCCAGCCACCAGCAGCCTAGACAGGTTCACCTTGTACAGGCGGAGCTGTACCAGAAGTCATAGCCCTCTTATCAGTCACCACCATCCCCAGACACACAGATGGTGGTATACCAGCCGGATCAACCTCTGGCAGTACTACCACCACCCCCGTACGATTCATAGCCGTTGATGGATGTCAACGAAATTTGGTACGACCGACCCTAACCCGGTACCCGACGAGACCATCCTGGATTTCGTTGGTCGGTCGGAGGTGCCCAGCCCCAGCAGCTGCCGTCAGGACAGAGTGGCCAGTACAGCCATCAGAGAGAGCACCAACCGCAACAGCCTCAGTGTACCAGCACCACCAGCAGCAGCAGTCACAGTAGTATGGTCCTCGTCCCTATCAGCAGGGACATTCTTGGAGGCGTGATCAGCCTCTGCCACACTATCATCTAAGGTCGTACCCCTCTCAGCCGCATCACCAGCCACAGCAGCAGCCTCACTACCAGTGAGGCCACCCGTCAGGTTCTCATGGGCCATCCTATGAGAACCCCGCCTTAGATGACATAGCATGCCTCCTTACAGATCAGCAGGCTACATTCCGACAGGAGATGGATGAGTTCTACCAGGAGATGCGAGAGATTGTGAGAGGGAAGGCCGCCATCCCTGCCCAGATCGAGACCAATCCGAACAATCTCAAGAGGAAGTCCAAGCAGGTAGATTTTACTGAGTATGCCACTCCGAGTGATTCTTTTGGTGATATGTCTATGTATCTCTTTGATAGTGACTTTGTCACACTTAGGAGCGGTAGGATGCCGGCAGGTGGCGCCTCGTCTAAGCGATAGCCAGAGGATACTTCCAGAGCGCCAGGCGAGGAGGAGCGCGGTATTGATGCTGCGAGAGATGATGATGGTGGTACTGATGCCACCACCGATGCTGATCCCACCGGTGGTACTGAGGCCACCGTTTCACCAGATGGAGGAGGTAGTACTGATGCCACCGATGTTGCTGAGCCAGAGTGCGGTATTGATGTCGCAAGTCGACCAGCCGAGAGTGGTGTTGATGCCACCATTTTCACTTCTGAGAATCCTGTAGTTTTTCCTTCTGTGCGTGTATCTCAGAACACTTCTAGCAATAAAGAAAAGGGTTTGTTTTCTTCTGGTCCACCTTTGGTGCTTGATGTATGTGTGGATCCTGCCGTCGAGCAGTCGAGACCCTCTCCTAGTCCTTCATCTGAGAAGGACCTTGTGATCCCCTTCCCTAGAGCTCTTCACATGGGAAAGGGGAAGAAAATAGAAAATCCCAAAAAGAGGCAGCAGGACAAGTTCAGCCAGCAGATAATCGACCGCTTTCACATTCAGCTGACTCTTCAGGAGGCTTTGCAGCACATTCCTCTACTCCATAGATCGCTCAGAGATAGGACTACAGTTAGGAGGAAGAAGAGGAACCACCAGTCAGAGATCCATGTGCTGACCAGAGCTACTTGTTTCACGATCCAGAACCGTCTGATGGCCAAGAGGCCAGATTCAAGAGCCCCTTATGTCAGATGCCACATCAGAGAACAGAGGTTCGACCGTACTCTATTAGACAGTGGTTCATCGATCAACCTATTTCCGGCAGCCCTTCTCGACCGCTTCGAGTTGGGCACTCTTCGACAGAGCAGGACAATCCTTTAATTTGCTGATCGATTTGTCAAGAGGCCGAAGGGGTTGCTGAGGGATGTTGTCGTCACGATTCAGGGCCTGCAATTCCCTGTGGACTTCGTAGTGTTGGACTTGGAGATCCCTGAGTCAGTGACCTATACCCCCATCATTCTAGGTCGCCCGGCCACAGCCAAGGCAGTGACCGACCATGATAGCGGGAAGGTATACTTTCGCGTCGAGGGAGAAAGTGTACAAATAGAGACGATCGAGTATATCAGAGTCAGAGATACATCATGCTCAGAGACTACTTCCGATACAGAGTAGATGACAGATGCAGGGCCAGACATCCACCAAGATTGTGACTTTGTGATCACAGATGACGAGGCAGTATGGGCAGACCCAGATGCACAGGACATCCTCTCACCTTCAGAGTCCGCTGATGTAGAGACGCCAGCCGAAGAGAGCTTGGAGAGCGCATTCCTGGTCCAGGAAACCATTCAGTTGGCAGAGCCGGTTCTTGACCGTGAGACAGATTTATTTGGTGATGATGGTGGTACTGAGGCCACCATGGATGATACAGATCCATCGGAGTCAGATTTTGACTGGATAGAGTTTGTGGATTTCATACCAGATCTGACTTCTACTGATCCTACAGCTAGGGAGGAGGTAGATGCCGAGCAGAGTAGAGACAGTCCAGTAGGGCAGCCTTCTCCAGATTCAGAGTGTGAGCGAGAGTTTCAGTTCTCCCATGCAGATTTGGCAGTGTTCACGCAGAGTTTTCAGAGGCCAGATCCACCAACACCCAGTTGTCCAGAGTTGAAGCTACTTCCTACGTCGCTGAAGTATAGGTTCCTTACGGGTGAGCATGAGATGTACCCAGTCATTATCTCCGTCGATTTGACTGGAGAGCAGGAATCCCGTCTGATGGGGGTTCTTGAAAAGAACCGCAAGGCGATAGGACGGAGCGTAGCCGATCTCCAGGGGATAAGTCTGGCCCTGTGCTCCCACCATATCTATCTCGAGGATGAGGCGAAGCTGTCGCGTGAGTTCCAGCGGTGGCTGAACCCGAATCTGAGAGAGGTTGTCATGAAGGAGATTTTGAAATGGTGGAGCGTCGATTTTATCTATCCCATCTCCGACACCAAGTGGGTCAGTCCGTTGCATATGGTGCCCAAGAAGATGGGCATCACTATAGTAGTCAGCGAGTCTGGAGAGGAGATTGCTACCCGGGTACCCACTTCTTGGCGGGTCTGCGTGGATTACAAACGACTCAACCAGGCCACCAAGAAGGATCATTTCCCTCTGCCCTTTATAGATAAGATCATTGAGATACTGGCAGGGAATAGCCATTATTGTTTTCTGGATGGGTACTCCGGCTACAACCAGGTGGCCATCGCTCCCAAGGACCACGACAAGACCACCTTCACCTGTCCCTTCGGCACATACGCCTTCAGACGCATGCCATTTGGGCTATGCAATGCCCCTGAAAATTTTCAGAGATGCATGCTGTCTATCTTTTCGGACATGGTGGGGGAGTGCTTGGAGGTCTTCAAGGATGATTTCTCGGCTTACGGTGATGGATTCGACTCCTGTCTTGACTGCCTAGACCGAGTCCTTCAGCGATGCATTGAGGTTCACCTTATGCTGTCTTGGGAGAAGAGTCATTTCATGGTGACTCAAGGGACGGTGCTTGGCCATATCATCTCCAACAGGGGCATGGAGGTTGATCCGGCCAAGGTAGATGTCATTAGAAAACTCACACCGCCGTCCCACTTGCGGCAGTTACGGTCTTTTCTGGGGCACGTCGGTTTCTACTGGCGCTTCATTCAGGATTTCAGTAGGATTGTCCGGCCGTTGACTGATCTGCTGACGAAAGACACCGAGTTCCTTGGCGATGACAAGTGTCTTTCGTCATTCGAGACTCTCAAGAGATGTGTTGTTGAGGCTCCTGTTCTCCAGCCACCTGATTGGTCTCTCGCATTCGAGATCATGACTGATGCCTCCGATTTTGCCGTAGGGGCCGTGCTGGGACAGAGGAGGGATGGAGTTCCATTTTCCATTCACTACGCTAGCCGTACATTGGATTCCACACAACGGAACCACACAATCACTGAGAAGGAGATGCTAGCCGTAGTTTTTGCCCGAGATAAGTTCAGATCGTACATTATTAGATCTAGAGTGACCTTGTACACTGATCATACCGCCATCACGCACCTCATGGCAAAGATGGATGCCAAATCCAGATTGACCAGATGGATCCTTCTACTCCAGGAGTTCGACATAGAGATTAAGGATAAGCCTGGAGTCAAGAATGTGGTGGCGGGTCATCTCTCCCAATTAGAGCATCTTGAGGATTCTGAGCAGATTGAGCCTATATGTGAGACCTTCCCAGATGAGGCGATCCTTGCTATCGCCTCTCTCCCGTTGTATGTCGATATTGTGAACTTTCTTGTTGCTAAGAAAGTTCTACAAGATTGGCCCGGGTAGAGGCTTGAGACCTTCCTCGCGAAGGCCAAGTCTTACCACTGGGAGGATCTCATCCTTTCCCACGAAGGAGGGGATAGAGTCTGGCGTAGGTGCATTCCTCAGGAGGAGCACCATAGCGTCCTCACTTACTGCCACAAGCTTGAGGCAGGAGGACATCACTCTAGGAGGAGAACGGCACAGAAAGTGCTCCAATCCAGCCTATGGTGCCCTACCCTCTTCAAGGACTCTGATGAGTTCTTGAAGAGGTGTACTGACTGTCAGAGGATGGGCACTTGTGGACAGCATGATATGATGCTGATGCATCCCATTCACTTCTGTGAGGTTTTTGATGCATGGGGCATCAATTTCATGGGTCCATTCCCTAAGAGTCAGGGATTCGAGTACATTCTGTTGGCCGTTGATTATGTTAGTCGTTGGGTTGAGGCCATCCCCGCCCGAACTGCAGATGCTAGGACCGTTTGCTGATTTTTGAGGAAGCATATCATTTCACGGTTCGGGGTACCTCGAGTGTTGATATCTGATGGGGTGTCTCATTTCGTCAACGACCAAGTGAAGGCCCTTGCTAGCGAGTTCGGAATAGACCATCGAGTTGCCACTCCATAACATCCTCAGACGAATGGTCTTGCCGAAGTGTCGAACAGGGAGATCAAGAATATATTGCAGAAAGTCATCCGCCCTGGCCGAAAGGATTGGTCACAACTTTTGGACTCGGTCTTGTGGGCATATAGGACGTCTTTCAAGACACCTTTGGGCACATCTCCCTTTCGCCTCGTTTATGGCAAGCCGTGCCATTTACCTGTTGAGTTGAGACACAGGTCACTTTAGGCAGTCACAGATATACTTTTGGATCCAGATAGTGTAGGAGATCAGAGGAGGGCAGAGTTAGCAGCCTTGGAGGAGCTTCGTGATACCGCCTTCTCAAACAACCTACAGTACAAGGAGAGAGTGAAGGAGTGGCATGATTCTCATATCAGCCACAAACATTTTAAGTTAGGACAGAGAGTATGGATGTTTGATGCTAGGCTTCGTCTATTTCCAGGGAAGCTACAAAGCAAATGGAAGGGACTGTATCTAGTGAGAAAGGTACATAACAACGGGAGCATTGACATATCTGAGTTGTCTTCTGAGAGTACCTTTCGAGTGAACGGCCAGCGGCTCAAGCCATTTCTAAATCATGAGCCATGGGTCGTTGATGTTGCCCCTATTCACTTTGCATGAGATGTGGTCTTTTGACTCGCATCTATTGCATCTCACGCCTGATTATCACCGTTCTCCCGACTTGTATAGATCCAGATGTCCATATCACTTCATTCTTTAGTCCCACATCCCGTTTGTCATCTTTTGATTATGTTATACTTAGGGTGTGCTTTACCCTAAGTATAGGGGGGATGTCGGACTCTCGGGTATTCTTTTGATTCATTTTTACCCCTGTTTTTGTTGCCTATACTTAGGGATATTTTACCCAAAGTATAGGGGGGTAGACTCTGTACATTCTTCGCTCGATTTTCCCTTCGTGTACAGCCTGCTATACTTAGGATTATTTGATCCTAAGTATAGGGGGAAAAGCCGATATCCTCTTGATTTTCTATTCATTCATTCGTCTTTGTATATAGCCTTCCTTTTCACATCCCTATATGAAGCACGAGTTATGTCTTCTTCATCGCTCTTAACTCTGAGGACATCGTTCGAGCTAAGTATAGGGGGTGTGTATATATTTCATATATACTTTAGCCATAACTCGTACTTTGTGTGAGTGTGTAAAGAAATAAAAATGGCTAAAAACCCAAAAATCCATAAAAATTAAAAATATTTTTCCTTGTAAATAAACATTCTTTTATTTGCACATACATAGCTATTGTAGAAATTATTTTTGTTAAAAATGTTTTCAAAATCTTTTTGTGTAAAGATTGTGTAAATATGTGCATATCAAAATTATGAATATAGTACAAAATTTTCCAAAATGTTTTAAAAATCAAAACTTTGCAAAAACCTTGTGTAAATTTGTGTAAATATTTTGCAAAACTTGCATACATCCATGATTTCAAAACATTTTTCAAAAATTTTGCAAGTGTGTAAATATTGTGTAAATAGCATCCTTGTATGTATATGTATAGTTTTTCCTGGATTATAGTTGACATTTAAACTAGCCTAGAGCTAAATTGGGAAATGGAGCTTGATTAAGATCGTAATCCACTTAATTCTAAGAGGAACCTTATAGGGCTTAGGGTTAAGGCTTTTCAGGTCCATGGTGACTTAATTCTTTGAGTCCACTAGGCTATGATCACATGTCATCTCAATGAGCCTAAGTAGAGCACTTAACAACACACACATGACTCATATAGACAATGGCTTGACTTGGACCCACACTTTACACCGAGCTCTCTACGGATGAGGTGGTGAGGAGGCAGTCTTACTTGACTTGGGGTAGCATATGAGGGTAGTACTTCTAGGCGGAACCTCTCTTCTTCTTTTAGTGAAGGAAGTGCGTCTCAACCTAGTCTGGTTGCCATGAGGTCTAACGATAGGAGTTGTGGGTTGCAATAATGCTTCAAAAGAGAGATAGTCTACTGGCTCAAGAGGAAAACTCCTTATGTACATATGTTGCACATGTAAATATGTTGTACAGATGCACTCGAAAAAAAATGCAAAAAGAAAATAACTCCAAAAAAGTGGTGGGTCTGATAGAAAATGATAATCCCACCGGAGTATGTATATAGTGCAATAAGCAAAGCTTGAGACTCATGGATTCATCTTATGTAGCTTGCAGCAGGGAGACTTAGCTACATTGGTTGAGCTCCCAAGGATACATGGCTACACTGGCCATGGTCCATTCTCTTCTTCCCCCTCTTCTTGAGCCGGTTGAACTTGAACTTAGAAGGGAATACCTCGCTCCTCGAGGAAAGAGTGGCCAGACTAGGGTCATAGAGTTACCTTGTTGGGGAGGGTTGTCAAGTTGCTACTTTTGAGGTGGAGAGCTATACCTCACGTACACAGTGCAAGGAAAGATTTATAGTCTTCAGAGTTTGTGTATGTAGACTTGTTCTGATCTGGATTATTGAGGAGTCTTGATTATAGATTAGTGGATCCTAGAGGCTGTTGAGTTTTAAACTTAAGTCTAAATAAGGTTCCGACACATTAATAATCCAAAGATCTGATCGAGCTCCATAATTCAATTTAATGAAGGCAAGTTTAAGAATCAACATTAATCCATGCATTTTCTCCTCTTTTTCTTTTTCTTTTTCTTTTTCACTTCTTTTTCAAATAAGTGTTTGCTAAGGGACTAGCAAAGTTAATTATAGGGGGGTGATGAATACCCATTCATCACTCTTTATTCTTTTATTTTAGCTACAAAACCTATGCAAAACACATGTAGATATCTGTAATTAGTAATAATTATCATTTAGCATGTATTGTGTAAATATGCATTATTAGCATGTTTTGTGTATAAATAAATGAATAAAGAAATAAAAGAAAAAGAGGGAGATATTTAGAATAAATATTGAGCGACCTAATCCCAAGGAGGGCTCAGCATGGGCCTGACCGCATAAAAATCCAAGTAGAGAGAGATAGGGAAGCTCATGTGTAATATACCTATAAATAAATAAATATTATTTTCCTCTTATTCAAATAAAATTGGATGTATATGTTCTTGTATATATATGTAAATATAAAATTAAAATAAAAATGAAAAAAATAAAAATAAAAATCCCTCCATCCTTGTCTATATTCACCATGTACATAAGACCACATACCTATTTATTTCCCCCTATAAATAGATAAATAAAATTCCATAAAAATATGTACAAGCTCTATATTTCATAATGTAAATAAAATAAAATAAAAATCACAAAAACAAAAATAAAATAAAAAGAAATAAAATAAAAAAAATCAACATTGTATATATGCCATGTATATAGGTGTATATAACTATTTATTTAACCCTTGTAAATAAATAATAAAAATAAAACAAAAAGACCAAATTATTCCAAATTTTATTCTATAAATAAATAAAATATAAAAATGGAATAAAATGTACAAAAAAATAATTAAAAATGAAAAATAAAAAATGTATATTGTATATACCTATATATATAATCATATTTTGTAAATACCTAATTTTTATTTCAAAAAATAAATAAAAATATCCAAAAATTAATTTAAAAATAAAGAAACATTTTTCATGTTTTAACTTTTTTGAAATTCGGCCATTTACTATTTATTATTTAATTTACAAAAATTTAATAATTGGCAGGCTTTGATTGGTCCACGGGGGATGTTGACCCCCAGTCAACTCTCCCCCCAGGACCACCAGGGCCGAATCTTGTTGCCCCTAACCGATTTCTCATATTTATCGCCACTTGATCCGACCACCAAATCCTTGAACCCTGGGTGCTAATCCTTTCTGATACACCCAAGATCCACGCCCAACGTGGGTTTTAGGGATCCGAGCTCCGATTTGATCACCCAAGCCTCGTTTAGCCGGACCCCTGGCCGTATTTAATCTCAGCTCCGCCGCACAATTCCACTCATCTTTGGCGTCGCCTCATCCACCAAGGACCTCCACCCAATATCCTAGAGTAACAGCTAGCCATCGGAGTGTTGCAGAGAGGCGGAGGACCACCGCGTCACTGATCCGGCAGCTTTTCGCCACCTTGCGCCGCCCAGAGCTGCGCCTGAGCCTCGGGCCATCGACGACCCTCGAGGCTACAACCCGAGCTCCCAGGAGCTCATCCCCAGTCAAACCTGCACATCGGGTAGCTTCGATTCTTTCCATATTTCTTGAATTTCTGATTTCGCCCAAATCCATTCGTCGCCGTCCTCGATCGATTATGCCCGCTCCGTTCCACCTATCTCATCGATCGACCCGACCATCATATCCGCCACACTCCTCTGCACGTTCTACGCCCATCCATTCAACCCAGTTTGCCCCGGAACTTGGAGTCGATCTCCTTCATCGTCGCATCGCTAGAGATCATCTGCCTCGCCGCACCATTCCCCCACTCCGCCGCTAACCGGGTCGAGGCACTTTGCCCTCGACCTAGGAGTTCGACTGTGTGCTTTGCAGGTTGAAAAAGGTCCATCTGAGGGCCTTGACGTTTAGGCACAGCAGCTCCAGGTCTCTGCATCGCCGGACCACTCCGGTGGTCGCCGGCCTCATCGGAAGCATCCATCGGCTGCGGAACACTTTGGCGATCATCTCCACCACCTTAGCAGCAGCGGAGGAGGCATCCAGTGCGAGTACCAGGCCGGCGAACTTCGCTAGCCACCTGTTCTTGGAGGACCTTCTTCCACCGTCCGTTCACCATCGCAACTCCAGACTCGATCTGGACCGTCCGATTCAACGCAGGGTTTCTCCACCTCCAGCCAGCGTCAGATCGACACGTGGAGAGCCCTCGATCGTTGATCGCGAGGAGA